>VXBA01006150.1:0-153183 GCA_013399895.1 Serilophus lunatus | reverse complement strand
AGGATTCTCCTGTTAGGACTCGTGGCCCATGGGGCCCACGCTGGAGCAGCCTGTGCCTGAGGGACTGCACCCTGTGGAATGTGAGCCATGTGGCAGCTGTGGGTGAAGGGCTGCTGCCCATGGGATGGACTCTCACCAGAGCAGTTTGTGAGAGGAACTGTATCCTGTGAGGGATGGGACCCCATGGAATGTGGCTGGAAGGACTCCTCTCCCCAAGCAGTGGCTGAGAACAGCAGCTGACCACAGCAACACCTCCCTCCCCACCTCGCCTTTTCCCTTGACCGCTGCGGGAGAGCAGGTTGGATGTAAGAAGGAGGGGGGTGGGGGGTAAAAGGTGTCTCTTATTGTCTCTTACTCTTAGCTCTGATCTTGTTAGTAATAAACTTGGCTATTATTCCCACATGGAGTCTTGTTTTGCCTGTGACAGTGATTAAGAAAGAATCTGTTGTAGTCCTTATGCAGGTTGACTGAGAGATAAATGATAAATTTTCTCCTAAGAACTTAAAAAGATTTTTTTTCAGGTTTGTAAATCCATAAGGACCATCCAGGGAAACTGTGGACCCTTCCACTGGCAGTATTTTTGAGCAGGTTCCGTAGACAAGGAAAGAATTATGAAAATATTTGTTTAGGTGAGCACTGGTGTCTGTGAGTGGATGTCAGAGAGTGATGGGGTGTTGGGACTGGATAGGGAGGATTTGAGTCAGCTTGAAATGCTGCAAGTGCATCTCAAATGAGCTTCAATTGCCGTAAATGAGATTGATTAATAATGCAGCTTGAATTGCTGTAAATGAGATTGATTAATTTTATTGAGAAGAAGGTAGAAAAACAGATGAAGTTAAATGAGTATCAGATGTCAGGTAGTATGTAATGTACTGGGGTAGTTTTGTGAAGTCTAGGGGTTAAAGAAAGCCTAGAAAAAGCATTGAAAATGGGAATGAGAAAAAAGATGGGATATGAAATGATAAGCTTCAAGACAGAGGTCAACTACACTCATGTTTCTAAATTCATATTCTTTATCTGAGATTTCATTGCCAGGAGAAAAATGGAAGAAAAGACCTAATAGTGTGTGGCACCTGTACTTCTGTTCAAGATGCGGATGGTAAACTTAGGATTGGAGTGGAAGGGTGGTGTTAGTGACAAAGAAGTTTTTTTAAAGGAAAGCAAAACCAAGACCAGCAAAAAAAAGACCAGTGTGCCATTCTGACACGGCATAAAAACAGGAAGCATAGAAAGCAGAAATGTGATTGAGATTTCATAAATCTGCTGCACAAAGAGTGTTGTGAGTGCCTTACAGGGACAGAGATTTATTAGCACGGTTGATAGGTGATGGCACACAACAACTCTAGCAAGGAAAGCCAACTAGGTGAGAAATAAAAAAACTCAATGAGGAGAGAGAGAAAAGAAGACTATTCCTGGTGGCCAGTCAGAAGGAGTATTCTTCTCTTGAGTATCCTTACAGTGTAGTAGGGGACACTGAAGAGGATGATTATTTGTTACCTTTTTTTTTTCCTCTAGTGTTGTAATCTTTTCTTTGAGACCTACTTAAACTTCTTTGTTAATATTAATTGGAATATGTTAATTAAGAGCAGTGGCACAGTGACTGATTGCTAAGCTTTTGAGTACATACATTGTTGGCTAATATTTATGAAGCATTTGTATGACCATTATCTACTTTGCTGCAAGCTGCGGCTTAGTTTACAAAACATGAGACAAAGAGAGGGGGCAAGAGGTAGGTGTGAGTTTCAGGACAGTGGGAGCTTCTTCCCATGACACTTCTCTGTAACAACATGATTTGGGTTTGCAGGTGGAAGGTCTCAAGAGCAAACTCAGAAGATTAGTAGTGTAAGGACTGCTAGGGAGAAATACTGACAGGAAGGCTCTGGAAGGCAGCTGGGGAGAAAGGCTGCAGAACTGCAAATATAAAATGGGCAGCAGAGCTGTAAATGGAAGGCTACAATGTTAGGAAGGCTGATATTGATCAATTGTTCAAACAATCAACTGTGCTGTTATAGCCCAGGATAACACTGTGCTAAGCAGTTAAATGATCTATCAGCTGCAAGTAAACAGGGGAAAGAATGGACTGTCATGAAATATCTTTTATTTGTCCCAAGATTTTTTGCATTAGAATGTTTCTTGTAAACAAAGAAAGGTACAAAATAAATTAAAACCCCCCAGTATAAAAACTAATTGTATTTCATGATTTCTTTATTGCAATAATTTTTTAATAGAAATTGATATTTAGAAATGTTAAAGAGGCTCCCAAACTATTATCTCCCTTCTCCAAAATAAAATTAGAGGAGATCATAGAATTAGTGAAGTTGAAAAAAACCCCTGAGATCTTTGAGTCTACCCATTAACCCAGCACTACTGTGTTTACCACTAAACCATATCCCCAGCTGCAACACTCTTTTTGAACATTTCCAGGATTGATGATTCCAGAACTTTCTTGGGCAGCCTGTTCCAATGCCTGACCAAACTTTCAGTGAACAATTTTTTTCCTAACATCTGATCTAAATCTCCTCTGGAACAACTTGATCATTTCTTCTCCTCCTGTAATTTGGTATCTGGGAGAAGGAACTGATTCACAGCTTGCTACAACCTCCTTTCAGGTACCTGAGATGACAATAAGTTACACCCTGAGCCTCCTTTTCTCCAAGCTAAAAAGATAAGATGTTATGTACAATCTTTCTCCCTTACTCTCTATTCACAAGCAAAGCCACAAGCACTGGCATGGATCAGTTTACATATTTGTTCAATTCTAGGAAATGTTTGGAATGTCTCTAATGCAGCATGATATCAATTCAACCAGTTCATTAGAACTGTTTTTATCCTGAAACAACACATGGTAGAGTATTATACTGTGGTCTTTATTGTGTTTGGACTTAAGTTTGTGGTTACCAGTCATAAAACACAAATTCCAGGAATCCTTATTCCACTTTGTACCCTCCTTCATTACAAAAAATTTTCACTACCAAAAGTCAAAATATCTTTTTTATTTTTAGACTGCTTTTGATCAATCAAAAATGGGCAAAACCTCGTAAGGAGTATAGGGTTGAAATATCTGGAGATTTGAGTCCACAGTAATGGTTGTGTTCAGCCTCTTGCATCAGCAGGAATGGATTGTGACAGTGATACAAATTGATAGCAACGAGGTTGATCTGGCAGCTTTACCTTGAACAGAAATTCTCTGTGCAAAAAAGCAAATATCTTTTACAAGACTTCTGATAGCTATTGCTGTTTTCCTCATGTGGGGAGGAAGGAGGGTAAGTAAATAAACACCTTATTTAATTAGCTTTGTTTGGGTCTATGTCAGATAAAGAGGAAAGATGTTATTATTAACATTGATTTTCATTGATTCCGGGTAGTGTAGAACTTAGTGCTGCCTATTTAGAAAATGCTTAGGTAATTTTAATCTTGACTTCTAAAATATGCTTAAAGTACTACAACAAACCAAAGAGTGACTTGAAAATATAAGGAAAGGTGCAAATTTATGCACTTTCAGAGATTCTAGTTTATAAGTTCCAGTGCTAGGTGGTAGTTAAAAGCATTGTCCTGAGTTGGGGAGTGGAGCTAACACGAGAAGAGTCCCTGTAAGCACGGGGCACGAACGTCAGATAAGGAGGCAGGGAGAGCAGGGACTAGACATCGCAATAGCTGGCGGGGACAACATCTCAAGGTCTCCTCAAGAGAACGTGTTTCCCGCAGTGGGGCAACGGTGGCAGCAGCTCTACCCCTCGGGGCAGGAGGTCTCTGGGTCCCGGGACGGGGCGGAGAAAGGGGGGGTCCGGGAGCGGTGGGGGCAATCCGAGCTGCGGGACGCCTGTCACTCAGAAGGGGATAAAAACCCGGGCAGTCATGTGGTCGGGGAGCGGGGATTTGGAACGGATCCGTAACCCTGCTCCCTGCGCAGAATAAACACACCTTTCTCATAACGGGGCCTGCGTTGTGAGTTCGGTTTCCACAGTCAGTCCGATCTTTATCTGGCCTCTTTTAAGTGAAACAGTAGATTTCACTTGACTTCCACATGAACAAATGACCACTGTAAAATATATCATGCCAAGTTGTGCTTATTGCTTTCTATGCTGGCAGTTTCAGTTAAGATCAAAGATGGAGGAGGTATTTAGACTAAATCACTTTCCTGAGTCTGAAAAGTATTCATGCAGGTCAAGGTGAGGGACACAAGAGCAATGCTGCTGCTTACCAGGCTGTGGATAATCACAATTAATCATTTTGCTTAGCTGCCATTAAAACAGTATCAGCTTTCAAACTCAGAGCTGGAATGATGACAGTTGGATGAAAATTTACTGACAAAATCAGATGTTTTTTGACAGAAAAGAAATGCCTCCATGAGAAAATTCAGGTCAGTGAAATCTTAGAAAAGAAAATTTTAAATAAAGTTTTGAATCGGACTTCTGGATCTGGCACAATGGACAGAAAGTCAAAGTTATCCTCAAGAAAACAAACAGATCCATATTTTCTGTGCTCATGTCCTCAGTTTGCTGCTTAAAAGGAAATTTTGGAAATTCAGACTTCCCTTCAAATTTGTTTCTATTAATTACACAGGCAATCCCACACTGAATCTAAAATGTTATTGAGTCTTTTGTTGGACAAGGTAAGACTTTACTGATGCCAAAGTATTCTGGGTATATAGAACCCTTTGCATTATTGTTCTTCTACCAAATGTACTGTGGAGTTATGCACACACAATGTTTTGGATGATTTCCTTTTCTAGATTACAATCTGCATCTGTCAATCCAGTGGAGTTCAGTTGGACCCTCTTCCTTAAATTTCCCTTCAAGCATAGCTTTGTATGACTTGACATCCTTACCACACTTACCTTTTTGCCAGGCAAGTCCTTGAAATACCTAAACTGCTATAGTACTAAATCCTTGATAGCTCAGTAACTAACAGCAATTTGTATAAAAATTATTTCTCAGTATGAAAAATAACTTTTTTTTTCTACAAAAGCTACAGATATAATTTTAAAACAAGCACAGCAATGTGGATTATTAAGAGAGGCTTTTCCTTTTAATTGTAATTGCTAGGGAGCATGCAATTTTAGCAAGTGAAAATTTATCTACAGCCAAATAAATGTTACTTTGGTGATAGCTTTTATAATACTGCATTAAGCATCAGGATGGTCACCATACTTAACACCTGGGTTTGCTACAGTGAAAGTGTGAGTAATGCAACCAGTGATGAGAGGTTTACAAATCATGTTCAGTTTGTCAGGCTTTAAAATAAATAAACTAAACCCAGGCAAACTGAACACATTTTTATCTGATGAAGTGTCAGTGTGTGCAGAAAAAGTGGATGTTTAATTCTTTGACTTCATGCACAAAAAGGATATTATTTTCCCTAAACATACTTCATTAAAAAGCATTTTGTTCAGGATCAATTCAGCAATTTAAAAAAGGTTTTGTTCAGAAAAGCTGAACAAGAGCTATACATAGAATTCTATCAGACTTCAAGTTTCTGTTTTCTCCATTCATAAACCTATGGCCTTATCACATTGTGAATTGCACCTTTGAAACTGTATAGGTTAAAGGAAATTACATGACAGAAAAAAAAGGGGATCTATTTTATCTCCCTTTGTCCTAGTATTTAGTTGTGCTTTAGGTTTTAGAGAAGTAAAGAAAGACATTTTCATCCTTGTAATTCGTTTCCCATGCTTATGGGGTTAACAAATGATAATGAAATACAATTGACAACATTCCACAAATGAGTAGGGAAAAAAAAATTGCTGTAATACCACAGTTGCTACTTTTAAGTTTTGCATCTCTCAAGAGATTCATTTTCATTTCAGGACATTTTAACTGCTACTTGCAAAGAGTGTCAGAAATATCTCACATTATGTTTCCAATAGCATTCAGAAAATTTCCATGAGGAGTGACCTAAAAGGGTCATGTCTTGTTATGCCTGAAGAGGAGTGTTCCTCGTCACCCCTCATCCTGCCTGTAACATGTTGAAAGCTATTTTCAGCCCTCTTCCAGTTGATGCAAGCCTACACTTCCAGTCTGTCTTTAGAATGAAAACCAGAAATGTCTTGACATTTAAATGAGTTAGAAATGCAAGTAGAGAAAGCATGGCCTAATCATCTTCTGTTTAAGCAATCTTGTAAAGCCAAATGAAGCTAGTCCAGTCTAAAAATATCAGGGTTTGATGCTTCATTTTGGTATTTTAGAGTTGCATATTATTTCACTATTACAACACTGCTTTAACAGTGACAAGGTAGGATTGAATTTTGTAATATTTTGCAAAATGTGTAATGCCTTGTTTACAGATAATATATTTTCTGATCAGCTGAAGTTTTCTCTATGTTGAAAAGTTTGTTTTAGAAAGAAAAAATAGTGCTTGTGTGCCTCTGAAAAGAGAGAGGTCAGATTTTTATTTAACAAATAACTTTTTAAAAAGTAAATTATTCCTTTAAACATTGAGTCTTTACTCCATTATGGATGATTTATTCAGCTTAGACAAGAGGAGACTAAGGGGAGACACTATTGCAATCTTCAAAATCATCATGATAGGAAGCAGAGGGCCAGGTACTGATTTCATCACTCTTATGATCAGTGTCATGACTGAAGGAAACGGCATAAAGCTGTGTCAGGGGAAGTTTAGGCTGGATACCAAGAAATGTGTTTTCATCCAGGTGTGGCTGAGCACTGGAACTCCCCAGGGAAGTGGTCACAGCAGCAAGCCTGACAGGAAAGTGCTCTCAGGCACCTGGTGTGACCCTTGGGGGTGTCTTGTGCAGGGCCAGGATTTGGACCTGATGGTCATGAGGGATACTTTCCAAGTCAGCATATTCTATGATTCTATAAATAATACTATTTTCATGTAATAAAGCAGCAGTCACACTTTAGCAACACAGTGAGAAGGAAGTCATAAACTCATATTAATATAACAGGTTAAATATACTTAGTTTTTGTGAAATTTTAGTTATGCCAGGACAGTTAAGGAAATCAGTAATTTCAGGGAGATTTGCATGAATATTAGTCTGAAAATAGTCCCAGTATGTCATCTTTGATCACTTTGAATGAAGCTTACTTCTATCAGTTTGAGGGCTTTCTCTTGTAGAAATGAAATTAATGAAGAATTCTTGTTGAAAGATATATATAATCCTATATTTCATAAAAGAAAAGAAATTATATTAAATTAACTTTACTTTGACACGAGAAATGAAATTACTTTGAAAATTTCCTAGCCTGTGGATTTTCTCCCTTGATGAAAAATTTCCTTTGACATAGAAGATGCTGAAATGGGGTGAAAGAACAATGCAACACATTTCAGATTTCAATGGTTTTGAGAATGACTTGAAGTTAAATTGTAATCATAGGATGTTTTCTTGAATAAAAGGACAACCTTGAAGTTAAAAAAACTATAGTTTTTCCTTCCCATATATTTAGTGCTGCATTTTGACTGTTGTATTCCTAGGATGAAGATAACTATGCTGAGAACTTACTCACTAAGATATACCTCGCTGATGTTCTTCAATTAAAAGGCTTCTTAAGGTAAAATCAATTTTTAAAAAAACAAACCCACCAACAAGGTAATACAGTATGGCTTCCATAAAGATAAGCAGAAGAATAAATTGATTGCAGCTGAGAAGATTTTTAATGCAAAGTTAATTTTGTTACATTGTACTCAAATTAGATATATTAAGTTTTAAAATTTCCTGACCTTTTTGAACTTCATTTTTCTCTGTAATACAGCATGGACTTTTGACTTACATTTCATTAGTGGGAAGATTTAGTTAAATGACTGTAGATTCTACTTTCAAACTTAGAACATACCTCATACAGGAGAGTTGATAAATAAAATATAGTTCTTGCTGTTCAGATATTAAAATAAACACTAGGCAAGTAAAGCATTAGAAGGTGAGAGTATTTCAACAGCCTTGTTATCTGTGAGAAAGACATCAATTCTTATAGAAGCATCCTTTCTATATTAAAATCAGCAGAAGACCGTAAGTAGGATTTAATGAAAACTCCTTTCTGCTTCCTCACAAAGATTACCAGATACCCCACTAATAATCATATATATAAGTTTAAATTTAATATCTTCTTGATCAAAACTACCTGGAGTAATTCTGGTGACCTTTGCACCTCCTCTAGCTAACATTTCTTTCTAGTGTTATAGAACTAATTTATCTTTCATTTTGGCCAGAATTTGGTAAATGGGAGACATATAAAAGCATGTAAATTTCTATAATTTCACAGCAGACAGATAACAAGTGCATGGTCACTTACTGCCTTGATGCTTTCAAAGTGTCCACCGTCTTTCTCAAAGTCAATTGGCTGCCCATTGAGCGTCCAATAAAAAGTGACATCAAGAGTGCTGTCATGAAGGGCTTTGCAGCTGAGGACAATGCTCTCTCCAACTGTTAACTCTATCTTCTTGGGAGTCAGCTCTATTCTTGTAGGTTCTTGAAATATAGAAGATTAGGAACATTTAGGTGGAAGTCTACTTACAGTGCCAGACTAAAATGATAAGACTGAGTACTGCTTATTCTACTCAGAGCTTACATTTTCTGTTTTTTTTTTGTTTTGTTTTTTTTTCAATTACACACTGTCAAATACTGAAGTATATTGATGGTGCACACTGAGGTATGACAGTGGGGATCAGGAGGTACAGACAGTTTCATAGAAGCAGTATGGCAGAATCCTAAACAACCTATAGGACATCTGAGATAGACTAATTAATTAATTTTATTATTTTCAGGGAAAATGACTGATTTTTTTAAGGCTGCAGCATCTAGAATCTTGTGATTATATGAAAACTTTAGTTTTATAGTATTAAATAAAAAAAGATGTGTCCTGGTTTACTATATAAAGGAAGAAGCTTGAAAAATGTCAGAAGAATTGAACACCTACAAACAAAATCCATGATCATGCATGAATTCAAAAAAATATGATTTAGAAATTAATTGCAGCTCAATGGCTTTATTATTATTAATCTTCTTTCTTTAGATTTCGTATTGGTACAATTATTACTTAAACACAAAAGTTAGTTCCCATGCAGAAAAAGGTAAGGGTAAAGTGAGTTCCCAGGGCTAAAATACATTACAAAGGGTATTGATACTTTCAGTTGTAGAATTATTTATAATTTGAGCAATTTAATATATATACTAATTTTTCTGACTCATCTACAATAGCTGAAGTATGCAATCAGATGCAGGAATGCAATGTTTGACCAAATGGAGTTCAGTCTCCAGCTTGTTGGAAATTCGTTTCTATTCTGCCTCTACAATCCTATTGTATGGTTGGCTGGAGGTTCTAAGTAATATTTAAATACTAGTCAAGTATCATAATTATCATAATTATCAAAGTTATTTCTTCGTACCTTTAACAGATATTGATGCAACGATTTCTGCAGATCCAAATATATTTACACCTTGGCATAAGTATCGTCCTTCATCAAACTTGGAAGCATTCAGGATTCGCAGGCTCCCATGTGGAAGAACAGTTATCCTGAGAAGGATAATAGATAAATATATAAATATCTCTCCCATCCTAGCAGTCAGTTCCATGCTGATATCCTTTAGAGATAATAAATAGGACTAAGGACTGCTGCCTCTGTAGCAAGGCATGATGAAGATGATAACTGGATTATCTTCTGTTTCAAAAGGGTTTTAATAAACTCATTTTTCTCTTCCATTCTTAATTCAAAATTTTCATGGAAGCATCAATGAATTAGTATCTTTTGACATTTATTAGTGGTGTATTTTAATAAAACTCTTGTAAAAAAGTAAAGAAGGTAATCCTTCATAATTTGTCTTTAGGGTTTCACCCCTATATTATTGTGAAATCACATGTCAATGTCAAGCACAGGATATTCTATTTATTAAAAAAATGACATTAGAAATCAGGTCTTAGAAGATTGGGAAGCAAAATGTGAAAGAAGATGAGAATAAAAGACAATTAAATTAATTGTATCTGGTCAAACTATGATTTATGGCACTGCTACAAAGTGTAGCAAAGGGATTTAAATCTCTGCTTTTTTGTAGATGGGCTTTTATCGTTTTACTCAAGCCTTAGTCGAGTGCAACACCACGACATGTCTTTGCAAATTACCCCACTGAAGCATACTCATGAAGAGTGTTGCTCAACCATTTACATAAGTTTCAAATTCTGGTTTTGCTTGCACAAAATTAATCATAAAGTACATGAAGTTGCATGAAAATTGACACTTTTTTACTGTTCTAAAATGAAAAAGAATCTGAATTTATTATAGCTGCAGCGTTGGAAGAGCTCTTTTCCTAACAGAGAACTACAAGCCTAAAAGCCACTCTTACATGGCATTTAAGCCAAGCCTTGCTTGGAAATGTGTGTCCCTTCCCAGGCTGCATAGTGGTTATGGCTGTCTCAAAGGCCCTGGGAGTTGTAGGCTGGAAACACACCAGGAGGCACGGATGACGAAGGAAGATAATCTTCAGCACATGCTTTTGGGTATCCCATAGAAGTGGAGGAGAAGGTGGAGTGTTTCCTTCTCCTATATTTGAAAACTAAGGTAAGGCTCCTGTGTCAAGGAGTCTAACTATTTGTGTGGCTCTTCCCCAGTGATGGCTGGATTTTTAGATACACCTTCCCAGAGAGGACATTCTATCTGCTATGGTGGTAACTGATACTCTGCTAGGAGTCCCCTGTTGAGTCTATAATCAGAAATCATTAAGGGTACAAGGTTATGGTTTACTCTTGAGAAGTATTTAACCAGGAGCATGGCACTTTCAACACGTCTGGGTTGGGCTATTTAGCAGCTAAAAAAGGGAAGGAATTTCCTTTCTAGGCAGGATGTGTTAAAGTACAAAGCTGAGTTCCCTTTGATTTATATTAGGAGTGATTTACCAAAGGCTTATGATTCAATAATGTGCTCACATGAAATCACTAATATGAGACTGTGTGTCTTCTTATTTTGTCCCCTCCTTTTTATTTTTCTTTTCCTCAGGAAGAATAATATCCCCTATTTTCTGACTCTGTGAAAAAATGGTGGTTTATCATCTGAAGTTTATAAACATGGAGTGGTGGACAAAACAGAATTTCATTCCGATGAAAAATGTATTTCTCTTCACTTCAGCTGTGAAACCATTCACTGCTCTCAGTAGAGAGGCAGAAGAAAATAATAACTTCAAAACCGAATAGGGCAGAGGAAGAACATGCCAACTCGCTTTAGAGCTCTCCTAGTGCTCTAAATAAATACACATTACTATTTGAGTCACATTATTTGTCTAAAGGCATTTTTATAGAAAACATAATTATATTAATTAAATGTCTCTGCATCAGAGTTTTGAGGTTTTGGATTTTTTTTCCAAAAAGTAAAATAACCTGAAATTTTGTTATGATATATCACACGTTTGAGGAAACACTTTCTTTAGAAACTGACAGGGATAGAAGATTTTTTTTCACTTTCTCTTGGTGTAAGTTTTGTTTTCCTGTATAGATGCTCGGTGTTCAATGTTCTGAGGACATCTTATCATTAGTATGTCAATAACCTTTGCAGAACAATAATAGTTTTCATACATATACTGTCAGGATCAGAAAAATTAAAGGACATTCCTTTAGTGTTTGCAAATTATAAAATCTTATACCTAGCTTAAGTTCTGATGTAAAACTTTTTCATTCTGAGATTGGAAAAAAAGAATATTGGATGCATATGAGAGATTATATAATCAATTTTATGTATATTGTCAATTACATTTCTGTTTAGCTGACACCTCTTGATGAAAAGAGTAATCGCTCAATCAAAGGAATTGCAAACACATTTGCTGTAAATTATTTGTCTCAGAAATTAATGCTTTCCTTAAAGTGCCTTACACTTATCTGTCCTCCTTTTTTTTGCGTGTGTTTTGGAGAAAAGCCAGGGCCTGGTTATGATGGAAACTGAAATGCTTTATTTATTCACATAACACTTGCTGCACACAGCAGAAACATAGACTTCTCCTCCCTCCTTGTCAATATCTCTCAGCCACAGTGAGACCACCTACATAGTATGTCTACATACTTTAATAAGATAATAGCACAACAAAACATTAAGTATAAATTAAACGTCTTAATAGTGTAGATGCTTTTGCTGTTTCACTGTCTTACAGTAAAAATATCAATTCATTGCTATCTGGTAACACCCACTATAGAGATTCTCAGGTGTAATTTGCAGTTAGTAGAGGACATACTGTTGTACATTGGCAATGGATGTTTGAAATTTTCATCCCTTTTTATCTCTAGAGACAGTTTTACCTTGACCCCCTGGGGCCAGGACGTGCATTTGTTCTCCCTATCACACGTAAAATCAGTGAGCAGAGACTGCCATCAAGATTAAGATAATTCTGTTACATCATTCATAGCAGATTCTTGCAAACAGATGTGTTGATGCCGTGGCTAGAATTTTTTTCTAGATGTTGAATGAGCTGAGCAGTTGAGGCAGCAAACATTACAAGGGCTAACCAATCTTCAGGATTTTACTGAAGACTTGTTGCAGACACAGGGACACAGTCTCTGAATCTTAATAGAAATGAATGTCAGGCAGCTTATACTTGGAGGTTTATATTCTTTAGATAACATTTACACAGTAAGAAGCAATAGAAGTCAAATGTATGGCCACTTTTGGTGGGGAGGAAAAATTATCAATAAGGAGTTTGGTTAGGCTGTTTACACTTGTATCTTTCTCTGTTTCAAATTCATTTTTTTTGACTTTCAAACTAAAGTCAATTTTTATAGCTCCTTAAAGAAATAATCACAGCAATCAGAAAAGCATTACATTTAGTTAAAACTTTTGCAAACTTTAACACCTAGCAACTGGAATTAAAAAAAAGTAAAATAATGAATTTAGGAATTTGTCTCCTGTATTTTGCATTGAGAGCTAAATTCAGGAGTATGAAATTTGTTTGCGTGCATGTTGAAAATAAGAACTTTAAAGATGCAAAGGGAGAGAAGCTGCACTGATTCATTTAGCCTGTGGCCCCTCATCGTGTTTTGATCTGAGTAATCTGTCATTTCACATTAGCTTGGGTTTGGGATTTGTCGGTATCCTTCAATGTAGATTACAAGGAATCAGGATAAATATTTGTAAATAGTTGAAATCTTTATTTCTCCATGAGCAGCTTTGAGCTCTTCAATTTCCCCTTGCTTTTTCTTGCTCCTTCTTAATAGATGTACAAGCCCCTAGTGCTTACAGAAAATGCATATGAGTTATTGCTATAGTAAAATCACTTAGGTAAGCAAAATGCCATCTGCATTATATACATTTTTTGATAATATCACCCTAGATAGAATAATTTTATTTTAATATTGTTGACTTATTAGAAAAAAATATATTTGGCCCAGTCCCTTGGCAAAGCATGAAATTATTTGGATTTTCTTCACTTCAGAATTTCAAACATTTGTAATGGTGCAATTCCTGTGAGTGATGTCTTAGGTCATTGGAATATGCCAAGACTTATTATTAATGTATCACAAACTACTTCCAGCTCTATTTAAGCTAATCTATGCAAATTGTCTTAGGGCATTTTCTTTCACAGGAGCCACAACCACCACTCTCATTTTGTCCTTGGTATTTGCTACACAGGAACATTTGTGCATGAAAATATACAGCTTTTGCTGGTGCAAATGTTGTCCATGTACGTCAATGTAATTTCAAGTGAACGATACGAAAAGCCAGTTTTTGCTAAAAATGTAGCTTCTGTTCTAAGCACACAGAATAAGTGTGATTTCTACAATATTGCTGAGCAGTAAGGGCTGGATAATATTGATAATATTGACATGGTCTCTGGGTGCTTTTTTTCTTTGAATGAATCAACTGGTCATCATAATTTTCAAGGGTGCTTTGTATTAATGACTTTATTCAGACCAAAATTTAAGCACAATAGTTTACTTTAGTAACTCTGTTAATAACATCAATGTCAAGGATATTATAAGGCTGTTAAAATTTAAACATCTGCTAAGATATTAAACTGAATCAGAATTTAACTGTAAACGTAACAGAAGTTTGGATTCAGAACCTATTATCTACAGAAATTATACAAACAAGAAGACATTTAAATTGTTCTACATTTTTATTCATACAATCAAGGAAGCATTGGTACATACTGAAAATTTAGGATCACTTTGCTAATTGGTACCTTGCTATTCTGCTCAAATGTGTTTCATCTTGTGCAAAGAAAATAATCTAGGAGTATTGCTCAGAAGATATGTTCAAGATAAGTGTTCCAGAAACTTATTCAACAAAGTGGTAGGGAAGGCCGTTTAAGGTCTTTTCTGCTCTGTATTGTGGTCCTAGAGTTCTTTTAAAAGCTTTTATAAAATACATTGGGTTTAGAACAATTTATCTCTAAACTTGCCGAAAATACTCTCAAGTTATTAAAATATTCTTTTATTTTTTTAATGCCATATTGTACTCTGACCCATTTAAATTTAATATATATTTTAATATTTTTAATAATTAAATTAATTCCTCTTTTTTACACAATGTCAGAAATATTCTGCTACTTTGAAAAGGTTCCTGCTTTTCAAGGAAAAGCCTTATCACAATTATTTTTTCCATGTTTCTAAGTGATAGCAATGAATTATTAACTTATTCTATTTTTCTCAGAGGAAATAATAAAGTGCTTAGAAATAATAAAGTGCTTGTAGGACTGCATAGTTCCCCCAGGAAAAAAAAAATGCAAGAGAAAACTTTAGTTACTTTAAGATATTTCCATGTTTTACTTGTTAGCTAGAAAAGCAACATTAGTACTCAAAAGCAGAATTTATATGCAAGAGGTAAAATTCAAATAGACCAGGCGCTCAAGCCAGTTCAAAATGACATAATTCCATTGAACTACATGCTTCTATTTTGACTTATACCAGATAAAGACACATGTCAAAACAGCCAAACTGTGCTATGCTTGAAGTGTTAACAGTGACTTCAGCAATATATTATAAACAGCATAAACTTTAATTTCATTGCAATGAGATTCTTGTAAATTGAAGACTGTTAATTAGATGTTTACATGGGAAGTTTTCATATGCTTAGGGCAGAAGTCATCTAGCTAAAGCATTATTATTGTAAGCTCTGTAATAATGTCCAGCCAGATGGAACCTGGTTCCAATGTTGATTTATGTTCTATAGCAACACTACTAGAATATTAACTGCATATGGTATTTTTATGTAACACAGCAATGAAATTTACTATTTCCCATTTCTCTGAAAAATTATTGTTAGAGATACTGTTACTGCTTTCATGTGAATAAAAGAGCTGGGTAGAAGAGAACAATTGATCTCTTTTGCATTAGACTCCTACTCTTAAGGAAAAAACAATCAATAAACTGCCCCCTCAAAAAACACATTGTCATTTTTAGTTAATTAATATGCATTGTTTGAGACCACTCTGGTGAAGCTGTTTTCTACTTTGTGGTGCTGTCTCCCTTACATTCATGGACAATCAGTTACTTAAATGTCACTGAGAACTGAATGCCATAATCCCAAACAAGACGACAAAGGACTACCGGTCAAAACTATGGCTGCATGCTTGCAAAGGAAGCTGACTGTTGAGAATCTAATCACAAGAAGGTTGTGAATCCTTGCAAATTAACCAGCATGTATTTCTGAAAAGGATTAGTGGTTACATACATGCTTTCTGTGTCCCATTGATATACTGCATCAAAATACCCCAAAACATACATATTCTTTCCTGGCATTTCCAGAAATAGACAAGAGAATGAGCTTAATCTGCTCACGGTATGGGAAGGAGATAGTTTTAATGATAGATGCTGCTTAAGATGCAATGCTCCACAGAACTGCTGGCCTTCTATCACAGCTGTTGTGAAATGGCCCCGGTTTTCTCCCCATCTAATAAACATAATGTCTCAGCTGGACTACAGCCTAGTTTGACACACTATTTTAATGAAAGATACAAGTCTAGAGGAGGTAGAGTAAAAGAACATTTTAGTAAAAAAGTGTCTTCTGAAAGTGGGAAACAGTAATTTGAACATAGATTATTTTAGCTCTCAAAATAAATTTCCTGAGATGTTTATGAATTTTTGAACATTGATAAGCTTGGTAGATTTTATGTAACAAAAATGGCATAGATTAATATAGTGCTAGATATGATAGAATGTCATAATTGGTCCTGCTTTGTAGTGAGAGGTCCCTACTGGCACTCTGGTTATTCAAATCAGAGACCATCGTACTATGAACAATGAGGGGCAGTCATTACTTTTTTGCTTAGTTCTGCAGTATTTCTGAGTTTATGCTTGGAAATTACAGCACTTCTTTTTTTCTATCGCCTTCATTGAAAATTACATCTAGCAGGAAAGACCTAAATAATCTGTCACTACATCCAGAAAGAAAACAAAAGACAGAGGCAAAAAGCTGTCTCGTGGCTCTATTTTTACTCCAGACTACTTCACACCTTCATACAGTAGTTTTTAAGTGGAAAAATCTGTGAGATAGAACAGACTTCACAAAAAATGTGAGGAGTGAACGCAAAGCTGATGAACAGCCTTCCGTCTACAGTTCCATGATGCAGCCCTAATCTGTCTCTGTGATACAGATCTAGATTCCCGTATCAGTTACATGCAACAGACTTTCTGACTACATACTCAACAAGTGGTGGGCTCTAAAGTCAGTACCTCTTAGGAACATATCATTGTTTGTTAAGATATTAGTGCAAGCTGAGGATTCAGAAACCTCCTTTATGAATAGCAGTGCAGAATAATTGGGGTAGAGTTTCTGCAACACATACAAAATTATCATAGGAATATTTGTTCTGGAAGACAGTTTTTCTAGAATGCTATTTTTCTTCTAATTGACAGCTCTCTCTAACTACTTTCCTCTTTTGGTAGTAAACCCATAGGTTAATGATTCTACTTATAGGGTCTTGCAATGTTTAAAATTTTATGATGTTAGAAAAATATATCTAACGAAACTGTAAAGCTGACTGAGCTACATTAGTTTTCTTGCATTTTGTAAAAGACCTGTGGATACAAACATCTTGCAGGAAGGAAAGACAATCGGTTCAGTAGGGAGACAGTTTAAAAGCATTGGCTCAGCACAAAAATACTTCTAGAATATAGGAGTTGTAAATGGGATTTTCACCAAAATGGACTAGGATCTTATTGACACCATTTTTCAGGTCGGTTGAGTTCATTTTGCATTCCGAGAGGGAATCCCATACTATGGCTGGAAAACTAGGTAAACCAAGATCTATTTTATTCTAGTGTCACAAGGTGAAATACAGTCTATTAACTGGAAAAGGCAGTTAAAAAGACACATGTTCTCTCCAGAGAATCACATTGCTACTAAGGCTGAAAAGGGTACAAAGTTCTTATCGACAAACAATTTATTGATTAGGGTTGTTTAAACCTTAAAATCTTTAGTTTACTTTGGAATAACTTGCACTGCAGCCACAACTCAAAAATTTTGATTATAAGTTGAAATAGCAGTTCAATAGGAAGAGCTTCTTTTTAAAACTGACATATCTATCTATAGCTGTATCGCTGTGCATGAAAGACAATAGGTGGAATTCCCACAGTGACATAAGTTATGTGCAATCGAGAATAAGTGACAATGATAATGGTACAAGAAAAAAAACAAAAATCAGTGACTCCATCAGTGCTACTCAACCAGGCTTCTCCCAAAGATGGCACTTCTTTTAAGATCATGTGCCCCATGTCATGCACAGTGAGATGGTCTTGAATCTTTTTGAGAGAAATACTTTGTGTGAAAAATAAGGTGTCCTCAGGCCAAACCCATTTCACTTTATGCACAAACCACCCACACGCAGTCTCTATGTTCTTTCTCTCAATGGCTGTATTGCTTTTGCAGTGATGGAAAATTGTCATGGTCACAGACTCTGGAGAGGACTAGGGAGCCAAGAAGAACCAGTGAGAAACATTTGGTAATATGATTGTTAATTGTGGGCAATGATATCATATGCCCACATGATTTGAACGATGTGGGTGGCTCTTGATTTACTCTTGCCTCTGCCAGAAACAAGCTCTCTGAATGATGAAATGTAATGCCCCATAGCTCATATTTATTTGTCATGGTAAGTCTGGATACGCATAATTACACCTCATTGCTGAGAACACAAACTCACAGATGATACAGATGATTGGTTATAGATTGCTAACTTCAAGATATAAACTGTCATGGTGCGACATCACCAACTGGCAGCATGCATTGGAGAGGATCCCATACTGATCTAGATGCAGAAGTCAATTCTTGGGTGGCATCAGCTGTGTCATATCTCTAGACTGGTGGCACAACAGCTGTGTAATCATTTAAAGGTCTCTGCTGTTGTAATTGTAATGGGAAACGATAATGCTAAAAATTGGCCTTGTTTTCTATTTGAGAGAATCAAAGCAGCACTAGGGCATTCACTTGGCACACTACTTACTGGCTCTCTTCATACCAACAGGCTCAATAAATATACACCTTCTCTCACCAGCACACACAAAAGAACACGATATTTCTTCATTGACATAATCTTCCTTGCTTTCCTAAATTCTATTTGCTTTCTTCAACCTTTTTTACTCCTCATTCTTTCTTCCTTAAATCTCTTTTCCCTCACAAAAGAGCATGTTATGGCATTCTTAACCACTGCCCCATCTCTGTTCTTCCCTAAACTTACGTACGAAATACATTATCACAGAATCATGGAATATGCTGAGTTGGAAGGGACCCACAAAGATCATCAAGTCCAACTCCTGACCCTCCAGATCATCAAATCCAACTCCACGATCATCCCCAAGAGTCACACCAGAAAGTATTGTTCAAACACTTCTTGAACTCTGTCAGGCTTGGTGCTGTGACCACCTCCCTGGGGGAGCTGTTGCAACACCTAATCAATGACATTGTCATGGAGCTAGGAATACAGAGTAAAGGAAATAGGATGAAAAGTCATTGGGGATAACTCACTATTAGACATGCATCTTTGTCTATAAATATATAGATAATCTGAAAAAACCCTACATTTTAAAACTTTAAATAGCAGTAGCAAGCTCCCTTCTAAGGGTGACAGAGGAGTACTAAATCAGCGGAGACCTGTCTGCTTATTATATAATCACACCTCACTTTCACACACAGAATTATTTTCTACCCATTTAAAAGAACTTTGATCTCTTTTTAATAACTTATGTACTCCGAATTCATTAGACCAGGTGATTACTTCCCGGGGACCTGGCAAGGCTAAGCCAAATATCTAAGGTAATAGCATTATGTAGCCTTTGAGCAGAGAGTGACAGATGGCATCAGTTTTGCCCATCATTTCATAGTTCACTGTGTTGGCATCTCTCCCTCTCTTCAGAGGTCTAGGAAAAGACAAAGTCAGGGATAAGAGGCAATGAAGAAAACGATGTTTTTCCTAGGGATACAGAGAAGACTACATAAAGGTTTATTGAAACCTGATGAAAGATTGCTAAACTAGGAGCAAAACTGAAGGGAAGGATACGCCTTCCAAGGACACAGTAGATGGGGATAATCTGTTTATAGCTTCACCTTTCTGTCAACAAGTTTTCTTCAGTTAAAAAATGCTCCTTGATTTTATCTCACTTCTAAGAAAATATAGCTTCTGTGGTTCAAAGATTTTTTGGTGCTTTAGGTGTGCTTACTCTGATGAAAATTGTGGACAAATCTTCAAAAATATGTTTGACTCACGCTCTTGTTACACCTACTGAACTGAGATTACACTAGTAACCTGTCATTTTTTTCATCTCTTTTTTGCGTGTTTAAACTCAGAACCTTTGCAGTACTCTTCACATATTTGCTTGGATATGATTATAGGATTATTTGTGAACTGCAAGAAAGTAGAGTGAAAAGAGCAATTGACTTTTTTTGAATTCAAGATTTCATAGCTTCTTCCACGCTTAGTCAGCAAAAACAAAGACCTTCTTTATAAAACGATTTTATTTCCTGTTTTTATTGAAAGTGGAAACTTAAGCTGTCATTTAGCAGTCCTCCTGTGGAAAGGAACACAGTGAGATGAAGTCTTCGTTACAAGATCAGGTAAAAACATCCCTTTTGACAGTGGAGTGTAGTTTAAAACCTAAAAAATAAAGGGTGTGGATTGACCTTGCTATGGTTTAATATGTGATACCCAGAAATACATGTATAATTAAGGTGCTGCTGGACAAGTTCCCAGCTCATAGATGAACTTTTATTTATGGACACTTATAAAGCACTCTGAATCCTGGGCTTATCTTTATTGTGGAGATATTTTGATTTATAACATCAAATACTGTTAGTGGAAAAGAAAAAAATAGACTTAAAATTAATGACAATGTAAAGGACCGTGGGGTTTTCCTCATGCAAAAGGAGATGCAATGAATTCAGAATCAATGCTCAGCAATTTGACTGTAGATACTTTTGTAATCCAAGCAGGGAAGACATTCTATGCCTGTAGTCTGTTGCAGAACAAATGAACAGTCTGTCTCTTCAGTTGCTCAGCAGTGACATGAGCAGTAGATAAATCAGGTTGTTAATTAGTTGGTCCTACTGCCAAACATGAAATAAGTATGGATTTGCAGCAACTATCCTTGCAAAGAGGTCATTAGTGATCACTATACCTGTGTGAAGAGTTTGAGACCTCTGAGTCATTTATGAACCATGGTCCATTGACTGCTCTTTCACAGCCTACTCTTTCTACCTAACTGGGATTTGCATCTAAAAGCTTTCCTTCATCAGTTTGGAATTAGTAGTATTTATAATTTGTTTCTCCACATTTGATACTTATTTAATCAACAAAGTAATGATCGTCTAAATTGCTAAGAATGTCTTACCTCAGGCTTGATGACTGTTAAACAAAGAAATTAAGATGGTTATTCCTGCCATCCTGGCAAAGATGGACAAATAACAATGAAGGTATGAGAAAATTTATTGCCACTTTCTAAGATATTTCTTGCAAGGACAAAGCACTTTCATAAGTTTTACAGAGGAAGGACAGCAGGTATTAGAAGAGTGGGGAAGGAAAAATTGGGACAGAGAAAAAGTTGGTGGTCCTTTTGCAGCCTCTGCTCCTTCAGAAGGACTTCCAACTCTTTTCTGAACTCCTCCAGAATTTAGGCACTGTGCTTCAAAAGACACAACTAGTAAAGAAGGCTAAGTAGTGTTAAAATAATCAAAGAATAAAGAGCTGCACACTGAAGCTTTAGGCAATGCTATAATAAAAACAAACAAACAAACAAACTAACTAACTAACCCCAAAGGGTGAGGTTAGGGTTTGTGTTCACTGTGACTATAAAGGAACTCCTTGGCTGCAAGTTAATATCACATCTTCTACAGTTATTTTCATCTCAAAATGACAATATTTATGTTTTTGATATTGTATATCACTGTGAACTCAAAGCCCAAAGTTCACCAGAAAGGAAGGGGCTTTGAGTCAAGGTATAGGTTTAATTCCATTAGACACTTTTCTGATCTGGTTTTACATCTGAGTTTGAAGATGCAGCATTTAATGCTTTAATTCTTACAACTGTGTGATCACTTAAATTTTTTATTTTCTCTTAATTTCTTTTTTCCCGTTAAGGATGAAATCATCTAACTCTAATAATACTTGCAGAAGGCTAGAACACTAAAATGATAAAACCTTTCCTTCTGCTTAGCTTCTGCTTTACTACAGAAGTGTAACCAGCGGTAGGCAGCACTTAAGCCAAACAGACCACTGGACACGTTTGTTTCCATGTTCACCATTTGTGTGCAGGTGCCTTCTGAAGAAAATTTTTGGCTGATGCTCTGCCTGAATTTCAAACTTGATCAGAGTTCAGTAGCTTACTACTTACTTCGTCATAATCAAGATAAAAATGAAGACTATCCAGAAATTCTTGAATGAAATGCTGGTCTTGCTCCATATTCTTAGCTGTGATGGTACAAATGTGCATTTAAAATATAAATTATACTGGTTCCCTATCCACTTGCGTGTGACAATTTGCATGACAATAAAAAATAGACAATATTCTAGGATAATATTTTGTACTAAATAATTTATGGTTAGATGATAATCAGGTAATCTAGAGGTAATATTCTGGGATCTAACTCCATTGAATTATCCATGGTTGCTACAGGGTGTTTATTTTTCCTTCCCCCAGATTGCCAGTATTCCCTGGGTTTTGAAAACAAACAAACAAATAAACAAAAGCATATTTTGATCATAATATTTTAAAAAGTGTTTTTAATATTCAACTTTCTACAGCAGTAGTCATAAAAAAGTGCTAGATATCTATGTTCAGAAGCAATCTAAGAAATAAAACACAGTTTGACCATTCAGTCACTGTGAGATGGCATGAATGGAAAAGAATAAAGTTTGTGATTGAAGACAAATACTTTAAAAATTAATTTGATAGGTTTTTTTCTGGTTAAGCTTTGTAGCAAGTCACAAAACGGACTTCCAAATAAATAAGGCCAAGCATTACTTCCTCCTTGTTATAACTTATTTTACTCATAAATATTCATATGTATGGAAATTTGTTTAAATAAATCATTGCTGCTAGGACAGAAACCCTGAATTACTATTGGATTAATATTTTCATTTGCAAAGTATTGTTTGTTGGGCAAAAATCACCATCTTTATCAGAAAATAATAAATAAAAGGAATTTAAAATACTTGTTTTTAAATTAAGTTGAGATTAGGTTGTGTCTGTTGAGATTTAGATTGAGACTTGTTTCATTTAAGGCAATATGCCTCTCTCTATTTTATTACAGAATTGTAAGTTTCAAATTAATTAATCACCATTTCTAAACAATTGATATCTTGGCAATTAAATAATGACTTACATTTCATTGTATATTGTTGTTCTAGTTCTTGATATTTGTGTAGGGATACTAGCCATAAAATTTTGACTTAATTAATAGGAAACTGTTAAGATGAAACCCACAAATGCAGAAATTCAATTTAAATGTTCATACGTCTGATTTAATAAACAAAGACATAGACAAATGCATTGGAAAACAGATTTACTTAAAATGAAAACAGGTTGGATTGTCAAAAATATCTTCCAAAGCAGGGTCATATTTAATCCAAATTTTACAATTTTCAGCTCTGAAACATATGGAAGGACTGTGTATTTTTTAATGGATGAAACATTTTTCTTACAAAAAATGAAAATTTTTCTTTTTCCTAGTGTCACTGGATCTTATTCTGTCATTTCACAATCTCTCTGGATCCCTTTCCACCATAAATTTGAGATGGATGAAGTTTAGACATTTCCATCCAATTAGATAAAACTCATTATTGAGAGTTTATGACATTTTTATGGTTTTATTTGCTTTCCAATGGCGGGGGAGGGCAGTCTACTTAATTCATACAAAGTTTACCAGGACTTGATTTGTGTTTAAACCCCCAAACATTCTGAATCAGCAGATTGTTTTTTTGCTGGCTTCGGTATTTTCTTACATAGTATCAGCATATTTGGTTTCAGAACAAGCAGCCTAAAAGTGAATTTACTGCCTTCTGAGTCACAGCCATAGGAGGAGCTTCTGCAAAGCAACAAAATGTCACCAGTGTAGAAGACAGTACTTCTATAAGGGAAACTGTCTCTATTTGACAGATTTTCTAATCTTAATACCAAAGATTTGATCTCAGTGCATATAGGGAATGAAATTACTCTTGTATCATAACACAGGAATTTGGACACATGCATGCATTATTTAAAATCAGTATGTTATCATAAAAAAAAAAGATTTTAACATACTAATGGAATTTTCCTCTAATGTATGCTTTTCAGATTTGATGTAAGATTAAGAGAAAAGTCTTTCCACCAATAGCTAAAATACCTTAGTTTGTGAATGTACTAACTGCTTCCACTTTTTCTTTTGCCTTACCTGCTTTTGACACTTCCTCTTTATTCTACTGGTAAAAGGCTGACAATTAAACCATTGGCACAACATCACTTTCTCACCATTGCTACAATAACTTGAATATTATAATTCCATTTTAAAATAATTTGGGATGCAAAATGGCTGCAATATGCACAGTGAAAATGCATTCAGAATGAAGTAAAATGGTAATGGTTTTATCTGAGTGCTTTAGATTGCTCTGGGGCTCTCCTTGGAACTGGACAACCACCCTGCTAATGAATATAAAAATCTAGTTCTGGGTTGTTGTCTTACACACTTGATTACTTCTGGTGTTACAGAAACCTCTGTTTCTGGCCCCCATAGTATTTTGTTTTGAATTTATGTCTAGGAAAACTCCTTGGTGATACTTATAGGAGGAAATGGAAAATGTTTCTCCTTTGACCCTGGCCGTTTCTCTCAAAATTGGCAGAATTACATCTGTAATAGGCAGATCACATGTGTGGCATCCTGCTTCTATTTAACAGTCTTGATATCTGAGCCCTAACTCAGCGCCCGGAATGAGCTTCTGATGGAAAAACATTATAATCGTCATGTTCATTTCCATCTTTCTACCAAATAGAGAATGCTGTGAAATATTTTTTGTAATCCATCTTGTGGTAACTTCTGGCAGCACCTGGTTCTATTTAACCATGACTTCTTGTAATAACTATTAATCTGAAAAAATGCAACAGATGTTGCATAAAAATGCAAAATGTGCAGAGACCCATGAATCTGGAAGACAGAAAAAAACCTCCACAAAAGTCTTGTAGTAGCTGGCTATAGATTTGGAATATCTGACAAAGTAATCCCAAAACTTTGATTTTCAACTGTATTATATTGATAACAAAAGATAGTTTCTCTTGCATTATTTCTATCCTTAGACCTTCATTGTGCAGTAATGCTGGATTAAGAACTCAGTCACGAAATAACTCAAAATGCCCCACAATACTCTCAAAACTACTTGTTAAAAATGTGGGATTTTTCTTAGTTTCATTTTAATTGGTGTATTGAGGGTAATCAAAAAAGTAATTTGTCTTCTCTTGTAAACAAAAACATCTTCTGCACTTTATTATTAAAAGTAGAAGGAATAAAGAAATGGGTTTTCCTCTAATTTCTTTCTTTAAATATCTGTCATTAATGCAGAAATATGAGGCGTGAGTTTATAAATAGAAATAAATTTTTGCATTTATTGAACATATATTTGATCTCTATAAAGCACAGAAGCATTTTGATTCCAAAGCAGCCATCTAGTTCAAGCTCAAAATAAGATGAAAAGAATCCATAATTTCAATGTCTGAGTTGTGTGAATGAATAAGATCTGTACCATTGCATAAGAAATAAAAAAATGTCATTCTAAGAAATCGAAGATGTGTATGCTCAAACATGAAAATAGAAGTGTCATCTTCATTTATTATTTTCAGCTAAAACATAAGTAATATTCAAAGATTGAGCAAACTGATTCAAGTTCCCAACAGTAGCACACAGATGATTTTGCCAGACCCAGCTGAGTAAACCAAATAAATTGTTTCTATAAACTTAACTCAATAACAGAGAAAACTGTGGGCACAGAACACTGTATTTGTAACTGCATAGATAATGGTGACAAATAAGTCACACCTGAAATCAAATAAATCTTGAACAGTAATGAATAACAAACTAAATCTTACAGGACCTTAAGGAATCTATCCAACAAAGTGGATGAGATGCCATTATGTTAGACACAATTGAACTAAACACAAACAAATGACCATGAATTCAAAAGGTCAAAGCTATATAACACCCATGCTGTGAAATCAAAAGGTGCAGATACATCTGGAAACGATACCTATTGCTTCTAGATTAAATCGGTACAAAACGCTCATTAAGAAATATGAATTATTTTCTGTCCCTCACTTTCTGTAATTTCTAAGCCTGGCTGCTTTCTTGTTCACTCCTTCTTTGTGTTTTGAAACTTATTTCATTTTTGACTGCCCTTAGAATGGTGGAATTCTTTCTCTGAATTCATAAGTACTGGCTTCTGAAACAAGGGGTAGATTGAAGATTATTTCAGCGAGGAAAGAATTGGACAGTTTGATACTCAGGAAGGGGTGAGTGGCTGAAATGAAGAATTTTGGAGCATTCAAAGCCTGCTCACAGATAAACAGACAGACAGATTGTGCTGTTCTAAAATCCTGGCTTGGACTTTCTGCTCCTTGCCACCTTCAAAAAAGAAAAGACTGCATAAAACATTGCATTCAGCTCTTTTTTTTTGTTGCACAGGGTGCTTACACAGTACAGAAATCTGTAACTTTGCCACAGCTATCGCAATACAATGAAACAGCACATGCTGTGCAAAAGCAAACTGTGAAGAACCTAATTTCTTGACTTGAGACTTGGGGGAAGTACTTTCTTTTGATGAGTTTCCCTGAGTTTATGGAGCCTTTTCCCAATGACAAATTAACAAAACATGAAAAAGAGAATAGCCTCAGGATCCAGAGACATGTATCAGCACCTCAGCCTGCATAATTTCGAAGCAAGATTTGAGCTATGTACATAGAAGATAACCAAAAAGGGGAAAAATATATATCGGCTGGGATTATAGGCAAGATTTAATTAAAGTAAGACTTTTGAAAAAAAAAAAAAAAAGCTCTTATTAAATAATTAAACACTCCTCACAGAGAAACCTGGATTATCCAGAAAATTTGGCACTATCAGGAATAAAAATGGAAGTATAATAACCTTAATGCTCATATACTGATCAGTCCAATTGACAAAGGAATAGTTACTTCTAACACAACTAAATCCTTGATTAACAACAGATAATATCACAAGATGTTCAATGCTCGTTGACTATAAATAGTTCATAGTTACTCCAGTAAGAAAGATTATAGGAGAGCAGCACAGCACATACAGGACAATGTTGATGACTCCATCGCTTTAAGATATAAAATGGTACATGACATCACAGATCTATCTAGAGGAATACTTCAGTCTACATTAGAGATTAGGCCTAAAGTTCTATTAAAAGTTTATAAATTAATATATGTTTTAATTTGGATATTTTTATACAATTAAATGTCTAATCCTTCACTTAATCTTTTAAAAAACTTTATTTTCTATGATAGTCTTGTGATGAACTCTACAATGAGTATACCTGGGATGCTACAGATGACAATGGACAAAGAAACTGTTTTTTTTCATCATGTAAGGTAACTACAACAGCTGCATTCTGAATACAGCTGAAAATAGTTTGAACCAGAAAATTTTGACTCCACTTTTATACATACAATCAGAATTAAAAATGTTGAGTATGTAGAAATCTAAAAAATTACATAGCCAGAAAATTAGTTTATATCTGTTTATCTAGACATATTTGTGTGCATGGATGTATTTTTTATAAAACTCCCTCTTGAAGAAAAGATAAATCATTGTGGTTTTGATAACAAATCAAAGACAAGGGCATTAGCGTATAGGTGGTCACGCATATAGTTCCCTTAATCCTTTCCTGAATGGCAGCTTTGTACACGTTCAGCATTGGCAAGACTTTTCATGCATAGAAAATCTACATCCCAGCAGTAGTCAATCAATTGGACAGCTGAAGTGAAAAATGATAGATGTCGAGCTAAATGTTTAGTGACTTCTTGAAGACCTACTTATTTAATTCAGTCAAGTAGTCTTTGCCAAGCATCTTTAAAGTCAAAGCCATTGCTGATGTCTGCTTGTGGTTTTAACTTTGCTACTATACAGTTTTATCCATGTGAGGAAGGTGAGTAGATCAGTCAGCATTTTAAGGAAGGAAGGTGAGAGCTAAAGTGCCCAAAGAGATGACTCCAATTTAGCAGTTGCAAAGATATGCCCAGCTCATGGGGCACAAAAGTTCTCTTTCCACACTCAGAGAGGCCTAATGAGATTTCTCCTGCTCAACTAGTACAGGATTTAAGAATGTTTCTTTGGTCTTGATTGCTGAAATTCTTATAGTTCCTACATTTATATCAATGAGGCACAAAACCTATAACATCAATATGAGCTTCAGAGCTATGGTGACTCACCTCCATAGTTTTTGAAAGGTTTGGAACACAGGCAGAACACATTTTCATCTTTCTGTTTAGATAGATGAACCTATGCTTTTGTTTCATTTGTCCCTGTTTAACACATGACATGAGTGTTTCAGGTCTTCTGAAACTATTATTCTGAATGTGCTATCTAGCATCTACTTTTGTGTTCTACATATACCTTCCTTTGAGACTCTTTTACTGAGCTTACTTCCTTTAAAACTTCTTTTCCCCCCATTATTGCCAATATTCTGAGATAATTTTTTATTTGTTTATCAAATTGCTCCCATCATTTTATTTAACTGCGCTTATGGCTTAGGATTTCAAATATAACCTAATGGATTCTATGAAATAACACAAAATCTTTTATCATAGGTTGTTCATTTTGACCCACTATCTGCAATACACTTGTTCATTTTTTTAATCACTGACTTGCATTCCTGTTAAGTGATGTAGAAAAATTCAATGAATATAATAATAATCTTCATCTGAATGCACACATTAATGACTGGTAATTTATTCTCATGCAGTAGTAGCAAATAAGTATAGCTGACATTATAATACTGCAGTATTGGTTTAAATCTGTGATTTCTCACAGAAACTCATTATATTCCTGTGTATTCCACCTAGAAGGTTTAGATTTATTATTAATGAATTTGATTCCTCCTTCAACATAAAATATTAAGAGTAGTTCTATAAGTCACTGAGGGAAAGAATTCATTTTCATCCAAGACCTATAAAATAGTAAAACAAAGAAGTAAAACAGTAACATAATAGTTTTTACTTTGAGAGCTGAAATTTTTTCTTTATTTTTTCAGCAAGAGCTTTAAAAAGAAACATAATTAGTTAGTTTTATCTAGCCACCAAATTATTAAACTGCTAAAACAGACTAATGGCTAAACCTAGCGTTTTTCAAGGTTTCTCTGCTTTCCTACTTCCATTATCAAGGTCATGGAGTGGATTTTGCTGCTGCTTGTCATGCTCCAGGAACACAGTGATTGCCTGATGAATAAAATCAGAAGAATGACAGGTGCATGGAATAAGAGCTTTGGAAAGGTGTATGTACTTCATTTAGTAAGGATATCAGCTGCTTCCAAAGCTCAGATGACTGTAGTGGAATTTGTCTTTGATCCAAAATAAAGAATTGAGAGGACTTAAAAGCAGCATGCTTTTGCACTATCTTGATATCCGAAAATGTCACTCAATTCCAGCTCTTTCTCACACTAATTGACAAAGATCGTGCAACATTTGACTAGTTTCTCCCTTTCAGTCTACAAAGGAGAGAACAGAACAGTGTTTTTGCTTAAATAACTCCTGGTTGAAAATAAAGCACATTATGGGAAAAGGAGCTCTGTGTCCAGCAGCTTCATTTCTGCTTTATCATAATTAATTCATCTGCTCTCAAACGTACAAAGGGGCAAACAAGTAAAAGCATTAATATAACCATATTTAAATGGAACTCAGTTGTAGATTCTGGCAGTTGCGACCAAGTTCAATGAAAACAAAAGGGAACACATAAGACTGGAAATAGCAGAATAGATAGTATCTTCTGCTTCCATCCGTCTTGGTGTATGTTAGCCTCATCGGTTGTATCAGCTCAGCAGACAGTGGAGAATCATATACTTTGAAGATGCTCTGAATCTCTTGTTATTTCTAGACTAATTTTTTAACTGTCTCAGTGTCAACCTGATTCCCATTGTGCCCATAAAGGTAGCCCAAGCTCAGCCTGCCTGTGACATCAAGTTGTTCCACTGTATGGCAAAGTCATCATCTCATATTTTCACGCGCTGTTGGTGGGTTCTGTGCAAGTTACTAAAATTCTGAAAATAAATGTCACTGCTGCACATGCAAATGCACTTAAAAGTTATTGTATATCCTTGGCTTTGCATGAGTGGGATCAAAACAGGAGAAAGTTGGAAGGCCTGCCTGATCTTGTCCTCCTTTTTGCATGTCTACAGTACTGTGGCTTTGTAGGGTACCAGACCAACAACTTTTCTGCTCTGTATCAGAGGACTATGATTCAAAATAGTGTCAATTATGTAAAAAATAATTATGCACTTATGTAACCAAGTAGAGATGCAAGAAAAGCATTGCAGTTAGTAATAGACTTATAATAATCTCAATATCTATTACTATAACAGATTTTTTAGTATATATTTGTATTATTAATACACATTTTGTCATACTGAACTCAAGACTAACCCACTCTAGGCATAGAAATCAGTGGTGTAATTATTCTAAATATACCTAAGGCCAAGATTTAACTTTTTGTAACACACTTAATTGCTCATTGCCTAAAACTTCCTTTCAGGAACATTTAAGTAAAGGTTTTACAGGGTTATAATTTCAATCACGAAATGAGGTGAGTCTGAGAAAATATTGTGCCAAAATCTGTTATGAATTTCTTCAGAAGAATAAATTAATAAGAACTTCTATTTCTCATTGTATCACCTCTCATAATGCATTTCAAAAAGACAGAAACGAGCTGTTGTATCCAGAGTTCCTCAACTGCCATAAGGTAATTTTGAAAATGATAAAATATGACATCAATGTGATTAATGCATGCACTTTGTAAACAAATCAATTAAAGAATAAAGCTGAGTAGTAGTTAAAATTCATGGTAATTGCAAACATTCATTAACACCGAACAGCTGAGGACATTAGATAAAAGTCTTAAGAACTGCATGCACTTCATTAGAGCCCCTGTTATTGAATATTTTGTAAATAGTTCTTTACCATCAACTTGCAGGATAGAACCTAATGCCCTTAAAATTTTAATTTAGACTGTTTTCTTTAGTTTGCTTTGCTGTTAAATGTAAGAACAGCAGAGGTGCTGGCTGTTAAGAAGTGCTATGTTCCAATGTCAAAAAAAGAAATCTGAAATGGTTATTATTCTTAAGAAAGCCAATAACATCAAAGTCAAAAATTCAGAAGTAATCTGGTTGCTACACTACTTTAGAATAATGAAAACTGGCAGAGCAGCATCTGTTGTAGTTTAGAGCTTGAGTGGAGAGATTTCCCTGCTACCTCTGATTGATATTGAAGATCCATCACTCAGTACAGAGGCTGAGCATGGCTAATGTATTTTACTGATATCCTATTTCACCCTTTTTTACAAAGGTTAAAACAAACACAGAGACATATGAACACAGTACCCAACTTGAAAGTATGCTCTGTGGGTTTCAGGAGTTTTTGTTCAGGTGGGAATTTTTTGAGCTTTTTTTTTGTTGTTGTTGTTTGCTTGCTTTTTATTTTTTTGAAGAGGGCATGGTTATTCAAGGAAAATAAAACTTGACCATTAAATAATTTTGAATGGACTACTTGAAAGGAGGCTGTAGCAAGGTGAAGGTCATAACCTCGAAGGGAAAGGGACTAGAAGTGCAAATAGCAGGAAGCTACGGACAAATGAACATTAGCTGCTGAAAGGAAATTCCAAAAGCTACCATGGGAAGAGCTAGATCTCTACCTTTTCATGTATTGGTATTAAATTTAGATTCCTTTTCAAACATGTTATTTGATAGGGGATGAGGAAGACCTGAGGTGTAAAGTAATCTGGACTAGATCATCTAGCTGCTGGTAACTGTTTTAAAATCACAGAATGTCCTGAGTTTGAAGGGAAGCACAAAGATCATGTCCAACCCCATAGCAGTGCCCAGGATCATCCCCAAGAATCATACCATATGCCTGAGATTATCATCCAAATGTTTTTTAAACTCCGTCAGGCCTGGTGCTGTGACCACTTCCCTGAGGAGCCTGTTCCACTGCCCAAACACCCTCTGTCTGAGTAAAGAACCTTTTTCTCATATCCAACCCAAACCTCCACTGGCACAACTTCAGGCCATTCCCTCAGGTTCTGTCACTGGTCACCACAGAGAAGAGATCAGCGCCTGCCTGTTGTCTTCTCCTCACAAAGAAGTTCTAGACTGCAATGAGGTTTCCCCTCAGTCTCGTCTTCTACTCTATAACACTTAAAAATATTCTGTTATTATGTTCTTTTTGGCCCTTCTCACTAGCATTGACAAAGGAGCATACGCTTGGCATCCAGCAACACACCTCATGACAGAAGAAAATTAAGAACAGTTAGTGATAAAAGGACATCATTCCAACCATGCAGCATCTTTGTCAATGGATTGTCCCCAGGAAGTAATGTAAGCATGTGAAAAGGCAAGTTGCTTCTTGTACGTTTCCATTAATGTGAAAGATCATGCTTGTCTCTCTATGTATGACTACTGGATTTACAATACAGAATGTATAAAGCTATCGTAAAACCTGTCCCAGGGTAGCAGAAATTATAATTCCTGAGATTTGATAGTTGCTATCTATCTGTACAGTAAGTAGCTGCTGTGATATATAACAAAGTAGAGTGCAGCAAGATTTGTTCAATGTTTTGAATTACCAGGAAAGCACATTTGGATTGAGCTGATAAAAGTTCTTTGCAGTATTTGTTTATCTTTGCATTGTCTATTTGTCTTTGGAATAAATCACAATGCAATTCTGAGCATGGTAACTATATTTGATATCAGCATGTTTTGCTTTCTTTCATAAACCTAAAGTATGCCAAATTTTTTTGAACATGCTAGGTTGGTCTGTCTAATGTTTGGTTGCATAGAAAAAACAAATACAAAATCAGATTTGACACATAGCAGAGTAATTTCACCACATCAAAAGCATCAACAACAATGCAGAAGGCTAAATATAATCTTTTCCTAGTTTGGAGTGAGGTAACATTGATGCTGCATTTATATCAGTCTTGGACATGGTCATTAATGTCTAATATTACATAATTAAGCATCTGCAAGTTTCATAACTGATAGAAGGATAATACAGTTGTGCCTACTACTGTTTCCTTATAGGTATTGTGGAATGTTCTTACATTTAGATAGTAAGAACATACACAACATCTAAAGGAAACACAAGATACATTCAGGTATTCATGGAATTTATTTCATTCTCATCTGAGTGGAATCAACTGTTTATCTTCTGAAACTAAAATGTGGCAGGAAATGTAATACAAGAAAGCTATTTAACTGAATATTTTCTTTGCCTTTCAAAGGCACTGTAATGGTTTATGAATAAAACAGATAAAAAGAAGCTAATATATACTAATTCAAGTATATTCATGGTATAGTTTCCATTTAGCATGCTGATTATCAAAGCATCAATTTGGATCTTATTTTTTCTATAACTATGATCATTATTTTTTTTGCCAATGATACCAAACTGAATTGAGATGTAGATGCTTCAGAAGGGAGAGCCACTCTGTAGGAAGATCTGGATAGTCTGTAAGAGTGGAATAACAAGAAACTTACGAAGTTCAACAAGGACAAGTGTAAGGTCTTGCAGCTGGGAAAAAAATTCAGGAGCGCAACACAGGTTGGAATCTACCTGGCTAAGGAGCAGCTCTGTGGAAAGGGTCAGAGGGTCCTGGTGGACAGCAAGCTCCATATGAGCAAGAAGTGTGCTGCTGCAGCAAGGAAAGCCAATGAGATGCTTGTTCGCAAACAAAGGCATCAGCAGAAGAGATAAAGAAGTTATCCCACTCTAATCAGTGCTTTTTGGGTCACACTTAGAACACCATGGTCAGTTTTAGTCCCGCCTATAAAAAAAAGAATTGGGCAGGCTAGAGAGAGTCCAGAAAAGGGCCACAAAGATTACCAAAGGGCTGGGAAGCCTGAGGAAAGGCTGAGAGAGTTGTATTTGTTCAGCCTTGAGTAAAGAATGCTTAGGGGACACCTTATCATCATGCTCCAATCTTTAAAGGTAGAAACTCCTTTTTACAAGGAGTCACATGAAAGAGAAAAGAAGTTATGGGTGTAAGTTACTCCTGGCAATATTGATATGGGACAGAAGAGAAAAATGTTTCACAATGAGAAAAATCAGCCATTGGAATAATCTCCCAAGGGCAGTGGTGGATAACCCAATGATAAACACCTTTAAGATTCATCTGCACAGGGTTCTGGGTCATCTTGTCTAAAGCAGACTGGACCATATGATCCTTGATGCCCCTTCCAATCTGGTATTTTAGGACTCTATGATATATTTTGCTTTAAAGTTAATGGAGATCAGTGTCTGTTTAAAGTAGTCACCACATACTGTCACTTGATGACAAGCACTGAGAAATATTGAAGAGTCTGTTGCCTTTATATGTATTTGCCAACCTTGCCACTTGGGACAATACCTATTCACGAAACTAGAATTGTCTCCTGATCATATATGGCAGGCCATGATGGGTTCAGATGACACTGAGCATTCCATCTTCTCTGTCACAGAATTGTGCCATGCAGGGGGAGAGTACTTTTTTTGACACATGAAAGCATTTTTTTGCAGATATTAAGATATCTGTACACTATAAGAAAAGAAGAGTCAAGGTTCACATACTTATTTGTCCTCTCTCAGTATAAGCTGAAGTGAAACATCAAATGCATGAAGATTAGTGGTTTTCCATGCTTATAAGAGTAAGATATGGGATATATCTTCATTCATGAAGCCTGGCCATGATGATGAAGAGTAAGTGCTGCCTACAGGCTCACTACACATGGGAAGTCCACTGTCAGTCAAAGGCACCAAGAGCGATAATGAACCATGATAAATCCATCCAGATAAAACTTAAGACAAAACTTGCTCACTTTGGTCAGAAATGTGCTGAAGGGGCACAGGTGTGCCACGCTGGAACATCTTGTGTAGTGCTCTTTTACAAGCTGGTCAGAGGACAAACAAGAAATTTTGGTTATGCTATTTTCAGGATAGGAAATATAGGAAAAGACAGTCATGAAAAAGACTTCATCAGGTCGTAACCATAAAAAAAATTGTACTTGAAAGGCAACGCTAGTGGTTTGCCGACAATATATGAAACAGAAATGTAAGGATTGTTGCCTCAAGAATGCTGCAAGAATGCCCAATTTTGTTTTCTAATAAGCCTGTTTTATTAACTCATAACAGTTCAGGGTCCACAAGTCACAAAAGGAGATTGCGTCCATTTAAGAAGAGAAATGTCTGGTCAGATTATGGTCTAATATGTTGCCATACTGAAACCTTATTTCTTACATTTACTGCTGCTATTATAGGTTTGAACACAGATAAAGTCAGTCAGGAAAAATGCCAGCATATTAATGCACGAATTAAGGCCAATGACACAATCAGTGGGCCATCAGAATGAGGCTCTCCTTTTCCTTAGTATTCCACATAATTTCAAAACAGACAATTTTTAAGTATACTTAAATGGATTTTTTTACTCCAACAGTTTAAAAAAGTAATGAGAAACAGACTTGTTCTGTAGTTCAGGAAAATAGATATTTTCTGCCACATATCCTGTTATAAAGTTGCACTAGAAACCCTTGAATCACTTGAAAATAAATATCTTTAAGTTGAAAATAAATATTTTAGTTTTTTTAATATTAATGAAAAATATAAAGTTTCCTCAAAATGATTGCTATTAATTTTGTTAGTTACTGAAAACTGAATTTTGGAATATGATATGTATTGAACAAGAAGCAAGGTCAAACAATCCACAAACAACCTGAAAGTATTCAGGGAGACATGGAAACACAGTGAGTCGACATCTTTCCTTTGCTGAAATTCTGCTGCGAAATTGAGGCTGACTTTCTGTGGCAGAATCACTGAAGGTAGAAAGGTACATTCCTCCTCCGCTCCCTTACGAGATTATTAAACAATCTCAGTGATTCTTGTCTTGTGAAGATGCTTTCTTACTGACTTAGGGCATTTAATCAATATCTAACCTAGTGCATACATGTTTTGTTAACCTTGGTCATATAAGAGTTGTTGTGATCAGTGTAAAATATACCATAAAGACAAGTAAAGTGGCATGGAATTGTGTGTATCTTCAGTGTTATTGCTCATTCAACTACACAGGATAAAAAGAATAAAGGAAACTTGATGGTGTCTACTAAAAATAGTATAAGCATCTCCTCTATTATACTAGCAGGAAACAAAAGCCTGTGACTAGATGCATAGCATAGCATACGTGTATATATAATATATAATTTATGCATATTTTAATACATAATTTTAATATAAATATTTCACTGTTTATAAAAATATATATCGCAGAGTGAATATATTGTAAATATATTGGTTTCCCATAGGAAATAACCCAGTATTTGCTCCAGAATATACTGAAAACAGTCATTATGAGTAATGTCGTTTTACTGCAGGTATTTAAAGTTGTAATACAAATGGATGAGGGCTTCTCATCTCCTAAAGTTTTTAATATAAATTATTCTTTTAGCACCTGTAGTCCTGTAGAGGCTTTCTCCATAGTTAAAGCTTTGTACAAAACAGTTTTATGGCACTTCTAATTAGTTCTATGTTTTTTGGTCATTCTTCTGAATATGGTTGACAGAGGTACCTTCAGTAATTCTTGAGGTCAGTGATCTTACAGAGACCTTACCCTCATTACTCCAAATGGGAGTCATATTACTGGTTTCCTACATTAAAGATCAGAACTGTTCAGCTCAATATCTTAGAAATACTTCTATCCTATTCTAATTAGAAAATCGAGAAAATTAAGCGTATTGAGCCTGAAACTGGCAACATAGGAAGGAATTAGGAGATAATTGGAAGAGGGTAGCAGGGCCATCAAAACATTTTCCTTTTTAAAAAATGCCAATTAAAATCAAATATATTATAAGCTCAAAGATTTTTTCTTTGAAGTCCAGCACCTACAATTCCTTGTTGATGAACTTGGCTCAATACCTAGAAGTATTCTGAACCCTTAAATAAAGTTATTTATACCAGTTTCAATCTATATTCAATCAAGTATTCTATCCTTATTAACTAGGATAATGGTTGTGCAGATTTTAGCTCAATTTTGTTTTGTGGTTACATACAGTCTTTTGAACCAATGGAAAGAAGGAAATATAAATGAAAAGAAGCTAAGCAGCAACAGTGAAATGCATTAATTCCATACTAAGGCAAGTCACATATCTAAAGGAGAAGTTGAATGTGATTGAAGGCAGTTTAATAGATGGATGAGAGTCTGGAAATTTATATCAGTGCCAAATCAATTACACGTTACAGGTGTCCAGAATTAATTAAAATAAATTGCCATAAATCAGGCATTAGCTACCTGTCATGAGTGAAGAAAAGCAGAAAGTAAAGTCCAAATAAAAATGAAGGATTTTTTAGTGAAATGTTAAAAAATATCAAAAAATAAATGTCAGAAATAATTTGGTGTGTTGTTTGGACAGTTTTTATTCTAAAAAAAAAATAAATCTATGAAGGTCACTTCTCAAAATAAAGTGCATTTCATTTTTAGAAAGGGATTTGTCAAATATCTTTGTTAAATTACATGTTTATACTTTCTGTGTTTAAGATAAGAGATAAATTTCTCACATATTACCATTAATGTCGTAAATGTTTCCCGTGACCCTTTGCCTATCTATAAATCACAAGCTATGAAGATATTGCAGGACAATCAAATCAGTCAGTGAACATTTCATTCAGTGAAGTTTTTCAAGCTACTAGGTCTGAAGGGAGAGGGAACCAGGCTCACCAGAGATGAGACTGAAGTGGGTGAGACTGCATCAAGAGTAAAGTCGACATCCCAACTAAAGTGCATGTACACTAATGCATGCAGTATGGGCAATAAATAAGAGTGGATGGAAGTACTGGTCCAGCAAGAGAATTATGATATTGCTATTACAGAAACGTGGTGGGATGACTCACATAACTGGAGTGCTGCCATGGAAGGTTACTAACTTCAGGAGAGACTGGTGTGAGAGAAGGGGTGGAGGGGTGGCCCTCTGTATTAGGGAGACTCTTGATGCTATGGAAGTTGAGATTGACGACAACCGGGTTGAGCGTCTATGGGTAAGAGTCGGAGGGGTTATCAACAGGTCTGGCGTACTGATTAGAGTCTGCTATAGACTGCTTGATCAGGAGGAAGAGGTAGACCTGTTGTTTTTAAGCAGCTCGAAGCTGTCGCAAGGACAGCTGCCCTTGTCCTTTTAGGAGATTTTAATCTGCCAGATATCTGCTGGGAACTTAACAGAGCTGAGAGGAGGCAGCCCAGAAGGTTCTTAGGCTGCATTGAGGATTGCTTTTTATCACAGCTGGTGAGTGACCCCACCAGGGGTCGGCCTGTTCACAAATAAAGAGGGGCTCATAGGAGATGTTGTGGTCAGAGGCTGCCTGGGGTGTAGTGACCACGAGATAATTGAATTTTTGATAAACAGTGAATCAAGGAAGGGCACAAACAGAATGTCCACACTGGACTTTTGGCAGGTGAACTTTGGATTATTCAAGGAATTAATTGGAAGGATACCTTGGGAAATAGCCCTTAAAAGTAAGGGGGCCCAGGAAGCCTGGACATACTTCAAGAATGAAATCTTGAAGGCACAGAAACAGGCTGTCCTAATGTGCCGTAAGACAAGCCGTAGGGGAAGAAGACTGACCTGGATGGGTAAGGAGTTTCTGAAGGAGCTAAGAAAAAAAAAAAAAAGAGGATGTACCACCTTTGGAAAAAGGGGGGGGGGAAATCAGGTTATGTTCAAAGACATTGTTAGGTCATGTAGGAGGAAAATTAGAGAGACAAAAGTCCAGCTGGAACTTAAACTGGCCACATCTGTGAAGGACAATAAGAAGTCTTTCTATACATACATAAATGGCAAAAAGAAGGACAGTAATAACCTCCACTCTGTATTGGATGTGGAGTGAAGTATAGTCACTACAGATGAGGGGAAGGCAGAGGCACTCAATGCCTCCTTTGCCTCTGTTTTCAGCAGCAGGTCAGATTGCCTACAGAACAACTGGCCGTCTGAACTGGTAAATGGGGTCAGGGTTCAGTATAGTCCCCCTGTAATCCAGGAGGAAGAAGTCAAAGACTTACTGAACTGTTTGGATCCTTGCTAAGTCGCTCTTCATCATTTATGAGCAGTCGTGGCTCACAGGTGAAGTCCCAGATGACTGAAAGCTGGCCAACGTGACACCCATCCACAAGAAGTTTGCAGATGATACCAAGCTCGGAGCGGGTGTCGATCTGTTGGAGGGTAGGAGGGCCCTGCAGAGGGATCTGGATAGACTGGAGAGATGGGCAGATTCCTATGGGATGAGATTCAACAAGTCCAAGTGCCGGGTCTTACACTTTGGTCGCAATAACTCCATGCAGAGCTATAAGCTGGGGTCGGAGTGGCTGGAGAGTGGGCAGACAGAGAGAGACTTGGGAGTGCTGGTGGATGGGAGACATGACATGAGCCAGCAATGTGCCCAGGTGGCCAGGAAGGCCAATGACACCCTAGACTGCATCAGGAATGATGTGACCAGTAGGACTAAAGAAGATGTCCTTCCCCTGTACTCGGCACTGGTGAGGCTGCACCTTGAGTACTGTGTCCAGTTCTGGGCCCATCAGTATAAGAAGGATGTTGAGTTACTGGAACATGTCCAGAGAAGGGCAACGAGGATGGGGAAGGGGCTGGAGCACAAGCCCTATGAGGAGTGGTTGAGGGAGATGGGGTTGTTCAGCTTGGAGAAGAGGATACTCAGGGGTGACCTTATTGCTGTCTATAACTACCTGAAAGGAGGGTGTAGTCAGGCGGGGGTCGGTCTCTTCTCTCAGGCAACTGGCAGCAGAACAAGAGGACAAGTCTCACGCTTCATCGGGGAAGGTTTAGACTTGATATTAGGAAGAAATTCTTCACTGAAAGGGTGATCTGCCATTGGAATGGGCTTTCCAGGGAGGTGGTGGAGTCTCCGATCCTGGATGTGTTCAAGAGTAGGCTGGATGAGGCACTTGGTGCCGTGTTTTAGGTGATGGGCTGATATTGTGATACTTTGACAATGTGATACTGTGATGATGCTATTTATAAAATAAGGGGCAGATATTTTTCATCTGCAATAGAAAATTATAGTTTATAGAGATTAAGATATACTTTTTCTGAATTGTACATTTAAACAACAAATGCATTTATATTATCTCACTTAAAAAAGGACATATCAAATCCTATACACTTAGACAAACAATGCTTAGCATGTAAAGAGTATCTGAAGAGAACTATGGCATATATCGGAGAAAATATTTCTATTGTTTTCATCAGTCATATTGAATAACAGTCTCACCTAAATCATGAATAATATTTTAAAGTCTTTTATTATGCCATGTTTGTGTCTTATGACGAGCAGTCCTGGAACAAACTGCCATTACCAACATGTCTACACAGAAAACACAGGCTTTTCATCTTGACTTCTAGATTTTAAATAATGAATTGCATTTCTTCTACAAAGAATGAAACAGGCTTACATAAGCATCATCGGCTGTACCAGCTTGCGTTCTCGCCTGGGAACTGCATGTGCTTGAGCAGTACCTAGCACAATGGATGCTATTAATTGTGTTATTGTGTTATTTGCACATTTTTGAAATCTGAATTTTTATGACAAAAAATAATTTAATGGAAAAGAACAAGAACAATTTTAAGGGTTCCTTTCCATTCAATTTTCTGCCTCTGCTTGGATTGTGAACTTTTTGATCTCAATTCAGATGCTAGTAGATGAAGGTAAAGGACTATATATGGTTCAGTCAGATTATGTTTGATGCCTTTTGGCTAAAACCTAATGCACCTATGAAACAATAAGCAAGGTGGCTGTTCAACGTTTGTGATCCTCTAATTTCACCTGAATTCAGTTTTTCATTTTCTTTGATCTTTCTCTCAGAACTTTGAATAATTTACATTCATTGTAATATAACATTTTTACTCTATATAGAGATATAGGACAAAATTTTTCTGGGATAGTTCTAAATGCTAAAAATAATCAGTTTGCATAACATTCAGTCGGACATTTCAGTTTCTTCATCATGTGTTGGCTTTAGCCTATGAATCTTTTAATAGGAAATTGGTATTTCCTGAAAAATGAAAAAAATGCCACCTTGCAGTGCTTTAACCGTTTCTTGTTTTATCCATTTCTGATGCAGTTCTTTGCTCACAGTCATTTTACTGCTAAGAATGTGACAAGAGCAGCAGCTTGTAATTTGTCAAGACTCCTTGAGACTTCATTTAGTTGCTTCAGTAAGTTTAATGCCTACCCAGAGTCCCTTGTGTAGAATCCTCCCTATTGATCAAAATTCTCCACTTGCTAAGTGCAAAATCCAGCTTAACAGTACATGGATAATAATGTCACAGAGCAATCTACCACAGAGCTTCACGGAGTGCTGTTAAGAACCTGGGGCATCAATGCTCATTTTTTCAATCACTCTGCTATAAGAATGAAAGCAGCTGCCGTGGAATTTCTAAGCTTCCAGAATGTGCATTAAAACCATGGCAGGTATTTCTTTTTTCTAGCAAGGTTTCACCATCATACTATAGAACATTAAACCACAATCTGCAATAAGAAGTTGCTGTCCTCAGTATTTAAGAAGAAAGGAAAATATGTCTAAAGCCTAGAATCAAGAGTTTTAAAGCCAAGTATATTTTCCTGCAATTTGGGTTCAACAAAGAGCCACTTCTTTTGTTGGATGAACTGTTTTTGATCAATCTCTAAGTTCTTTTACCTTTTACTCATTCTTGCTTGAAACGTGTACTGTGGAAATGTCAACGGAAACCTTGATGTTCATAATATTAACAGGGAAATGCTTCACTTGCTTCTGTAATTAAACTCTTAATTCTATAGTAAAGCAAAGGCTCAGCTAGTTTAACAGATGACAACAATTTTGTCACTTCGTTTTTCAGATGCTTTTAAGACACAATTAATTATATAGTTTTGATACTTTTCTCTGCTTAGAAAAGAATTTGCCTGATTTTCTTTTGGCTTCCACATAAAGGTTAAGCAGAATTTAACATAACTGTGTGTGTCCAGAGTATCCTTCCCTTGAAATCTTCTCCAGTGTGCCCTCCAGCCCTTCTTTTACTCAAACATTTCCCAGATGGGGCTGATGGGGCAGAGTGGCTGCCTTCAGAACTCCTCACCGGAATAAGGTTGCACCCTTTGTTACTGTAGTCACTATACAGTGCAGGTTGATACTTTAAGAACTGCTGAAGAGCCCCCAAAAGAGAGAAATTTAACTGTGAATGCTAAGTTCTGATAATACATAGTTCAGAAAAAACAGACATGATACTTAAAAATAATAAAATTCTCTTAACTAATTTTTTCCAGATTGATTGATTAAGGAAGTCTGTAAGTCTGCAGGGATTGCAGGAAGAGTCATATTTGTGTTTGTGAAGATATCTCAGAAATATTGGCAAACAGGAGAATGCCTCCTAAAATCATGCCACAGTTGGAAACTACAGTGCAGATTGAATAATTAATATTAACCATGATTAATGCAGTTATTCCTGAACCCCATTCCTAGAAAACAATTGTCTACATTAAAAGAAAAAAAAAAGAAAAAAAAATCCCACAAAAATCAACACATTGACGGGCAAAAAGTAGTAGATAGATATGAGTTAAATTAAAATTAATTGCAAAATTAATAGGAAAAAATATTGAGGATATGATCTGAAAATGAACAGTGTTCCTAGTTTTTATTGAGCCACTGTACAGTCAGTTTCATTGCACAGTTGTCTATACGCTGGGGTCCTGTTGGAAGTGTCTGAATTATCTCGTTTCAATATTATGATTTTACAGTGAAAAATTTTTTCATTAATACTATAGGGCAAATTACATTCAACAGAACAGGAAGTCCCTTGCTAAGGAATAAATGAATTTTAATAAATAGGGATTCATTTACTGCTGCGGTTGCAAGTATTTCTTTTTATAGGCATTTGTATTAGACACAGGGGATTCTCTTCAGTACAAAATCTGGATTATACTTTCTGGTATAGCCTTTTATCTCAGTGCTACATGAAAGTGAGGTTGATTCATAATGCAGAAGTCAAACATCAAGCAGGAATCGTGTCTTAAAGGAAAAAGCACATGTGCTTAAATCCATCAGTCTGAATTGCATCAGTCTCTTAAGCCGACATTAGAGTTTAGAAACTGCTGTGTATTAATGGAATATCAAGGAGTATGTAAGATTTTCTTGAGTGGGTAATCAGTGGACAATGAAGAACTATTGTGTGGGCCTTCATCCTGAAAAGGGGCACTGAATGAAAGTGCCAAACAAAACACAACACAACTGCAACAATCTGTGCCTTGCATGAGAAAGGGAGGAAGTCTTGAAAAACTTATTCACAATAAATTCAACACTAAGGGAAATATAGTGATAAAAACTTCAACTGATTTATCTTTCTGAATGTTGCAGTTAGCTCCTGAAGTACTAGGAATTTTAAGTCCCCAAAACTACTGTTTTTCATCTGAAGGATATTCAGTACAGATATAAAGGAAATGGTGCAGTTTATTGCTAATTGATTAAACCCAAACCAGTGAAAAACAGCATCATTGTTGCCATAGACAATGTTAGGATAGAGAGTCTTTTACTTTCCTTGTTTTTCCCTAGACAAAAAGTAGTAAGTATTATAATTCCCATTCCAAGGTTGTCAGAGCAAAATTAGTGGATGTTGTGCTCCGAGACACAGATTTTTCAGAGCTTAGTGATGCATGAAATCAGAATAAGAAGAAATCCTAGAAAAAGGAGATAGGCTGAGAAAGATTAGTTTGTAGCTGCAGAGATGTCAGTCATGAAGTCAGAACTGTTTAGCCTAAGTTCTCCTAAATCCACTTAAGGTCTACGGTAAATTAAAGATACATTAATGTGATATTTTTAGTGTTATTTATAAATGTTTACAATATAAACAATTTCAGTTTCTGAGTCATAGAAGTTTCTGTATATACCTGTGTAAGTAGAAGTTTCTGTGTATGCCTCTGTAAAATAATACACCTATTAGCAGCACACAGACGTGCCTTTGACACCTTGTTTTACTTCTTTGTGAGAATGCAGGCTGCCTTTCTTTTGTAAAGAAAACTAGAATTATCCTGTACAGATTCTAAAACAAGTTTTTTGACATCTCAATCATGTTTATTATTTAATTGTTAAAACAACCACAGTAGGGTTTGTGCTGCAGAAAAAATGAAGTCATTCAAAGAAATGCCTTATTTTCTTCAATTTGATTCCTTTAAAATCAAAAAATTCTATTCATCAAAAGGTAGCTTTATGTAGAATGGAAAACTTGGAGATGGAGAAGAACAAGTAGACCCATATCTCAACCACAAGTGAGTCACCCATTATTAAACCATATATGAAGAGAGAAATCCAAAGTGATGTTATTGTTGGTGAGGCTTGTCTTCCAAGAGACTTTTGCTTCTATCAGTAAACAGCAGGCTTCTGTTGGTTGTTTTTCTTTTTGGTTAGGGACAGCCTGTACTTTCTGTATTCAGCTGACTGCTGTCAAGAATTGACCCCCAAGCAACTTTTTGGCTGATGCTTGAGAAGCAACCATGTACCTGTCAGGCTAAATTGCCACTATCACAGACTCAGAAGTTGTTAGTGCAGCGGTGCATGCAGATTGTGGGACATCAGGGAGGACAGACAGGTGATTGACAGGGTCTTCTGAGAGGCCTTGAAGAAAAAAACAGCCCAACAAGAAATAAGAATCAAGTAGAGGCTGCACTCAAAGGAACAGTAGATGCAAACTTTCAAGATATGGAAGACCCAAAAGCATGATTTCAGCAACAGCAATCTTCCTAGATCCTGGCCTTTAGGTCAGTTACACCTGCAGATCTGACGCTAGCCTTGGGATCTTTATAAAGTTCTAAATCTGTAAAGTGTAGCTCTGTGCACAAATATAGACCCAGCGTGACTAGCTAAAAGGAGGTCTGCAGAGAAGGATTTGGGGCCTTGGTTGGGGCTGAATATGACTGAATATGACTCAACAGTGAGTCCTTGCACTAAAACCCATCAATCATCTTCTGAGCTGTATAAGTATAAATGCAGCAGGCAGGTTCAGAGATGCCATTCTTCTCTTACATTTTTCACTTTTTCTTTTGGGACATCTGAGGCACTTGTTACAATGACATACCGGAGTCCAGAAGAGAGACACAAAGATACTCATGGGCTGAAAGCACATGACATGTGAGTAGAGGGTGGGAAGTGTTTGGAGGGTTTTTTTAAATTCAGCCTGAAGAAAAGAAGGTTAAAGATAGATTTTTTTTTTTATTTTTTTTTGCTATTTATATCCTCCTATTGGAGAGTATTGTGAAGACTGAGCTGGACTTGAAGGCAGGGAGAATAAGAGGTAAGAGATACAAACTAGAATATGTGCCAACATATAAAGAAACAAAAATACTGTGAAATACTGGAGTAAGTTGACTAGAGAGGTTGTAGATTCTCCACTCAGAGAGATATTCAAGACTGTCCTGATTAAAATCCTAAATTCCTGAGAAACACGATGCTGTTAGTCCTGTACTGCAATATAACAATAATTAACAAAAAAAAAAGATAGAAAAGGAAAATGAAGATAATTAAAAGAAGATGATTTTTCTTTTAATAATATCTTTATTATCTAGCTTCTTATGGATAAGTATTTTGCATTTTGTGAATTATTTGGATTCGGGATTGTTAGTAAAGTATCAGGATCTATTCATAGCAAAGATGTACCAGAGTTGTAAAAGGAAACTTTGAAAAAAATTGCTGACAAAGAAACACGTCAAAAGCTGTGTGTCAATATATCAGAAAAATAGAAATTGTCAATGAGTCCAAGGAATTTATGGATGTTATGCTGACTTTTGTTAGAGCTGAGTTAATTTTTTTCACAGTGGCTAATATGTGGATATATTTTTGATTTGCTTTCCCTGTTAAAATTTTCTTTATCTCAATCCATGACTTTTCTGGCTTTTACTGTTCTGAGTCTATCCCCAATCCTATTGGTGGGGGAGTGAGTGAGAAAGTGCATGGGGCTTGGCTGCTGGGTGGGGTTAAACCACGACAATGTTCAGTTCTGTAGGGATTAAGAATTATCCGGGCAGGCTGAGATTATCTGTATATTTATTTGGGATTTTTCTAGACTGGAACCTAGGTTTGCAATTTTAGTGAGCAGAAAGCTGTCTTTTGACCTTTGCTAGACAAAAGAAAGACTGATTAGGTTTTGGATTATGACAACTTTCTGGCCAAGCTGCAAAAAATCTTTACAATACTAAATTAAAAACCATGAAGATTTAGTGTTCCATGGGCAGAAGGCTTTCTATAAAAAAATCAAATATATATTATCACTAAATATATGTCACTTGGCCTAGTAGTGATCAATGAACTACACTAGAGGATGTTCTTGGGGTTATGTACATATTGAACAGTTAAGAAAATTTTGAAGATGAAAGGGAAAAGGACATGAAATTGCAAAAGTACAAGATTAATAAACAGTCATGAAACAGTCAAAAGTCTGAGAGATTCCTTTGAATAGTAGTAGTAGTTCTTGTCAAGGACCAGTAATGCATAGATCTGAGAGCACTGAAAGAGATCACTGCTACAAAAATAACAAAAAAAAAAGGATAGTGAAGGATTTTTCTGCTCAATGGTTTGAGAACTTTGTAAAACTGGAAAGTTTATATAAGCTACATAAAACACTTAGCAACTTCAGAAAGTGCCTGTTCTGATTCTGATATATCCATACTTCTATCATACCATATCAGCTTTTTTCTGTTGGTACAATACCATACCATCACTTTTCAGACTACATAATGAGGGGATTTTATGTGACCTTAAGCCACACATACAAAAATAACACACTTTTCTCATATGTCTTCCCAAGACTTTAACTAGAAACTATAAATTTTTAATCCTTTAAGTATGTTTCAATGGTTTCAGCACAGCTAATTTAATGACACTGTGGTAAAAATTGAAATTATATATTTTCCACTTCTAGGCTGATTATTTCTGCTGTGAACACAGGCAAGGAGATAATAGCCAACAACCACAATGCAAAAAGTGTACAGAGATGACAGGCTGCAGTGGCAGGGGAAATAAAAAAGCCTAGAAGCATATTAGGTCCAGTGAAATGCTACAGATATTAAAGTTGGTGCTAATTTCACTAAATATTTTTTAACAATCTGATTAAAGTGGCATATGAATTAATTTAGAAGCTCTTACTTGTTAAATTTTAAAAACAGAAACTGGAGAAATATTTTTTTTAAAATGACTTCGCAAGAGGAAAGTGGAAGGGAAGTGCGGGGTTGAGGAATGCTCATTAGAAGTTTTCACAAATATCAAATGCCTCAATTGCTTTCCCTTGCCAGAATGTGTTTTTTTTTTGTTTGTTTTTCTTCAAGGCTAGTCTATTAAACAGAAGTCTTCATAGGTTTTAAACCTTTCTGTACATTTATTATTCTTTTCTCTCTGACTTTCATTTATTTGCTATAGGGACAGTAGTTGTATGCAGCCACTGACACGAAAATGAGTAAGACAGGAATTTCAAATATGTGTGTAGAAAACCTACTCCCATGGAAGCCAATGGCATCAGAGTAATCTGATTTTCACTGATGCTGGTAATTGTGCAATGGTAAAATTTGTGCTATATACAATTAGATCATATTAGTTTCTTTTGCAGTGGTAAGTGAATTTCCAATTTATAAGCAGTGTTAGATCACTGATGTTGTTGTTTTCCACAAACATTTTCAAATTCTTGGCTTTTCTCTATGATTTACTAGGGAGAAATATTTCATTTAAAGTTGTCTTAAAGAAACCTCTTGCCCAAATGAAAGCATGAGATTGACAATGTTAAAGACAAGGAATATAACCCATAGTCAGTGATAGCGTGATACTGATTTGTGTTAGTAACTGTCATATTACTTAAATAGAGAAATACTTTGTCTTTCCTTGTAGATAAAAAGGCATAAAATTTTCATGTGGAAATAGTGTCTATTTTTTTCATAGTGAAGCAAATCTGGACAACTGCTATGACTGAGATTCTACAGTACCTGAAAATATGCAAAATGCAAACATGACAGATATCCCTTGTTCAGACATGAAGAGTCTTTTTGCTGGATAACACATAGTTCCATTGCCGTATGGAACTATGGCAATGGAACTATTCCTTTGCTTAGCAATACACCACTTAGACTGATGATTGGCTGGTACATTTATGGTCATTTATTCATTGAAGTCTGTACATAGTTAATGTGAAGACATTAATCTTGAGACAGTCATTATCTTTTTTCATGACTATGTGGAGTAATTGTAGCATTGTTTTCTAGGCTAATATTTCTTTGTTTTAGTAATCCCATTAAAAAGCCAGTTTCCACGATACTTCTTTTTGTGGATAATGGATCACTTAAATCAGTTTTTGCATACAATTTAATTTTCTTCAAAACATATTTAACTTTTAAAAAATATTCATAGACTGCTTCATCTCTGAGTGCAATTAGCATATAAATACTGACAGTCCATCAATTTTTGAAATTGACACACTGGGGAATGTCAGAATATAATGTGAGAGAAGATGCCAAAGACATCACAAATTCCTTTTAAACTTTGAAATTTAATAATAAATATCTTAACAGAGCTACAAAGATCACTATATCTTGATGTTGAAAAGCCATCCTAATTAATTTAGATTTTTGACAGATAAGAATTCCCTGGAAAAGAGGCTTTCAGGTGCAAAATGAATTCTCACAGCCTATATGTAGAAGATCTTTGCGGTCTCCGCAAGAATCATGGATGTTGATTAGTAGATTTAACAAAATATTGAGCATCACTGAAAATGTGCTATATTCCGTCAAGTACTAAAAGTTAAAGATATAGTTGAAGCATGTGATTGTATTCTAGAGTCCAACAAAATTTCTCAATCCAAACCATCTGGGTTCATTTAAAAAATTCCCCACAATGCTTTGGGACTTTATTATTTAACATTCTGGGTTTTTTTAATTTAAAAATAGTGTTGGTCCTTACAGATTTTAAACAGATTCATTTTATATGGTGACATGTCACAGAGTGACTAACTCAGTGATAATGTCCAAAGATTCTGACTGAGGCAAGACTGTCATGTGCTGCACAACTTAAACACTGATTATTTCTCCATCAGGAAAATAAATAGGCATATTCCCTCCATATATTGAAGCCAGCTATCGCAAAACAGCTTCCATCCTATTAAATTATGTTATCCTTTAAAATATAGTGGCAGCATGCAGACAGTCTAGCAGGACTGGCTTTTGGCATGCACAAACTTCTAAGATGCCTAAGGACTACTTGGGGGCAGCTACTTAATGCAGGCTAAAATCCATCCAGGGACTAAATGCTGAATAACACAGCTGATTGCATCCCAGTGAAATCCCAGGCAAGATTACAAGGCAGCTTTTAATTTACTTGTGTAGGTAAATCATCTGCCTTAACTGGTGTACAGCACATACAGACAAAAAAATGAGAGACTGGGTTTGTGTGCTGTCCTAGATACTGTTGTGAGAACCTGCCTTGATCCATGGCCAGTCACTCCAATCCTTCTTGGACTTCTCTGGCATATGCATGAGTACATCTGTGTGACCTTCTGACAAGGGTAAAGATCAAGCAGAAAACAAAAAACAAAACAAACAAAACCAAAAAAGGAAGCAATAAAAAAAAAAGATTAGGTGAAATAGAAGGGACTATTTTCGACATGAATTGGATTCCAAAATCTTTTCACTATAAAGCAGGAGGCCTAGGATGAGAGAAGGAAATTTCAGCAATTTAACTTTCTCACTGAAACTAAACCCATAGGTACATAAAACTAAGCCTCTTGACTGAGGTCCACAAAGCACGAAACATTTAACATTTCTGGATACTGGCCTGTTTCTTTAATTGTATTTTCTGTAAGAGAACACAAGTGAAGAGTGAAAGTTGTTTAGGAGAGTAGTCAATTGCATTATGTTGTCAAAACATCTGTAAAATGGTAAACTAGTAAAACAATGCTGCTTTGGAACAAAGATTCCTTTCTGTGAAGGGATGATCTTGCCATTCGTTTTTACTATTTAGTCAAGGTTATCATTGTTTCCCTTTTCTACTTTATAACCAGCTCTCTAATTTCCATTTTGAGCCTGCCACAGCTAAATTAGACCATGATTTATGCTAAAATTGAAAAGACGTGACTTGCAGAACTCTCAGGAAGATTAGAGTTCCTGTCATGAAGTTTCTCATTCTTAATGTCCTGAGCATTTTTTCTCTTCACTACTTTTTGATCATTAAATTGCCACTTGGGAACCTGTGAATCAGCTGGTAGTATGAATTTAAGTGTTTGAATTCCCAAGATTTTTAGATGATGCTTCTTTTAAGGACAAATTATGCTGAAAGTCATAGACTGAAGAGCCTTAAGCAAAGAAAAACCTTTAGGTCAGATGACTTGTCACATTCTACCTGTGTGGTGCCAAAGCAATTCTGGTTAAAATCAGACCTCACAAATGATAATTAGCTGAGTTATGTAGGCAGATATTCAAGGCATAGACAGCAGATCAAATATCTTGTGTTGTTAGCAACTTAAAATACTTGAGCTCCTCAGCTTCTTCTTTTCAGTAGGGCCATGGAATATGCATAGGATACTAACAGTTCAGTAACTGAAGAAAAAAAACAAGAAATGCAATTGTATGGAAATACCAAAAAACAAGATCATATAGGGTGGCACTTACCTCCCTAAGTGTTTTTATCTAGTCTGTAGGTACCTGAAGAGATCCAAAACACCCACAGGTGCCTGATGGATACTACAGAGTGAGTATGTAAGACTTACACTGAGCTGTCAAACCAGCTGGATGACAGCGGGGGTTATGGTAGGGAACTGCATATCTGTTTTCACACAAATAAATCCTGTTTGAATTGAAAATTGGTAAGATGTGGTGTAACACTTCAAGCATCAATCCAATGTGTGAAGAAGAGAATGCTTTTCTAAAATAATGCATAGTTCAATGCACTATTACCTAAACATGTACTTCTGGTTTGAATCAAATCTTTTTTTTGGGAAACAGCAAGTGCATAAATAGCTGTATAGCGGAGTACATGAAGTACTATATTAAGGAGGAAGAATAGAACGTATTGTCCTGAATACAATTCCTGGGAAGAAAGACTGTAACACTTCAGTTCAGAGAAATTATGTAGGATCTTGTAGATAAAAATTCACTTGACTATAAAAACATAATTTATTTGGTAGCCCGTGGGAAATCTTATTTGTTAATTAAAGCTTATGAAAGGACATTTTGTTTGGATATTTAACTGGGAGCACAGAGTAAAATCTTCAAAACGCTTGATAATTTGCTCCAATACTTGGATTAATTCTAAAGATGTTTCTTTATTTCCACGAAAAAAAAGAATTACAGTGTTTTCACCAAGAAGTAGAAGAGTACTATGTGTAGTTGATCACACAGATGCAGGTACAAGTTGAGCCTGGTGCAGTTCAGGGGCTAGTAGAAAAACCAAAAAATATTGTTCAGAGTAATTTTCCATCCATTTTACACATATACATTCTTTTGCCTACACAAAGGCCTGCACAGTTTTCAGTTTAAACAAATGATGCATACCACGGTTAAATGGAACCAAAATTCTTTCCACAAGCTACCACCATATTTATGAAGAAAACATATAATATATACTTATATTACGTACAAATATATGTTCATATTCAAAAGTATAACACATGTACTAACCAAAGCACTTTATAAAATTGGATATAAATTTTGCCTGCAAATTCAATCCTTTTTCTTTTCTGCTCTAAAAACACTTCTTTTCCTTCCTTGATTTTTTTCCCATAAAAATTAAACTTAAAAGCTATTAAAAAAGGAGCTTCCAATGGAAACATTGACAGATCCTTAAATATACTAGAGTGAAGAGTAAAACTGTAATAAGAACCTGTCAAAGCTGAAAATGAAATATGAGAGGTCAGAATATAAAAACATGTCCATTTCTTAGTTTTTGAATTATTATATTTTTAGATTTGAGTACTCTGTATGTTTCCACTAATTGCTCAGAAAAGTCTGACGCATGAAATATCTAGGCATACAGGACAATTATTCTGTAGTTCAAAGATTGAAGGTGGGTAAAAAGCAATAGGCTCAGGCTTCCCTGTGTCTCTGTCTAATATTACTATTTTGAATTTAATTTCCCCATATAAAATCTCTTTCTTTTCTCTGACTTCTTTCATAGATGATAATTTTTAAATAAACATAATTGAAAGGAAAAAAATGATGCAAACTTAGGCAAAGGCAAAATTTGAAAATTTGAAAATTTTTGATACCTGTGACTCCTCAACTGTATCTGTTTAAACATCAACCTTGTTCATTATAACTGGGAAATTTAGACAAAAAAGGTAGATGACTTTAAGAAAGGAATGAAAATGAGATTACAGCTCATGGAGTAATGGCAGTAGTAAATCATTAGAAAATATCTGTAATTTACAGAATCTTGAACAGAAGAACTGAAAAATTTTAAAAATGTTTGTCCTGAATTTAATTGACTTTATAAGTAGAACTCATGATTTATATTAATGTAACTAACAGCAGATTCCAGTCTATTCTAGTCTGTATTATCAAGTTTACTGTCTAAATAACATATGACTTTTGTTGCCTTCCTTTAGCTTGATATATAAGTTAAAAAAAATGTTTCATTCAGAACAGGTTTCTGTTGGCTTTCTGATATGAATGGGTTGGGTCTCACTGTTATTTAGAAGATGATGCTAAAGTAGTAAGTGATAGTTTGATTACAAAGTGATTGAAATATTTCAGAAACTTCAGAAAAGTGTTTGTTTATCACTGTACTCTAGCACAAGGGTACAATTTTTCCCATTTAGGACCTAGAGAAAACTTCCAAGCAAACTTTTTATTACAAATTGAAGAAAGAAATTTTTTCTGTCTTGATTCCAATTTAATCCACTTTTCTATAAAACAAAAACTACTTACAAACTAAAAGATCCCGAAGTTCTTTACAAAAATATTATGGATGAAAATACTCACTGTTCAAATAACACACACATAATAACACATAAAATTAATAATGTTGGAAAAGACCATAGAGATCATCAAGTCCAATCTATTACCTAACATCAACCTACCCAACACCATCCCTTCATCTAAACCATGTCACTAAGTACACCATCCAACCTATCCTTAAACACATCCAGGGACGGTGACTCCACCACTCTCCTGGGCAGCCCATTCACTGGGAGCCTGAGAGAAGAGACAGACCCCTGCCTGGCTACAACCTCCCTTAAGGTAGTTATAGAGGGCAATAAGGTCTCCCCTCTCGTCGATCAGACGAGTTACCTGATCATAAAAGGAAATTAGATTGATCAGGCAGGAACCTTCCCCTCCTGAATCCATGGTGACTAGATCTGATCTCCTTATTATCCTGTAGGTGCAGCATAATTGCCCTTAAGATGATTCGCTCCATAATTTTCCCTGATATTGAGGCCAGACTGACGGGTCTATAATTCCCTGGAACATCCTTCTTGCCCTTCTTATACATAGGTGCCACATTAGCCAACTTCCAATCTTGCAGGACCTCTCCGGTAAGCCAAGACTGTTGAAAGATGATTGAAAGAGGCTTAGCAAGCACATCTGCCAGCTCTCTCAGCACCCTTGGGTGGATCCTGTCAGGTCCCATAGACTTATGAGGATCTAGGTGGATCAGTAGGTCCCTAACATCTTCCTCCTGGATCACAATGGGGGTAACCAATAACCAAAGCATATATTATCACAGTTTTTTCCAGTGACTCCTTCTCAGAGTGCTCAAAGCATGGAAATTCACATACTACCTCCACTGAGTTACAGTCTCTTGCACAAATCACAATGGGCTTCCTCATGTTCTCTTCAAACAGACTTTATTATGGTTGTCTAAAGCATATTGTATGTAGAGGCAGAACTGAGATCCCTTGAAACTGATATTCCTCTCATCCTCATCCCTCTATAAAGAGCAGGGAAACTGCCCTGAATAACACAAGAAAATCTCTAAACAGCTGAGTATAAATTAAGATGAACACAACCTGATTTTTTCAAACATCTGAAATATTTCAACCAGCTTTTTTTGTTCCATGTCTCATCATTTCCTGTTCCAGCCTCTTTCAAAATAAGCAAATATCGAAAGCTACAAATACAAAAAATGTAACTCCAGATCTAATTTTGTAAGATTTTAACTTCAGAGTTAGTCTATGTTTTGGCAGACATGAAGTAATTACCAAAATGCTTTACTGGTCTTGGTTAAAAATGTGATTTATACATGATGATCAGAGAAACCATAGTGAGTTTTGTGGAGATGAGAGGAAAAGGTCATGTAGTGAAAAGCGTTAACTGTGTAGGAATAGTGTAGAGGCACAATGTCACAATATTTAATACTTTCAGCTTCTTTGTAATATCATTCTCTCATACCGTCAATATATACTATGCAACTCATATCTGTTAGTAAAATGTTGTATATAATGCAGTTTTGCTCTCCTTCCTCAAAAAAAAAAAAAAAAAGTCAATATGGCATGAGAAGAAACCCATTTTTCCTTCTCAGAGCAAAAAAAAAATGGGGTGAGATGAAAACACAGCACACCTGAATAAAATGTCTTTTGCAAGTAATGAGGACAGATGCATTCTACTGCTTTCATGAACAAAAAGGGCTTTGCTTTTATCTTTCTGACTAATGCCACACAAGTCAGTTTAAGTGGATCATTCACAGACATTACCAGAAAGGGGACAAGACTGCTCTTTATACTTAAAGACCATGTGTAGAGTGGCAAAACTATTTCAGTGTACAGATAAGCAATCTCATAAAGTGCAATTACATCTGGCATTTAACCTGTAGTGTTTAAACTACTTTTACTGGAGAGAACTTATTCAATCAAACATCTCCTGTTAAACAGATGTGTTGCTGAGTACAGAAATTGCTTGTATAATTAAATCCTATAATGGAATTGTATTTTCCTTCCCTGAATCATTTTAAAGTGATTCTTACATAAACTTCCACTGTGATCAAGCTGCAAGTCTGCTTTATTAAAATTATTTCAAATGAATAAGCATATTTGATATTTTATGTGGTCCTGACTAATTCAGACTCTGTGCTTTTGATATTCTCATATATTAAATTGGAAGTATCTCTATAGTATAACTGAAAGGATTTTGAAATGAATAACAGAAGCTAGAGACAAAACCCCCTAAAATAATAACACCTTTTCATTTGTCTGCATCTCTGAACAGTGTTTTTCCATTTCAATATTGTGGGAACAATAAAGTCACTACCGTCAAACAAAACAGCTTGACAACACGTGCATTTTCTTGTCACCTGCTGCATATTCACATCACATCACAGAAACCAACTTGCACACACAATATTTAGTTTACTGAACAGACTTCTGACCTCTTACTCTCCCTTAATGCTTTGTCTCCTTTTTTCCAAGTGATAGTTGGCTTTGGAGAAGCTTCTGGCTGGCACTCAATAACAATTTCTTGGCCCTTGGTAACAATTACTGTTTTCCTCATTTGATTTAGTGGGAAAGTTGGAGCTGAAGCTGTTAAAAAGAAGTATGTTAACTTTACATAAAACAATCACAGATTCCTATTTCGTTGCATTCTAATAGAAGATTTTAATAATAGATTTGGTTTTAGGGATGGATCTCCATTTTATGCCAAAGATGAAATTTTACAATATATTTGAAATCAGCAGCCTGCTATATGGCAGGTCTATAACTTAATCTAGTTATGGATTAATAAGAAGTTTTCCACATGAGCATACAAGAGTAAGATTGCTTGTGAAATCCAACAGCTTTAGAAATTAAGGAATACATTTTTACCAAATTTTTTTTATTTCATAAAAAAATTTTAGAAATAAATAGCTCAAAATTAAAAGAATTTAAATTCCACAACTATTCAAAATGTACTCTCTAGAGTTAATTATTACAAAAAGTATTACTGTTAGAGAAATTCTATTGCTTTGCTTTTTTATATTTGTCTGAATAGTGGGAATTGAAAAGCAAGAACTTCTTAATAGAAGATATTTAACCATGTCTTGTTCTTAGCATTTCACTTGTCAAGAAGTCCCATTGTTTACAAGCTAAGCTAAAATGACACAAAATGACAGTAATTACTGTAATTTCATGCCAAGAAAGGACAGTTGTTCTCAAGTAATCACAATTTGTTTGGCTTTTCCTTCAACTAGTTTTGTAAAATCAAAGCCCCCTAATCCCAGCTACGCTTACTGGAACAGATTACACCCCATTGCCTCAAATATGTAGCAATTTCCTACCATTATTTTGGTTAATTCTCATACCAGAGATATTTATATGGACAATTTATTCTGTTCTTGTCTCTTTAGTAAGGTAGAAAATTAAATACAGCTGCTTTTTAAATAAATTATTATGGCTAAAATTTAACAGGGGTACAATTCCACAAGTGACAAAATGAAAGGCTAATTTTATTGCAGCAATAATCAGTGGCTATTTCTTATGTAAAGAAGATCAAAGAAAGTGGGCAACTACCTGACATAGTAGATATACCTATCTTACAGCATATATAAAAAAACAGAGCAAAAGAACTGTAACCAATCAGGATCTCTTTGCTGACTGGATCACAAATGACCAAGTGATGGAAAGAGAGCAGTAACTGACCTTGGCTTTTAACTTTAAGGCTATAAAGAAAAACTTTTAAGACTTACCTGTGAAATTCTAATGTTGGCCAGCTAGGAAATAGTGGAGATATACTAGATAGGTTATTCTCCAAAAGAGCCAAGTCTTAGCTGAAATCTAGTATAATATTTCAGTAACTTCAGCTTTCTGATTCATTCGTCTGGGAGTTTACAGGAATGATTCTCAGGTGTGGGTTTTAGTAATGCAGAGACTCTGACATGACCACTGAATTACTTTGACAGACACTTGTCTTTCACCTGCATCATACGCTAATAAAGATGATAAGACTTTTACAAGTCTTTATCACTTAATCCTGTGGAAGGGCTCTTACCACGATTGTCGCATTGTGTGTAGCCATAGTTTGCTTTTAAGGAAAACCAGAGTGTTGAAAAGACATGATTCAAGATTTTTTTCATTATCTGCCTACTTCAGCTTTTGAATAATGATTTTTTTTTTCTGTATTTCCAGGCAAATTATGTAGTGTACTTGCTTTATTATGTGTGATATTCACCCAAGTATGTAATTTCTAGTGTTCAATGAGTTTTGGTGACTTCATAGGAATTTTTTATAGCTTTAAATAGTTTAAGTTTAAATAGATTTAATATAATTGCATTAAATATGCATTATTTAAGATAATGCATAATTAACTTTGAATAATGGTCAATGTAGAAATAATAATTGAATTTTAACAGTGATTAAATATATAAATTTCTCGAAGTTTCACATATTTTTTTCCATCTATTTTAACTGAAATATCCTCATACGAGAAATAGTCACAAAATGTACTTGGGTCAGTTATTTATGAAAGAAAATTTTCGGATAATAGAAGGCCCTGTGCTCCCTGGGGCAAACAAAGGACCTGCACATAAATAACAAGAATAAAAAGGAACAATTTTTATCTGTTCTGCTGTTCAGAATCTGCTGAACAGAAACTGGTCTTTATCATAACAGACTAAGAAAAAATGTAATTTTCAGAGCAGGAAAAAGAGACAGTGATGTTTTTCAATACTCACCTAGAATCTTCAGCTCTGCACTGGCATAAATGGTACCATACTTATTTTCTGCTAAGCACTGATACATCCCAGCATCTGAGAGATTCACACTGTGGATCATCAGAACACCATTAAACATCTCAATTCTTCTCTGTAATAGAATGTAGAAAAAACAAAATTAAAAAAATAATTTTATAAAAGCAAAAAGGAACTGGCAAATTGCTGTGCTATTAGCTTAAGGCAAAGGCAGAAAAAAAAAGACTTAAAATTGAACATCAAATTTCCTTGGGCTTACTTTTTTCTTGTTATATAAGGCATTACAAGAATAAAAAGTCCAAAAATATTTAAAGGTAAATATTTTTTCAGCGTTTACTATCTCCAAAGCTTACTTTTATCTGTTTGATTGTTTGTTTGCTATTAACCTTATATGCTTTTTAAAAGCAATTCATCCTTGGAAGTTCAATGAGGCAAGAATTCAGTTGTGGGTGGAACATATTTGATGATCTTCGTATCTCTAACAAATGTTTATTTTCAGCCATGGCACTATTTTCTTAAAAGTAGATATGAATGATTGTTTGCATGAGTAAGAAGAAGGGTTTAATCACCTTCATCACTAATGCAAAATTTCTTATTTAAAAGATCCACTAGTAGAAAATAATTACCACAGCTGGAAAAGAAACATTAATTAAGAGCTTTTTATGGAAATGTATACTTTATGGACCTGCATTATGAATAATTTGAACTATTACAAAACAACTTTAGGTTCTGTTACAACAGTTTTTGTAGGTTAAAATTGATAAGGAATAAGTTGTTTGGGAATGCAGAGGAAACTGTAATAAAAATTCTCTCTGTTGTAAGCCCTAACAGTACAAAGTGAAATTTAATTTGAAATTTCAAAGCCTGGTGAAACTAATGGTTTGGAAAATAAGAGCGCTAAATAGTAGAGATATTTAAATTGCTTCAATTTCAGGACTAATAGTTCCATCTAAAAAGACAGAAATGGATAAGTGAAGCCATATGACCTTATTTTCAATGCCTCACAGCTTCAAAAGTAAACTGTATTTATGTTTCCTTTCTCATTGTTTGCATAATTGGTTGACGTTCACAGGTAGAAGTGACATCCACTGAAAATACATTACAACATTTATATTCATAAATCCATTCTGTGAATTCATTTGCAAATGGAGACATTTTTTTTCCCACAATCAAACAGCTTTATTTTAAGATGGAAAAATAGGTGAAATAAATTTACAAAACTTTTCTTTAAATAATTTGAGAGTATTAAAATTTAAAAGTGTTAGGCAAAATTTTATCATGTGGGCTGATGCTTTGATCATTTGATAAGAGAAAAAAATTAAAATGAAATAAAAGGCAGACCGTGCCATGTGTGGTCTTTTAAAAGGAAAAGAGAATTTTATTCATGTCTAATTCTAAAATATATCAGGTGACTGTAGTTAAACACTTTACATCCTAGGACTCTTACATGGATAATTTTAATTGGCTTGATGGTGAGTTCTGTTACTTGCAGAAAATAAAGGGGGTTGAAAATGTGATAGTCATTGTACTTTTTACATTAGCCTGATAGTGATTTAAAGAGTATGAATATTTTTTAAAAAATGTAGTAAATAATATAACAACAGATAACATAGATGAAAATATGAATAAATCTGTTTCAGCAAATGCAGCTAGTTTTTATTATCTTTTCAAAAAGAATAAAAAAATACATACAAATAGCATGATACTACTATCTAAAAGAAAAAATTAAACATACTGGAGATTTTTTAGATGTACATTGTAGTACAGACATAGTTCAGAAAGTCTTGTCTCCCAAGTATTTCTGCACTATAGACAATTACTACTGATCAATGACTTTTACATTGCTTGAGATGAGGGGACATGCAAAAAAACTCTGTACTGCATACTAACACTTAAAGAAACAAACAGAGATAACAGTAATTTCTGAAGTATTTTTCAATACTTTCTTTAACTGACTTTATCTGAATGAAAAGAGATGTATGGAATATACTGATAACTCCTTTTCAAGTGTACCTGTGGCCAGAGAGGAAGTCCATTTTTCAGCCACCGGTATGTAGGCCTTGGCTTTCCAGTGGCTTTACATTCCCATCGGAGCTGATCTCCACTGTCTAATTGTGTATCATTAAGTTTTTCCACCCAGTGTGGGTAGGCTGCAAGAAAAAGATGTCATGTTAGAGTCAAAGCAAATAAACTGATAAGTCTCTAGTTAATGTGCAGAGACCTAACCAATTTAAAAGACTAAATTAAATGCTTTTGCTGAACTTGCCTTACTCTTAAAATAACGTATATTTAAACAAACAGACAAAACAAAAAGAGGCATTTAAAAGTTAGCCAAACTCCCCAACTTTAAAGGAAATGCTGTAATAACACCAGTAAAAAGCAGCAGAATGACCAAGAATAGAAATCTGCCTGATTTAATAAAGTAAAATGGATTAAATTGCAGTACTATATATTAATGCACTCATTATTCCTGAATTTAAGACTAAAATTTGGTAGTAACAATAGAACATTTAGTAATTTACAAGACCTAAGCTATTTATATTTTGGTAAAGAGGTTCATTGTGACAGACTGTTTCATGCCGTTTTCTCATTTTACTAATAAATCATTATTTATTTAGCTGTGGGAATTTAGAAAGGTATTTGCATATATTTTTGTTAAAATGTCTTGAGTTTAATTAATACTTCAAGGGAGAAAATGCTTTCAATGTTTACAAGCACAGAACCCTTGGCATTTGTAGCATTTATCGGGAACATAAATTATATAGACAGACAGTTGGTAGGTGTATATTTGACCATTAGTGCTTAAATTCCTTGAAATAATCCATTAAAAATTAATATTTTTTGTAGAGAAGTAATTTTTAATGTACCAATCAGAGAGTTACATGTAGGATCTGATAATCTGGAAAACAATATATGACTCAGTAAGGAACTAAGCATTCATATGCAGAAATAAAAATGTATGCTTAAAAGCCAGTTTTTGGGTTTTGATACTGTAACCACATAAATTTGTATAAAACAGAAGATGATAGATGAAATTAATTAACTTAATATTATTAACTGCGGTTTAGTTTTGCTTTGGTTTTTGTTGTTGTTGGTCAGTGTTTTTTACCAAATTGTAGAGAATAAGTAGCTATAAGGCCTTCATAGCTAAAGGGATGCAAAATTCTTTTTGGTATGAAAAGAAGTCCAGATCTGTCACAACAAAGTCTCTGCTTCAAATGACAGATAATTGATAATGTACTTAAACATGACGAATCGAATTTAAAACTAAATCTTTGAATCTAGCTGGCATTTGACAGGTCACCAATCAAAGACATGAGAAGATATGAAAAGGCATGACAGGTGACAAACTACTTTTAGCTTACATCTTGTGCATGGATGATAAAGAAAGTGAATGAGGTGTCTATCACTCCTAAGCAGGGAATAGTCTGCTTCAGAGTCCCTGACCAGACAGTTGTCAGAAGCTGGAAATGTATCAGATGAAGAATCACTCATTTCCTTTTTGGTAGAGGGAAACAGAGAGTTTGGGTTTTTTTGTTGATTACTCCCAAACCCAAGACCAAAAAATTCTGCTTCCTTATTCTCCTTACAGCCATGGCAATGCATGAAATTCTCCACATATTCTCCACTGTGCTGAATCACTTTTTTTTTTTTAAGTTTTAAAAAAGGTCCTACAGAAGTCCTCAGAAAAAAATAAGTTTGCATGAGTCCCTGCTCATTTGTTGTCTACTAATTGTCCTAAAAATATAATTCAATTACATTGTATAGTTGATGGTGTTGTTCTCTTTTTGAGTGCTTCAGAATGCACAAAGGAAACATGCTGAGAAGCAATTGTTTCATTTGGAAATGAGTACATTAATATGATTCTGGAGGATGAGACAGTTAAATGTTTAACTAAAAAGTCATAAAAGACAGGCAGTTGTACTATAAAATCATGCAGTTTCAAAGAGGTGCTAAAGTGTTCCTGTGTATATATAATAATTTTTATTATTTCACTTTTCTCTAAATTATCCTATTTAACTCAAAACATATGTAATCTCATTTTTCTATGTTGAATTTGAGCTCAGCATGAACTAGAGCATCCAGAATTAGAGTAAGATGTTTTTACACTGAAACAAAACTGTCTTCCCCATGCCTGGCTGCAGAAGTGTCCTTTTCAGAACTACTGTTCCTCACCCTTTGTCTGTGGCCTGACTACAGAGTCATGGCATGAGTTTTCTTCTGAAACTGCAAACTTGTAAATCACAGTAGTATGACTGATTGGTAAGAACAATCTTTTTTCATTACTTGGGTTATTTCCAAGCTAATTTTTTTCCTCTTAGCCTAGATGGCCTTTGGAGTCCTAGTTTTCAAGCTGTTGAACTTGCCATCAGTGAAAGCAATGACTTAGATTCCCACCCTTTTGAGAACAATGTAGCAAAGTAATAGGTAGATATAGCTGGAATAGAGCTAAATACATGATTAAGAGAAATACTTTAATCATTTTTTGGCTTCTGTTTCTCGCTCTCCTTACTTTTTCACACTGAATACCCTCTCTGCAAGGGTCACTCTTCATAAAATCATAGCATATTTAACTGAGTGTACAACCTCTGATTCAATGCACCTTTTTTTCTTTTTTTCTTTTTTTCTTTTTTTCTTTTTTTTTTAACAAAAATGTATGCATGTATGCAAAGAAAACTTCATTCCATAATCAGATGTTATTTTAAACAGAAAATATAAATTCTAAGAAACATTTAAACAGATTTCAAATGTAACAAGTCCTTTTTTACTTCTTACAAATGCAACATTCATCTTGAGGAAAAAACAGGTGTCTGCCTGGTTTTTATCTATCCAGTGAACAGTTTTGGGATAACTAAGAAGAAAAGGATGGGGTTTATTGTTCAGTAGTCTTTATGTGTACTCTGCCAGAGCTTTATATAGTGCTTCTGAGATTTTAAAGTCACCGTTCAACCCCTGATTTATTTTATGCTGCATTTCTGCACCTGTTTGTTCAAGGATGTCAAAATGCTTTACAAACATAAATTGGCAATAAATCTGCAAGCTTACAGGCCTGTTTTTATATCGTCTGCTGAAAATGAAATTAAAGTACAGAAAAGTTTTAAGCAACTTTTTGTCCGAGAGAAAATTTAAGGACAAAATATTGCACAGACAAATGACTTTAAATAGTATCCTAGGGTATGAATACTTTCAGATTTTGAGCTGAAAAACTTATTTTCCTGTATATGAGATCAATTGGGAAGAGTAAAGTAGGTGAAGAATAATAAGAAAGATAAGTGAGAAAGACAAGATAACAAATTTAAACTGAATGTACAATTTTGAACTGAAAAAACTCTTCTCTAGCCAGTTTTACTACATGGGACTCACCTGCAATGGCACCAGTGGACTTTTTTTTTTTTTTTATAGTTTTTATAGGTAATCTAAATGGTTTTTAAAATCAGTGTGGTCCGTTACAATGGACCACAGAATCTTTCTGCCCTCAGCTGCTTGTTCAACTCCTGTGTTATGGCAAGCCTCAAATGCTGGTCATGGGGCACTGCTGTGAGAAGGATGAGGGAACTGATCTAGCCAGAAGAAAAAAACACCAAAAAAGTCTTTTTGTAATCTGCTTTATATCACCACCCCTTGCTGAACCTGACACTAGTGAGTAGGTAACACAGAAGAAAACCCAAGAGGTTCAGAGTGAGAGTAGAACAGGAGTTGTACAAATTAGTGCTTATCATTGGGGAAATGCTGCTGGTCAGGATTTGCAGAGGGACAAAAAGGTTAACGGCAAAATTATCCACCCACATTTTAATTTTTGTGCTGTCCTCTATTAATCAAGATGAGCTTGAATAATATTTCATGGAAACTTGCAGGATAAGAAGATCAATTGGGAGCAAATCATACCTCTCAAAATAGGTTGCAATGCATATGCGGATGTCTGGCATTTTAAAAATTATGTTTCTAATGCCTTAAGCTAAATTTCCACTAAGTGCTGAGACTACAAGAATCTGAAACTGTCAGCATCTGAAACACTGCTTTCTGAGCAACATCTAAAGTGTCAGCTGCACCAGGCAGTTATAGTATGTCTGTATTGCAGCAGCAGGTAAGAAATGAAAAATCACTAGCTTGTGATTAAATGTGACTAGACAGGCAGACTGGGTGTCCTGGGCTTTCTCCAAAGTACTCTGTGGTGACCCAGATCAGATGCAACTGACAAAATGAAGGAGATTCAAACAGACAGTGAGTGAGTTCCTACAGAGATATGCAGATTGTGAGACTGCTGTATGACACAGCTGGTCTTACACACTGCTCTGAAATTTTACAAGAAACTCCTGGTAAGGAATGACATCCGACATCTGAATTTCTGAATAAAAATAATTGTTATGACTTGAAGAAATAAGATGTCAGCGAAAACAGTGAGCTTAAACGTAAATAATTCATGTTGACTACTGTTATGAATAAAAGGTACACCAGAAAATGTTATTTCAAATAATGCCCCCAGTTCCTGCCATATCACCTGTTAGCAAAGGAAGCTGAGAGTTTTGCAAATTAACATTTGGCTAAGCTTTATGCTACTAAAATCCTTGTCACACAAACCCTCTTACACGCCTGGAAGTGATTGCCAAGTTTTGTAGGCCAAAGAGACACTAATGCTGTCTTCAGGAGCACTGAAGGCTGTAAGTGGCTCTATGGGAGTATTTTATCTGCAGGCTAAGGAAAAGCACTTTGTAAGATCAAATAAATGCTTGTGCTTCCTGTCTGGCTGTTCTGGAGGTCACTGCCAGTATTCTCCATCTGGAAGCCTGGAATCTACTCTGACCTCACTTCCTTCTAATGCAGATAAGCGACACTTAAGAATATAATAATCTCACATACCTCTTAATCAGAGGAATGAGACAATCTTAAGTGCATCACCTTGCTGAAATGTTAAAGAAGTTGTCTTAATATCTGTGCAAAAAATGCCAATGAGCAAAAATTGGTCTATCTACAACTTAGATAATAATGAAGAACTAAAAATTCATATTTCTATCTGAACAAAGTACAACAAAATTGGCATTGAAAATGTTTTCCATAGATTTGAGTACCATCTTTATTTCTGCTCAAAACAAAAGGCTCATAAGAGAGAAGGAGGTATTGTGGGGTGACAGATAAAGCCACAAAAGGAGACATAAGCTCTTGGTTGTCCTGGAAGACCCTAGCATCTGGGGAGACATTCCCAGAAACTGTTAAGCCTGGGTGTGAAACAAGAAGGACCAAAGAATGGGGTGAGATGGAAACCTCACAGTCTATCTTTCCAATACACTCTGGAGGCACGAAATCAGACATTTCTTGGACCTTTGTCTTCTGTCCTTTGTTTGCCCCAAAGCAATAATCTAACATGGCCAAAAAGTTTCTTAATTTGTCTGACTTGCCACTCAAATGGTCTTAAGAGAAAAAAAAAAAAAGAGAATTGAACCTAGAGAAAATTGGGGAGAAAATACAATCTGTATTCATGACTGCCTCTCTCCCTCTACTCCACGTGAAACATCTCAGAGTGTGAGATCATTAAGCAATGTCACTGTCTTTCCTTTACATATTTAATACTGTACTTTAGGGTAGGTGTATTGTTTAAGTTTTGTTTTATGTTACGTGAGTTTCGCTATCTAGTTTGTATTACTGTTAGGTTTGCTGTGCAGTCCTGTAAAGGCCTAAGATTTTGAGTATCCTGCTCAAATGTGGCTATTATCTGCTAGTAAAATACTTTTAATTATCCTTCTTTAATATAGGAAGTTTTCTTATTAAGTTGCTTCGTGCCTGTTTGTGTAATATGCTAGTAAGTAGCCTTTATAGTCACAGTATATTTTTTGCAGTTAAAACATTATCAAAGACGTGTCAAATCCTCTTAAATTGTCATGATATGGTATTATGAATTAAGCAGAGCTAGTCTGTGATATTGTACTGCTGGTAGTTCTATACAGTGAAATAACTCATGGAATGCTATTTGAGGGGTCTCCTTCTCTCTATGGCTACATTGTGAAGCCTGAGACAATATTCCCATCTAAAATCAGTGAATCTGTTAGTAAAAAATCTAAACTTTTATTATACTGTTTTAGACATAATCGCTTGGGGGGTGAGACACTGATAGGCTGCTACTTTGTGAAATCCCTGAAGAAACATCCTGTCTAAACTCAGTTTCGTGGGGGTTTATTAGCGAAAATAGGGGGGGTTAAATAGATCTCCAACAGACTAGTTTGGACATCTTTTTGGGGATGGAACACTGAATAGCCTTAAAAAATATATTACTAACCACAGAGAATTTATGTCCCACTTCATGTGATAGTTGTGCAGAACACTATGTCATGCTTGCTGTGATTTTATGTCACAGATCTGCACAGTACTTATGAAGAAATAATTTAATCTAATAGCATCTTTATTTCTCTCTTAAAGAGCACATTTTATATTCCTTTAACTCTGAAAAAGGAAGCAGAGATAATTATATCATCTTTATAAGCTGGTTTGGCATATAGTACTTCCATACCTCTAGAAAACATCTAGGGAGTGTATGAGCTGAGATACACCTTATCACTCCATTTATTTATTTATTTATTTGTTTGTTTGTTTATTCATTTATTCATTTATTTAAAATTTTAAGAAATGTTGTAGAAAAAGATCAGCTGCTAAATGCCTTTGGCCCTCAGGCCCCTTGCAGGAGCTGCTATACTTCCATGGAAGTAATTTATATATAAAATTTCATAATACTAGAGAAATATCACTAGTGCATTGACATAGTTGGAGGCACAGAGCAGGTCCTGGGCTTTGACTTCTGTTTTCAGTAAAGTCTTTGAGAATCTTTGCAGTAGTTTAGATGACAAGTCTGAAATTAAATGTACAAACTATCATCTTAACCATTACATATTTTTTCCAGCATATGTAAGAAAATATTGTAGACAAAAACCTGTCCTGGGGTCTAGATGGGTGAGAATGAAAAGGAAGGAAAGAAGCATCATCCATAGATATGCTGATACTTGCTAAAACTGAGAGCTAAGACTGGAAACATTGGAAAGCTGTAGTAGATAGAAGATTGATTATGGACCGGGAAATATTGACAAGTGTGGGAAATAAACTAAATATACAATGTCAGTCTAGAGTTATCGGATGAAAGTGTGCTACGAAAACAGAAAACTGTATAGTTAGGAATAGGGAGGAAGCATTAGGAGTCATGGGCTGAAATCAAGAAAAGAAAAATAAAATTGATAACAGGAGAAACTCCTTCTTACACATACTTATTAGCTTGAGGACCTATATCTAAACTGCAGCAGTTGGAATTCCACTGACTGCAATATTCGAAGTCAGAAAACAATTCAGTATGAAATATTTGTTACATGATTACCTGCAGTAGACCTTTCCTGCTAAGTATTTAGGGTTATAGGGTTCATGGAATGATAGAAAGTAGTGTAACTTTAATTGATAAGAAGTAGGTGGGACTCAAGCTTACATTTGTTATATGCAAAACCTTAACTTTTAAGTATTTATGGTATGTCTTATATAGGCTTTTATTTCTAGACTCTAGGCTGCAGCAAAAATATAATATAAACTTCATGGCATTTATTAAACATTTTTTCATTTCAGTTGTCTGGGATTTTTTTTCCAATGTGTTGCATGACTCAATTTCTTTTTATTCTCACTCAAAAACTACTTAGAAAGACAAATCTGAGAGAAAAAATGTTGAGAATTTTCTGAAAATCAAAACTTTTGGAAGTTGTGTATTCCCAAATTAAGAATTTTCTACAAAAAAGAAACAATCCTTCACCTTTGATTCCTGTAAAATGAACTTAAAAAAATCTTAAAAGTTTTCTAACGTTGTTTTCTGACAGATGCATCATTCTTTGCTTGCATGCCATTATTATATCAGGAGTCAAAGAAATAGACTTTTAAAATTATAGCTCTACTCCTCAATTAAAAAAAAAATAAAACAACTGAAAACAAAATTTCATAGCTGTCAAATTTGTATTTAAGTCAGTCTTCAAGGGAATCAGTTATTTATATATCAGACTTAATGCAATACTAAGGAATAATAATATATATCTTAATTCAATATTATTTTTGGTTTATTGACTATACCCAAAATAACAGGTATCTTTTTTTTACTGGACCTTGGAAAGCCTTAAGCAGGTCCTTAATATGGACAAAACAGTGTTGGATACTATTGTGTGCAGTTGCACTTACTGTACACTTGCAGTTGTCCTCTGAAGACATTTCTTCCACGAGAATTTTCAGCTTTACATTCGTACATTCCCGCATCTTCTAGCTGCACGTTAGGTATTTCAAGCACAGCTTGTGATTTTCTCAGGCGGGCTTTACTTGGATTATGACCATTAACTTTCCTCCAAGAGATTGTTGGAACAGGGCTGAAATATTTAGTAAAATTACTGTTAGCACTCTTCATCTATTGAGAATATAGATTCTGTTATCTGGTAGTTTAAACACTTAATAATCTAAGTAGCAATAAAATATAACCACAATTAAGATTCACATAATAGTTGATACACCTCACTTTCTATAGGGAATCCTTAATAAATGGCTTGCTACATGGAATGTGTCTCTTTCATCCACAAGGGAGGCTAAATTTTTATTGAGATCAAGTAAATCACTTGAAATACTCTCTCTAGAGTTTCTTCAGCACTCTATGCTTTACTCCTGAACAGTTCCACTTGATAGGCCAAAGAAAATAATAACTTTAAAATCTGGATGAATTTAGCAAATTCCAACACATCCCAGTTTTCCTGCAATGAAAACAAGAGATCGATCAGTGATAACATCCATCTAGGTTGAAGATTTCAATACCACCCTTTCTTGGATAAATTAAAGTGACCAAAGACTTGGAGACTTTTTTTAAGATGTTGTTCGAGTTGAAAAAACTAGTTGTGCAAGAAGAATGTATTAATGGCCCTAATGCTTCTGGATCACAGCATTATATACTTGCTTGTGGAAGCAGAAGGGCTTTTCACTCTACCTTAGTGTTATGGGTTTAACCTGAAAGGTTTCCTGGGGAGGAGATGTCTTTTAAAACTCTTTCCATTTTTCTGAGAGAGAGAGGGGTTTGTCTTTTAAAACTTTTGTTTTGCTGTTCTCGGGAGAGAAGCAGGACAAAACGCCTGGAGACCCCGTGCCAGGCCAACGGTTTAGTGGGACTGGAAACGTAACAGGCAAGGGGTGTGGATTCCCTACAGAAAGTGGTCCCCACACGTTTCCCCTGCGACCCCACTGCGAGCCGTGAGAGGAGAGTGGTAGGAGCTATTGACTTGCAGAAACCGAACTCACAACGCAGGCCTCGTTATGAGAAAGGTGTGTTTATTCTGCGCAGGGAACAGGGTTACAGATTCACTCCAAATGCCCCGCTCCCCGATCACATGAGTGTCCCGGGCTTATATCCCCCTCCTGAGTGGCAGCCGTCACACAGCTCGGATGGGCCCCTCCTGCTCCGAGCCCACCCTCTGCTCCGCCCCGTCCCTTCGAGGGCTGGGCTTTCGTTGCCATCATCCCGTCGCAGACAGGCACATCCTCCTCTTCTAGGAGACCTTGAGATGTTGTTCCAGGCTGTTGTGATGTCTGGTTTTCTCTGTCTCTGTCCCCCTTATCTGATGTTCGTGTCTGGTGTTTACAGAACTTGCTCTATCCTAGCCCTGTGTCCCAGCAGGGCCCTGACTTCCCTTTCTAGCCCCAACTCAATTATTCCCCCCTTTTCTTTCTCATTAACAAATTCTTTTGTTTTAGGTTATGCCTCCTTCCTAAAGCCACCCCTAATTATCCCAACCTCTTAGCCTCAACCTGTGTCTAACCCCAACTCACTACATGGGAGTGGCAGCAGATGTGGCGCAGTCCCGCTGGGCACGAGGCAGCCCTCACCAAGTGCCCAGAGAGCCTCTGGCCACCGCAGCGTGCGGGAGCAGGTGGTGCCCACATAAGCAAGGTGGCAGGCATGACAGCTGCTTTAGCTGCCCCCTCAGGTGACACCGCTGGACTCCTGGGCCCCTCCCGGGGGTTCCTGTGATGCTGGCAGGGTGGCAGTGGCAGCCCCCTCCTCTTGGTGAATGCAGACACAGGCATTTTGGCAGGAACGCCATCTTGCCTTGTGGTGAAATCTTGGAGAGGGGGTGGTGTCCCGCATCGCCATCCAATGGGGAAGTGGCACAGCCAGGAAGGCTGCCCTGAGAGAATGCGAGAATGGGCATCCCATAAAAGCCGAAGGAATTGAAATTCTTCTTCTTTTTTGGCTTGCTTTGCATTGAGAGGGTCCTGGCTGCTTCTTCTTGGTCCCTGGCAAAGTGGTGTCATCGCGGCTCGCTCTCCCTCGTCTCGGGCAGCAGCATGTTATCACCGGCATATGGGCAGCGACAGCAGGGCAACACGAGTGTGGTATCTTTCTCCTTTGGTCCCCTGGGGTTCCTTTCACTGTCCTCTTCCAGCAGTTCCTAGAGCAGGACCAGCACCATCTGCAGGGCAGCCTTCCTTCCTTCTGTTGCTCCACAGCCCAGCAGCCAGCTCAGAGGAGCAGTTTGTTATTTTTCTGTTTTGCAAAATATTGTTGAGTCATTGTCTGTGTAATTGGTTTATGCTAGTGGGGTTCCATAACCCATATAGCCCCTAGATAATAACTGTTTTGTTCTTGTCTTCTCTATTGAGTCTCTCATCGCTGGTAGTGCTCCCTAGTGTCCAAACCAGGACACTCAGGGAAGAAGTGGATTAAACAGTGTTTGCACTCACAAAAGGTTTTTTTTAGGACCAACATTCATCAGTCATTGTGCACTGATGGGGCTTTCTGGTATAGACCAGGGGCGAAAGTACTTTCTAAAACAGATTCAAATTCAAAACTGCTATGAATTGCTTACACGAGTTGCTATATTCCACTCATTGTAACTATATAATAATATCATTTCCCTCAGAATTTCAGTGTCCAATTTGAGACACAAAAAATACAGACATGGCAGAGAAGTTTTTGTCAGTCTTCAGCCAGTTATAATCAGGCTGAGTTTCTGGAATTGTACTCAAACTTGCAGACAAGATGCTACGAATTCTAGTACTTTATAGAGATTCAGAAAATCGAGTCGGATATCAAAAGATTTCTCTAGTTTTATGTCCTGAATGTTACACTGAATTTCACCAAGCTTAATAACATTACCTTTACAAAGCCAACATTTAGTGAGTGCCATATGGAATGCACTGAATGTACCAGAAAGTGATAACCATTACTTCCCTTATCAGTTTGCTGCACTGATTACTTATGCCAACAAAATGTACTTTATTGAGAGTATGTGTGTATTCATTTCTGAGATATGGTGCCTACAATAACTGCCTATTCCTGCAAAAGGATTCTTTATCACTGTCCCCCCCTGAATACATAATAATAGGTATTCATGTATATTAGATGCATTACAAAAAACCAATTTTACCTTCCTTTTTTCCCATTTAATAGCTCTTATATTTTTTTTCTAATTGAACACTTCACTTTGATATTCAAATTAATACTCTTTCTTGAATGACCTCTTGGAGATTTTGTCTTTTGTTTTCATTCAGCTTTAAGAGTTGACCCCTTTTATGCTTGCCCTCTTTCTATATGAAATATATGTCATGATTGCTGGCTGCAAAACAGTCACCATAACTAGACAAGAGTTTCACTAATCATTATTAATCACTACACAGGTAGGAATATTTTTTGTTCATACAATGGAAAATAGGCGTGCAGATACGCTTTATTTGATGCTATAAGTTTTCCATAGTTATTGTTCATTGTTACTTATTTAGTCTTCAGCCCGTCATCCAGTAAAATCAGGGACGAAAATGCTATTGCTCTACTGTCATGGAATAAAACTGGTTCTGCTGAAAAGAACTGATAAAAGGAAGGTTTTTTTTTCATTCTATATATTTCTGAGAAAAAGCACAGCATGTAAACTGTGAAAATTGTCTCATTTAGCTGCTATGAGATTATTTTGAAATTAATGCATTTAGAAAATTTCCATTAAATTGCATTTAATTAATTTTTTGAAATTTGCTTTTGTAATTCCTGCAGCAAGGAAATGTGCATAGCATGGAAATCACAGAGGGAACTGGTTGTCTGGGTCATTAGGAAACATTTTTAAACAATTCACTTATTTCTTAATCACTATGAGGTAGTAAGTGGAATTTTTCAAGGAGATGAAGTCACTTTAGCTGTGCAGATTTAATGATTTCAAAGAAAAGTACTCCCATATTACAAATAGGTATTTGTGGACAACTTGTAGTTCTGTTTAATGAAGCTAATTTTCTTTGCGTAACTTAGAAGTGAAGTATGAATTTTACATCTGAAATAAAAAATATGTCTGTACCTATTTCTCATCTTTAACTTCTGTGAGAACAAAATTAGTGAGGATAGGAGAGAATAAAATTGTCTGACTGTTTCGGAAGACTCATAAAATCCACCAGAAAAGCTAACTGACATATGTACATTTTTCATTTTTTCAAATGGTCCACAGCTTTTTAAAAAATAGAGCAATTGCAGAATTATCTCTAGCATTAATATGAGTTTAATGTAATATGAGCTTAATGTAATATGCATAACTGTTGAATCTTATAACCATTATAATCCATTATTTTTTTTTGGTCTCGGCAGACATCTGTGGTAATACAGTTTCCTTGTTTATTACAACCTTGTTCAAATTCAGCTCCTATGAGCAACTTGATTTGTTTCAGTTTAGTTGAGTTCAAAGACAAGATTTCTCCTCATTTTGGGGAAAAAATCTGCTGAATACTACTGGTAAATATTAATACCACCAAGAAAAAAATCCTACTGGCTTTCAGAAATACTGTCATTTAACTTCTCATTAATCTAAACTGAAATAAAAATTCCAAGGGGTCCCTGGAGACTACCATAGACTTACTGTGGGTTTGTATACTTTGAATTTGAAGAAAATATGAGTTATAATTTTAGATTTACATTTAGAAGGCATTATAAATGTCAGTTTTCAGCAGTATATTTTTTTAGACAGTGCTACTGAATTTGTTGGGAATCATTCACAAAATATATAAATAAAAATATTTTGAAAAATTATTGGACACAATTATTTTCCTTTCAATTTCATAAGAGGAAGGATCTCATTATATCTCTAAAGCAAAGGTGTATTTTTGGAAAAGGGTGAGGTGGAAATAAGAGTAATATCGGAATTTTAAAATACCTTTTCCATATTTTTCAATTATATTTTAAATAGGAATGCATAGATTATTTTTTCTGTATTCAGTTAGTGCAGACTGATGGGATATTCTGAAGTATTTTATCTCCTACTGTCATTTCAGTTCCTCTCCCCACTATTTTGCTTTTCCATGCATCACTGTTCTGAGATGTGCCTTCAAATCCACAAGTTCACATCATAATACATCTTAAAAACCTCTGCATGCCCATGGAGACTAGAAAAAACCTCTTTTCTTTCTTATGTCCTGCACTCTTGCAACTGTGCTAAATATCTTCTAATTATTACGGGATAATTACATAGGATTAAAATGTCGAAGACCATAATGAAATTCTCTCCATCAGATGCTTTCCAGAAATATCCATCAACCATTCATATGATTCTACCTTTAGGATGTCCCATATAAATCTGTTCTGATCAGATGCACTTTTAGGAGACAGGGTAATTGCTGTTCATTTAATTTGGTTATTAAAAAATAGTTAGTACTCATGAAATACTAGTACTCATGAAATACAGCAGCAGTGAATATGGTAGTTTAAGAATTGAGAGAGAATAGACAAAAATAGTGATAAATTTGAAGCCTATGTACAGGAACAAGTCCAGGATTGCATCTCATTTCAACATACATCAATGAAAAAAAAAGATGTGATGCATGTAGTGTAAGTATCATATTCTAATGTGTATGTGCTTACCCACCACTGCTGGCTTGTTCTTTGTGGCACAGAGCAAGGGCAGTGCCTGCTTGGCTGCACATCTAGCTCTATGACATTTTTTCACACTTTAAGTTATAGCATATTAGAGCATCTAAAATAGTGCTATTTATAATGATTCATTTTCTATAACGTTTCATTATTCCTAGTAAATTATACTTCAGAGCTTCTCTTTACTGGTTGATCAGAGCCTAGACTGTTGGCTCAATCTTGAGTTTAACTGTTCAATAGCTAAAGTTAGGTAACATAAATGACATTCTTAAATTCAAGTTAATCATGAACGCGAATCACCTGATTAAGGTGTGATCAAACGAGAAGAGAAGAACCACAATAGGCAAGGTATTGGTTTCAGAAATAGAGAATAAAATGGAAAAGGTATTCCACTACTTTTTTTTCTACATATAAAAATTAGATAATGTTATTTACTCTTAACATAATCACAACAGCACAGCACAATATGAAAAAATTAATACAAAAGAGTTGTCCACATAGCAAAATTCCGTGTTATATTTTTGTCATCATAGTATTGCAGATGCTATTTATGTTGTGGAAATAAGGAGATGTTGAGCTATTGCGAGTGTTAGAAAAGGGATTAAAGTTGTGTTTTTCCTCAGCTATCCAGTAACCACTTTTTCTAGTCCTTGTATCATATCTTACCTCAATTTGCTGGCCAAGGGCATTCTGAAAGAACTGGACATTCTTCTAAAAACCATTTAAGACATAATTACAGGTAAATTATCACCAGCCTGTGACTTGATCAGGGTCATTAAGAAGAGAATCTAAAGCAACTTGAAAAGCAAAAGATATATATGACGTCTGTTCTATTAGTATAGAGTGTAATAGATGAAGAATCCATGATTCTAAGTTAGAGGAGACAAATGCTCTGAAGCAGAAAATTTGCCTGAAAAGATGACATGTTTTCGACAGGTGTTCCTACAGATCCTCAGGGCCACAGTACTACAGTACAACGGTGTTTACTTGTCTTGTGTTAAAGTTATTTTATAACTGAACTTTCTCTCGCGTCATTTTTCTCTGTTTCAACCTTTGTCCAGGCAGAATTTCTGCAGCTGACACACTGACCCAGGATTTCCTAAAACTGCTGTACAGATATGGCCAGTGCATGTTTACAGATCTGTTCCAGAAGACTAGTTACAATGACTTCAGAAATTCCAGAAACGAGTCTACCATCAGTCATGATGCAAATGTAAATATAAGTCCATTGAATCTGGGGTGTGCAAGATGGTTTTGAATTTGCTGATCAGCCACAGTGTTTGAAGACAGTGAGTGTGATGATTTCCAGAAGAGCTGGATTTAAGCCTTTTGTGCCACAGTATTATATGCATTTATTTCTTTATGGGAAATCCTGAGCAGAAATACGACAGTAGTAATTCCGGAGACCTATTAGCAATTGCAAAAATTTGTTTCCTTCCTATCCTCTTAGACCCTGACATAGAGAGAAAGCCTACACATGGGCGTCTGGATATTATGTTTGGAATACTAAAAGAAAAAAAAAAAAAAGACCCTCATCTTTAAACCTAAAGCCAGGCTGTGTAAATTACTGAACATAGTTATTAGTAACATTTATAAGTCTTCTTTGATGGTCCTGAGAGAGAAAGGGAAGGCATTGCTAACACTGCTTCTTCAAGAATGACATTTTTGTGATGGGGAGTTGCAGTATGGTAGGGTTTTTTGCCCCCTTTCCTTGTGCCTTACCTTATGATAAAAGCAATCAAATCAAATTTTTAAAGGCAATTATTAAACATTTAGTCAAAGTGAGGGAGAATGAGGCCTGGGACTGCTAACTGAGATTTTCCAAAGAATATTTATTGTATTCTTTTTTACATTACTATGAATGATTTCGATATTTGTAACAGCATTACAAAGTTTATGCAACAAGTCTGCTTAGAAGGCAGAAAACAATCCAGCACGAAAAACAGGAGCAAAATCCAATCCTGCTCTAGCATTTTATGACATAAATACTTATTCAGTATGAGCTAAAAATGAACATTAGATTGATGATAGTCTTAGAAAGATTTATCAGACATAAACAATATATGTTATCAAAAAGGAAAAAAAAAAAAAAAAGGAAAAAGAATCCTGGATCTATTTGTGCCTTACATAAACAAAGTCAGCTTGAAGATGCCATGACTGTGTTTAAAAAGGTTTCTTCCTCTTATCTCAAGGGGAAAGTACATCCCTACTTATAACATTGAAAAATTCTGTTCTGCCGACTTCATTTCCCTCTTAGGATTGTTTGTTATCAGTAAACTTTAAAAGTAGCTTCTCAGTTTGACATCTGATAGGATTTTTCCTGCGGTAAGAAGTGGCATGAATGGACATGGAGCAACATGAATTTTTTGTCCTATGGAACTTAAAATATGTATTTCTGCATCAGTTTTTATATCTACCCTGCAGTTTCATTTTGGGCAAATAATTAAAGCAGATTAATACTCTTCAGCTTGGTTTCCCTGTTTAAAAAAGAGACAATTTATGTCTCTGTGACCTGTAGATGAAAAACAGAACACTATGATATGACTTGGTTTTGAGGGTACAGGAAAACTGCTACCCATGGACTTCTACACTGTGAATTTGCTTAAGGTTTGAAAATGAGAAGATATTAGCATGTCTTGTTCCTGTGGTAATTCTCCTACATACAGGAAGAACACTGAATATTTGAATCCTGGTTCCAGCAATGAACTGGGTGTATATAACATCTAGAATGATTTGCTTTATTTAATGCAAGCCAGAGACTATGATGTGTCATTGAATTGTGAGTACCGTGTTACACTTAAAGTCCAAATTAGCTTCCTCTTTGCCTGCAAATTGTGTTATAAATCTGGTTAGAATTTCTTAAACCTCCAATTTTCATTTATCAATTAAATGATTGATCATCAGTTCCTGTGTGAGTAATAACAAAGTATGCATCAGAGGGTTCATTGGAAGTGAGAGCTGTTACTGTGATTTAAATGTCCCTAATATAGAATCAGGTTATCTTTAATACCAAAGGTGTTTCTGTGTGTCGTTTTTATTGTGGGAAGAGGAAAGGACTGTTTTGTGCTCATGGAAAAGTACAAGGAGCTTAAATTAATAATTTCTGAAAGACAATACCTAGAAAGGAGCAACTACTAGGGCTTAATGGACATTCTGTGAGCTATCTTGTATCCTTAGTAAAGAGGCACTCACTCCCTGACAAGTTTCATACAGTTGCCCAGGGAAAATACAGCTTATACACAGGGAGAAAAGTAAACATTTGCTGAAAAAAAAAAAAAAAAAAGTGGTCGAGAGAACTGTCCTACTCTGTTAGTGTCTTTTTTCTTTTTTTTAAGTGAAAAATGAAATTTATGCTAAATTACGTATTTATGCCAAATAACATCGATTTGCTGCTTGCCACTTCCACCTTGACCACTCACACATCTCAATACCCCGGGATTCATGTAGTGCAGTCAGCAGAGGTTAACGTTAAGATGATTTTAAAGTGTAAGCAGTGCATTAGCTATGTTACCCTTTAGCGTAACACAAGGCTGAAGTAAGAGATGGATTCATGCTGGTATTAAGGACATTTAGGTTAGAAAAGAATTTGATCTCAGAATAGAAATCCTCATGAGACCTTTTTTGACACTAGATTGTTGAGAAGAGGTTAGGTTACCAGAAAGTCTTGTCTGGTTCTCTTGACAGTTTGCAGCAGATGCCTCCTGGCAGGTCTGAAGCCAGGAAGAATCTAGGCATCTAGACTCGGCACATGGATACCAGTTCTGAAACATTCTGGGCCAGTATAAATTAGATAATACTGGATTTGCTAACAAAAGGATAAAGATGAGAGAGAAATACATGGAAGACTTGGGGCATGGTATTTACTGGCGGTCTGATAGTAAAAAAGCCATATTTTACAGATTGGAAGAGCAGAGAGGATTAAATTTTGTCCTCTGATGTTAGGAAACAATGGTATGCAATGCTGGAAACTTCTCTTCACCTGTGTGGAGAGACCAGATGGATAACTGCATGCGTTAGGCTGAGAATTGTGCAACCTGGATCTGTGAGTCATTATATGATTATTGATTGTGAATTTTGTGTTCTTGGAAAGATATCACATATAGCTATGTGACAGAGGAAGAAAAGAAAGAAATCAGGCACTATGAAACCTCTGACCAAAGGATGTTCTTTCTAGGTGCCTTTAATCTTCCTTCTTTTCTGGAATTATTCTCTTTGTCATTATATTTTTTGCCAAACTTTAACTAGACCTCACTGAAACAGTCCTTTAATATATGGACTTGCAAAGCCTACCTTTTTACACCTGCAAGAAGATTTGTAATATCTGGAAACTTTCTAGAAAGCCATTACCCTATGTCATTTGCTTAATGAGACATGCTAGCAAAAACAACTTCTTCAGAAACTTCATACAATTTTCCATACTTGCAGTCAAATGCCCTTTACTAGACCATGAGGACTTTTTTATTTGGCCACTGATCATTGCTTAGATATTATATTCACTTATCTGAAGTAAATACTTAAGATACTTATCTTAGAAAACACTTTAATTTTATTTCTGCATATTGAAGAATATTTTGTATACTCTATCTACGTAGATTAATAGAATGGTTTGAGTTGGAAGGAATCTTAAAGATCATCTAGTTCCTTCCAGCCCCTGCGGAAAGGACATCTTCCAGTAGACCATGTTACTCAGATCATCATCCCACCTGGCCTTGAACACTTCCAGGGATGAGGCATCCACAACATGTACATAGTCTGCAATGAAGATATCGATAGTGACATAAAACAAATAACGGTATTTTAATTAAAAGCTTGAAGAATTAGAAAACTCTGCTAGAGGAAAATCATGTGAAGAATATAAAATAAAAGCCCATATTTCATGGATTTAAAATGTTTAGATATTTATTAATCAGATTTGATTCAGAGTTCATTGTTTCAAAAGAACATTTAAGAACATTTCTTAGATTAAAAGTCACTAGATTTTATTAAGTCGTGTGACTTAAATATATGTAGTTTAAATTTCTTTTTCTTTTATTTCATTTAGAAAGTAAGATTTTAAAATGCACTATCAGCTATGTTCTTGCAAGACATTACAGATGGGATGAATATTTAAAATGGAGCCATCAATCTCTTGAAAACAAACTTAACAATAGAATTATTAAAGCAACATTGAACATAACGTCATGATCACTGCATCTATCATAACAGCCTCATCATAATTTAGTAATAAAATTAAGAAAGTAGTGATAATTTATTCTTTTCATTAACTATGGATACTTCACAAAAAACCATAGTTTTGACATTATCAAAGTGAAATAACCTAGCATTTGGAATTAATATTGATATATTATATTGATGTTCCTATTGTACAGAAATAGCACAAGCATAAAACAGTCTCTCAAAGATACAGAAAAATAAACATATGGATCGTAAAAAAAATTGTCTGTCAGCACTGTTCGCTATTGATTCTTTTTATTCAAATATCTATGTGTTGATCTATGGCTAAAAAATAACCATGGTAAAAAAAACAAACAGATACATTAATTTTTTTTTTTTTCTTTAGCAAAATAATCCTTTGGGCAATCTCTATGATCCCTATTTTAAAATCAAAAATTGAAAAATTTGGTAACTTACAAGTACAGCAATAGCCCACATCCTGTCATTTGTTTTAATGAGAAATAAAATATGATTATTTTCCAAAAATTCGCTGCTGGCACTATCACAATACAAACTCTTTTTTTTTTTTTTTTCCTTTTGCTTTTTTTCTGGCAAGAAAGAGCCAGAAGACCAATGAACTGTGAGTTTTATGTGGAAATAAAATAGAAGCCTGTTGTGATGTAACAAGAAAAATGCATTGAGGCTCAAGTGTTAGGATCAGATAGAGTGTGTGCATTATATACAATTTTAAATACAAAAATCTGTGTGAAAAAGTGAGAGGAGAATTATTTGAAATGTAAAAAAGTTGACAACTTCGAGTTACATACCAGAAACAAAAATAAAGGGAAAACAGAGAGATGTATTCCTGACACTTGCTTTTTTTCTTGCTTTTCTCTGAAGCTGAGGGTCTGGGCTTATTGAGGAGAGATGGAATATACAGCTTTTCAAGCCAACTTGGACAAACCAGTCCTATATCATTGTTTGAACTATGTAAACTTGTTCACTTTGAGCCTTTAAAAAGCCCTGTGTATTTCCATCTATGCCTGTCTTTAAGTCTCATGTTAAAATAATAGTGCTAAAATTACTTATGACATAACTATATTCCCAAGTTAGGAAGTGCTAAAGAATGCTTGGATGGCTGTCACTGTAGTACTTCATTAATGAAAGTCGTGTAGTGAGGACAGAATTTAGAGTCCTTTTACCCATCAGTACTATTAATTTAATTTCTTTCTAATGGAGAGCTAAATGATGAAATGAAAATTATTTCTTTGACTAAAGTACATGAAAAAGAATGGACCAGCTGTCTCCAGATATACTTGGAAGCAAAGTCATAACATTTGAGAGAAAATTAAAATCGCAACCTGCTGTCACAGGAGACAGTGTCGAGAAATCACATTTTTGGTTCAGGAAAAGCCATGAATGCTGTGATTTGTGATATCTTCTTCACCAGAACTTATCCAAAGAACAAGGCCATGATCTGTCTTCCTGATTTGCATAGGAAATCTAAAGTCTGGCATTGAAATGAAGGACTTAGCAGAAAACCGGGAATATTTGGACTACAATCAACAACCTCATTACTGGTTAGCTCGTTTATTAGTTAAAAAAAATTAGCTTGTCTTTTCAAATAACAGAAAACTTAAGCAGTAAAAACTGTTATTGAAAAGCAAATGTTAACATACTTTTGGTTAGAATTATTTTTTATTAATGCAGATGTTTTGAATATTTCCAGTCAGGTTTTTCTTTGTTTTCCTCTATTATTATTTTCTTATTTTAACAATGTGTATGTGTAAATCTTAATCAGGATTTAGCAATTCTGTAAATTAAAAAGACATAGTTCTGTTCTTATGAAAATTTTAAAAAGGTAGCAGGTGTCAATACTTTATTATTGCTAGGAATGTTTTTTAATACCTTTTTTTAAAAAAAAAAAGTCCTCTCTTTTACTAGGGAACAAGAAAAAACTTAAACTATGTCTAGCAATTAAATGTATGGAAGAAAACCTATGTCTAGGAAAATTACATAATTAAAGGGATGGAAGAAAACCTATCTGTATGGTATATATAGGAAAGAGAGAGATTTAATCAAAACACAAGCTGTTGTGCAGATGTGATAGTGACTGTATCTATAAACCCAGTGTTAGGCCAGCATAAATATCCTGCAAAAAACATCACTAATTGCAAAAGGCACACTGTAATATATATATAGTAAATTTTATTTGACTTCTGTCTCTGTCACGTCTTCTGTTAAACCTCAGCAGTAAACCACTGATATATGCAGTGATTTCTAAGCCAATGACAAATGCTCATTATAAGCAGCATTATTTAATACAAATATGATAATTTGAGGTATCTCACTCCTGTACTACTTGGAATTCTTTATCATCAACAAAGTCAACTTGTAAGTGGCCTTAGTAACAGTATTTTCACATGTAACTGAACCAGCTACATATTGTTTGGGTCAGAATGAAATCCTTTGAAGAAAATTTCTGTCTGTCAAGCAGTTAAGATATTTGACTTTAGTTTGGAGACAAAAGCTGCAGAGCTCTAATTTATTTAATTCTTACAGCTATAGCAAATGGCAGTCCTAAATAAACACTATTAATAAATCATTAATCTGTAACTAAAGACTAGACTTTTTCTGGAATACTTGCCAAATGCCTGCTTCAGGAAATCTCACTGGAATGTCTGTCACTCTCAAAATTACAGCAGAGAGAGCCGAGCAAGTGGTTCAAATAGCTAAATTAAAGCATCAGAAAACCAGCAGCTCATGAGTTTTGAGACCACAGTGACTTCTGTGTTATGTACAATAAGAATTCAAAACACTAAGTTTCAGAATGCTAACTAAAGAATGAAAATATTAGTGTTTGATCCAGTTTAGTAATGGAGACCCATGACAGAGTAACAAGAAAAGACTGCTACAAGCCATCAGGAAGAAGAAACAGAGACAAAAGCAAACAAACAAACAAATTATGAAAGTTAATAGGAATTTTGATGCATTTTTACCTCCCACCTCAGCCTCCAGGTTTCAAATGGTGCCTGAAATGTCATTCATGCAATTATAACCATATCAGGCTGAAAGCAATTTCAATTCAGCTGTTTTGCATTAATTGCAGGGAAAAGAAGATAAGGAATATGCATGATAAAAATAGCTGCCCATTACAATAGCAGCAAATGGGGTCAACTATCTTATTAGATAACCTTCAATTCCTTGATCATTCAGATGTTTTGGTGTTTTCATTTATCAAAGATTAACAATAAGAATGAGGAAATAATCTAGTTGAAGCCTTTCCTGTCAACCTTCACCTTCCTGTTTATATAGTGACTGATTCTTTTTGAAAGAGCTTTCTAAATCTCAAGCTGCTGAAGGTAGAAGGTATAAGTGGCTGTGCTTCTTGCCTATTGCTGATGGCTGCACAGGACAATGTGTATCACACCCCTTTTTCATTTGAAAGTGACAATTGGCTTGTAATCTGTCAGCAACTGCAATTAAATTCCATCAAAATGAGAAAAATAAGGGGTAATATGTTGGTTACTGCTTCAGCCATATTCAAGAGTCTAAAAGGACCTCATTGCCAACTTGGCAGTTTTTCTGACAAGAGAGAGCTTGGAGTCATCAGCCTCTACAGAACAGCTGTTTTCCTCATTTATGTCAGCATTTCAGGGAATCTTTCGATTTTATCTTCTTTCTCATGTACATCTTTCCTCATCTTTACTATATAAAACATAAGACTTGTGTTTTACCCTACAGAAGTTCTTGCTTCACATTTGCTTTCTAAACTACTGCTTACATTTATGTTGAGAATGAATTTGCAAAAGCAGCAGTCAATGTCTAATGACTCCCTGTATGTGGGCTATGGTCCCCCAGCTTTTCTTTGGACTGGTTTGGCTATATCCTGTTTCTCCATCAACTTCACTGGACCTAAGTAGACACAACTAAAATACTTTGTCAGAATTTCTCCGTGATGATTTAAGTATACTTTCTCTTGACCTGCTCACTGAGACCATCTGGCCACTGGTCAAGCAGGCAAAACCAGCAAGATGGGAATGAATTTAAGACCTGTATCATCCAGTAAGTAAATACAAATAGTTAAGAGAAAAATCTAGTGACCACTGGCACATGAAGGTCAAAATGACTATAAAAACATTTTTTAAAGTCCTCTCATGTGGTAGAGGCAGGCTTTGAAAGGTCACTCTGTAAAACCACCAACATGGAGTCATAGTCCTCAGGAAAACATGCTATTGTCTTAAAACTCATAATCCCATCTGTTTTGTTCCTACTTAGTTAAGTATATAAGAAGATTTGGTATGTAAGATACAGTATTTCTTGGACCTATTATTTTGTGAAGTTCCTTCACAGGAGTTACAAAGATAAATTCTTCCCCAATTTCTTCATCAAGGTGAGGATGTAATAAACCTGTATGTGTCTTGATAAGGTATGAACTATAAAATCAATCAGGATATATGGTATTTAGCAGCATAACTGCAGAGGTTAAGGAGGAGATGTCCAAAAGGAACACCATTGTAAAAAGGAACTGAAAAGCAAACAATACCGTGAGATTTCTTTCAACACACCACACAGAATTTGGTGGGCTATTTTGGAAAGAACCCTTCTCATTACAATGTTTTGTATCTGTAGTAAAACATCACTGATGGAACACCTATTAACAACATATATGTGAAGAATAAAGAATTATTTCTTTGAATCGCTAGAATTGCCTCTTAGTTCTGTCTGGCTGTACATTGTATGCTTGCATACTGTATACTTTTCTGGCATATTCTTGGGAACAGTAATAAGAGTAACTTGAGCAACTAATAGTAACTCACACCACAAAACTGAAATGTTAACAATTTCATCCTATATTCTGTAACCTGAATACTGTATTGTAGGAGTCTTGTTTCTCAAATCTTTCTTTTCTGAAACCCATTTATCAATAAACCTATAAAAACACCCTTGACATAAATAGTAAACACCTTTTCTTTTCAGGTCAGGAAGAAACTAGAGAATAGGCACTGCCATGAAGTATCTAGGATGTGTTCAAGATATTGTGCTGTTAGCTTCAAATTCAAATTATGTATTTGTGTGGACAGGGGGCCAAAACTCTACTAATCTTTGTTTATGCTCAAAATATCATAGTTTGAAAGAATAAACTCTAACTTACTGTTTTTTACAGTGAATAAAGGTATGTGAATCTGGTAACATTTTCGTTTATGAGAACATTATTTTTCATTTTGACAGTGTCTTTTAACTTGAATGAATTCCTGTCCACAGAAATGGCTGGGCAGGGAGTTTATAATTAGCTACACAATCAATTGGTTTTTTTGAGATTGCAGTAAGAACTGTCTGTGAAAATTAAATCCAGAAAAGTGATGAAATCACAAATTAAGCATGTCTCATCTTAATAAACAGTGATGTCTAATTATGAAACAATCTTTACTTACTTGCCAAGTGCAAAACACTCCATCTTAACAGTAGTTCCCCTTGCAGCTGTAACTGTATATGGAAAATGGACTTCAATTTTTGGTTCATATTCCCCCATCATACCTGGAAAATAAGGAACGTTTAAAATATGAAACACCATCAGCTTTCCATTATCACAGAAAAACCCTTTGGATCTGCCCAGCAGTAAAGATGGTAATTGATGGAGACAGCCTCATTTGATCTGCTGTCCTGTGCTCAGATCCAGTATATATATTCTGAAATGCTCTTCAGGGTAACCAGCAGCATAACAGTGAGCTTAAGAAAAAGGAATTTTTTTTTCAAACATGGGTTAATATTTAAGTTTTGAAAGTTTAAAGTGGACATTCAGTAGAAGAGTGAGAATTGTCATAGACCAAATCTTTGATTAAAAGCATAGTGATAATTATGACAAATAAATCAACATATCGTGCTGTGTTTGACTGAGGACCTAAGCTCAGCAAAAGAAATTCTCAAATCATATAAGAGCATTTGTGTACACAGATACAAACACAGATAAACAGACATACAAAATTCGGTTATGTAATTTTCAGTGGCTCTTTCAATTTGGGAGATGATTGTTTTTTATCAGAACAACACACTAAGTACTGTGAGATACAACTAGAAGATGACTCAAGAATGTGAAAAATATCAATATGGAAATCAGTAGAGTTATCTGGAATTTTCTGTGAAGTGACTGACAGCTTTGGAGAATCACAAGAGTTTAGGAAATGAGAAATGAGTAGGGAAATGAAGACACTTTTTATAAGGTGAGGTGAGAGGTTTTTATTTGATGTAGCTTGTAGGAAATATAATCAGCATAGCAGGAGAAGCATATGACAGCTGTGTTTGGTTGGGCATAAGTTGGACTATGGGGGAAGGCAAACCTCAGGAAGAAAAAGGAAGTAGGAATTGTTCAGATTTTTAGATAAGGAAAATTGAATAAAATCTGACTTGTCGACAAAGTAGCAACAAGAAAAGTTTAATCTAAATCAATAAATATCAGTTGTGATTCTCCAAATATTTCTAAAGCAAGTAAAAAGGAACAAGAGATGAAAAGGAAGGAGAGAAAAGAGGTAACTTATGCAAGGAGGAGGGAAGAAAGAAGCATAAGATGGAACATGGAAGTCGAAGAATATGAGATTTACAGCTGAGAGAAGAACAGCTGACAGAGATGGATGGAAAAACAACTTACAACCTATAAAAGCAAAAATAATACATAAGACGGAAAGGGTAAAATATATACTTCTAGCCCTTGAAATGTTCCTTTTGGGACTCAGGATTTTCCAGTGGAGCTGTGTTCTCTTTTTTGTGCTGTCCCAAAGACTTCTGCTATCAGGTTTTGGGAGAACATCTGAACATGCATGCATTTAAATATTTCATTAAGGGCTTAAGTTTAGTTAGAAAATCTGAATGTCTCTGATATGTGAATCAAATGACAGAAGCAGAAAGCATAAAATGCTTTTATTTAAAATAATGTAATTCCATAAATAATGTGGCTTTGCAAATAGCGGCAGATTTCTTTTAAAAAACCCATAATCTTGCAAGTATTACATGTGCTAGCAATAGTGACCCATTTTCTTCAAAAACTTACTAAATCAATATTTTGACATTGCTTTATGAACTGTGGAGAAATACTGTCCCTTGTTCTGTCACTAAAGCTTTAAAGGCACTTTTTTTTTTATTTTTAAGTTATGTAGAGAAGGTTTAAGTTCGATATTAGAAACAGGTTCTGCACTCAGAGGATGCTGGGCCTTGGAACAGGCTCCCCAAGAAATTGGTCCCAGCACCAAGTTCAAGAAGCACTTCAACAATGGTCTCAGGCACATGATGTGACTCTTGGGGATGCTCTTATGTAGGGCTAAGGGTTAGACTCGATGATCCTTATGGGTCCTTTCCAAATCAACATATTGTGTGATTTTTTCCTTAATGCTTTCCTCGCAGTTCAGTTCTATTGGCAGTTTTGCACTTAGGCTGATGTTCACAATGGCAGCCTAATCTCTTTACTGTCAATATCTATTAAAGTATTATATTTTTAGCATTAGGTATTATATAAGTTTGTTGTAGGTGACATAATTTATTGCCTATCCACTCTATTTCTATTATCATGATATCCTTTTGCAGCTCTTCAGAGTTAGTTTTAATTTTAACTATTCTGAATAATTTTATATAAACAATCTTCTCTACATCTCTCTTCATTTTCTTTCCAGGCAGTTTATGTGTGGAATGGTGAAAACCCATAAAAGTGTCCAGTGACTTCACTGACAATCTCCCGGTTCTCCAAACTGATCAGATACTCCTACAACAAGTGTATTTTTTAATTATTTTTAATTAAAAATGAGGCTGTCCTTCAGCCCCTCTGAATATTTAATTTGACAACCTTTGATGAATGACCCTGTAAAGAACTATTTGAAACAAAAGTGCACAGTAGCACCTCTCAGACACTTCAGGAAAGTTGTATACAGACTGAAGCCTCACTTCCTATTTAAAAACTGTGTCCTTGGTATATGACTGTGAGGTAAGAGTACTGTATGATAATATGATAAATAAAATCCTACTGATTGTACTTTTCTATATACTTTCTACGAACACACTTGACACGGAAGTCAGATTTACTGGTCTGTAGTTTATCAGAAGTTCTTAAGAGTCTCTTTTTTGAAAAAACCCACACCTTTTCCTACCTTCCTTTTAGTCCTGAGTCTCACTGAAGGAAAATACACATCCTACTTCCCTCCATAAGGAAGTTTGGCCTTGGAGATTTTTAATATTCATAATGTTACTATTTATTCTAAAATTTCTTCAATTGAAACTTCAACTATGAGAACTTCAGTCTTAATAGGGAAGCTTCCCTAAGTTCTCTTGTAGTGAACACTACTGAAAATAATTAATTTGGGTTTTATGATGCAGCCTTATATTCCTGAGGTGTTCCTTTTAAATCTCTGGCATCTGCTCACTGTTCACACTCATTGACAGGTTTTATGCTTCAATGTATTTGAAAAAGGGGTGGTTTTCTTTTTGTGTAAGACTTTGTTCGGGAAAACAATTGTATTAAGTTGTCATATATTATTTAACATTTGCTTTTTTTAGCCCTGAAAAAAATGAAACTTAAGATTAAATAATTCTTGCCTTTAAAATAATACAGTACACCTGTATCTATTTGAGGGACAACATTTATCTTTCATATTTTATGTTTTTAACTTACATTAACTCCCTTTGGTAAGTGCAATCTGTATTCGTACTCTTTGTATGTCATGACACCATTACATATTCTTAGTGAAATACTGATCTATTAATGCTTTATACCATGTCTTGTTTTTCTGGGTTATTGCTACACTAGCAAGTCACATGCCTGCAGCTACTGGCAGGAAATGTATAAAAACTACTGAGCAATTGCTTGGTGTCCTTATGAAAATTAGGAAAGAAAAGTCTCTTATTGCAAAGGCATATTTTTCATCCTTATTATTTATGATCTTTGATACCATGGAGGCCATTGCAGTTGCATAGACAAGGGAATTATCGAGGCCTTACCTTCTCACATTACCATATAATTGCTTTGCTATGGCTGTGTACCTCCAGGGTTCTTATCTTTCCAGCTTCTGTTTTGGTCACTATGAGTCAGTAATGATAAAGCAACCACCGACTGCATTTTCATAAAAATTTCTACTCATTTGTATGAGATGCTAAAAGGAACCTGAACTCTTAAGAAATATTGAGGCTTTGAGTTATGTGCACTAGAATCAATCTCTCTCAGGTTTATATACATGACTCTCTTTCAGATGTTTGGTTAAGGCCATAAAAAATCCTCCCAGTCATTTTTTATTTCCAGTTATCAAACATGAAATACAGCAATAAATAAAATTGATCAGCACAGAATAAAAATATAATATATGTTTTTCAAGTGGCTAACAAATCATAGAGCTCACATGGTCTAAGCACTATAGAGAAATGGGATGTCATTCTCAGTGCTGCCATGTCTGCCTTCCCATGAAAATCACTCCTTTCCAACAATCTTTTACTTTTCAAGAGCTGATCCCTATGATTCAGTATTTCTTGGGCTAATTACTTAGTTTACTACACTCTTTACTTCACAAGCTATGTCCTTCATCTGAATTCAGATTTATGTATTAAAGTACAGATTTTGTGATTGGTATGGAGCACACCAAAAATGTTCAAAATAAATCTAGTTTACCATATCTTGAATATTTTTCTTGGAATAGAAAATGATGTTAAAGCCAAACTTTCCCATAAGTAAACCCTATACCTGGGCTTTATTCTGAAATGCATAATTTCACTGTACATTTCCCAGTGTCTGGTCTCTGCCCTTTCAGCCAGGTCTTGCTTGACTGAGGGAGATTTAAAAATTAATAATACTTCTGTTCTGTTTTTGATTGCCAAAGAATATACTGATACAATTGACTAAACATATCTCAGGACAAAGCACAGTTTGACCTTGTTAGAATCAGTAGCTTGATAGTCACACAAGCAGAAATGGCGTTCAATATTTTCCCTATTCTCTTCTTTAGATACTGTTTTAGTAGAATGCAGTTGACTACAAAGTAATTATTCTCCATCTGCAGTAAAAAAAAATAAAAATAAAAAAAATCATTTAAGAAGACTTTGCTGCGAATCTATGACTTGAGTTCAAATCTCTGCAACTCAGTGTCCTATGAACCCTAAGCTATAACATCTTCATTTCATTTTTCTATGAAAAAAATAGAGATGACATGAAAATGTGATATATATTGATTGTGAGGTGCTCATATATCACAGGAATAGATGTAATAAATTTTCAAACATTTACAGGTATTACTATAGCTAAAACTCTTTACATTATCTCCTGTGGACCATTTAATGGAAATGGAGAATGGAATAATGTAGTAAGATCAGAGTCTGATTTTTTGTCCTTTCAGCTAAGAACATGAGAAATAGCTACAAACAGGATATTAGAATTTATCACTTTGAAAAGGACTACTCCTTCTTTTCATCCAGCCTGCCATTCCATAACTTCTACAACCTCAAATGAAGAGCATAGAAAAATTGTGAGTCTGTATCCATACAGTTAGAATTTTTTCCTTCATGGGGGAAAAAAATCAGGCTGCTGAGAAATCAAGACACATCATCTTACTTCAGCTGTATAGAGGCTAACTGTTGTGTTTCAATACTATTCTAGATATTAACTTTCAGAACATGATGGCTCCTGAAATCTTTTCAGCTAAAATGATTTGAGTTTGTTTTAAACTGTTTAAGTAACAGCCCTTCAACTTCCTTTGGAACCTAATTTTGAATGGAAAAGGTCACAGCAAGTACTTGAATAAGCGTCTGACAAGCATTTGAGACAGTAGCTAGAAAAGATTTTAAGATTCCTGGCTAAACATGATCAAAGTACTAGGGATAAAGAGAAAGCCAAATATTTCCTGTACTCAGGAAAATCATTAGGCATAGTTTGGTACTTGCCATTATTATTTTACTAGCAAATGATACAACCCTCCAAGCTCAGTGATTAAGAGAGTTTGAGAGTTTTGCGTGAAAATTCTGGTCTTAATCAGATAATGTAGAAATATTAATCTAGTTTTCTTACAGCCTAAAGAGTGCTATAATAACAAAATTATGTGGAATTCTTACTGGTTTGAATGTTCCTTTCAATTTCTGGTAAACCTCTTCAGGAGTGCTGAACTTGTCATGCTGCAAAAGAATTTTCTAATAATTTTACAGATCAGAAGTTGAGTTTCCTACCACATTGTAATGATGATCTGTTGTGTGAATATGTATCCAAAACCAAGAAAATTTTCAGTAAGAAAATAATGAAGGAATATTAATGTATAATTTTTTTCTCCCATCATTAATCTATGATAGAAATAGGGTTGTCTATAGTGGGGGCCTTTTTGTGACAAATGAATATTTAGCATTTTTCTGAGGATCTGCACTGTTAAATGCATCCAGATGTTTCTTTGGAAAGAGAGACCTGAATATACACATTTACAATGACAGTAAATTGACAGCAAAACTGAATTAATTCAAGTATAATGATGATACACAGCACTACATCTTGACTGCAGCAGAGCTTTTCAATGCATTGGGAAGAATTTATTGACTAATCCGCTATTAATCTTATTCTAAATGGAATGGCCAGTGCCTGGTGTAAGTTTCTAAAAACTTACTGTGGGAATAGTTGTTTTAAGATAGCTGTCTACAGCATGGCTTCCATTTAGAGGTTTCCTATCCAAGTTTTGAGCTATAAATTTGTCATTCAAGAAGACCTAAAAATGCTCAAGGGAAATTGTGTTCTGTAGTGGACTGAACGTTAAAGGACTAACATTGTTTTCATATGTTAGAGAGCAAATCCTCTCACACATCACTAGATGGAAAGAGTCCATTACTGGAATATAACCTAATATCAAATAAAATTTAGTAATTCAGTTTCTGGGGGAAAAAAATCATTGTGAAAACAGCATAAGAAGGGAACAAACTCTTCTTATTTAGTTTACAACTAGAGGATAAGATGTTCATATGTTTCTAATTATAGAGGAATAAAAGTAAAAGAAGGTCATATTTAACTGAAACAATATGTTAAATTTCAACAAAACTTTCTGCTTTGCACTTTAAAACCCATTTCTAATTCTACTCCATTTCACTAGTTCAGAAGTTACATTCTAAACCCTGTCTAGAAAACCCTTTATAGAAACAGTGCTACTACCATGAAATATTTTATTATTTATAACTTGTGTCATGTATTCATGTCACACATACAGAATAGCTTTCTATCACTCTTAAACATCAAATGCAACTAAAACCACTGCATTGTTTTTGAAAGTGGGTGTGTTATGGCTGAAATAAAGGGAACCTGGAACAAACCTTAAAGGTACAAGAGTAGTGAGGTAGTCTCAGAATAAGCAACAAAGGAAACTGGTATTTTCTCTAGTTCTTCAAATGAGAGGCAAAAATTTCTTCTGTACAGATTGGGCTGCAGAGATCTCTGTTTACCTGTGTTTGAAAATCTTCGATAACAGTAACTATGACCAATGCTGCTACCTCTCTTCATGTAGAAAAGTCTTTATTGAGTCAAAACCTGGACTTCAAGCCATCAAATTTCCCATATACACGTAAAGGGGCATCTAAGATCTTCTTCTAGGCCCAGAATATCTGGTTATTGGATGAAACCTAACTTCAGTATTTGGACACTCAGAGATGAGTGAAGGCATCTGAATGGCTGGTATACAATACTCCGGTATGGAAATTTGTGCATATATAGTTGTATGGAAACATGAAAATCTGAACATTTTCACTGGCTATGTATATAGATAATTTTTCTGAGCAGCCATACATATCAAGAAAAATCAGGACTGACTACACTAGGCAATATACCATCTTGCTTGAGAAGGCTAAGAATATAAATAACAAAACCCAAACCCCCCTATCATTGGTGGTTATTTGTTGCATTTTTTTTTTCCAGGGGAGGAGATTGTGTTGAACTTGACACAAGAAATCTGTGGCAGACTTCTTTCAGGCATCACTGGCCAATGTTTACTATTCCACTACCTGAGGTTCATCCAGAATAACATCATAAAAGATATTAAAAAACCTTGGAAATACTATTTAATCTAAATGATAAGGAAGAGGATATAATTTTCATGGGGTTTCTAATTATCTTTCTGATGGAATGCTCCCAGTTTCTAAAGAACCTAATTTTTCCTGGAAATCTATACAGTTCTTTTAAAGGATGAAAAAAAATTTCCCCTTTCTAGCTAGGTGCCAAAAGCATCATAACTGTTGCAGTGTCCAGAGAGAATGTTCCCTTTGTTTCTGATCAGTTTGACCACTACTACATGAATTAGTGTTGCTCTAATATTCATTTTATCTAATTAAATGGAAAAGGCTTCCTAAATAAGAAGTATTTTACAGTTGAGAATCCTCATATAACCATTCAAATACAAGTGCCTAATTTTTTCTGAATATGAAAGATTGAACTAACATTAATAGTTCTCCTCCATTAACAGCATCTATTGAAATACCCAGATGAAATATTGAAATAGGCCCAATAGTAACAGATCATTCTGTTATAAACTTGTTATATTTCTAACTTAAAGCAAAACTCCTGGTGTTCACAATGGAAATATTTCACTATGTTGACTGGAATTCCAAACTGACAATTTTTATTTGAACATTATGCCATACTCCATGATTGCAAAGCAGCAGTCACTGGTGAATTTGTAGCTAAGATCCTTAGACAGTAAGACAAGCAACATTCAGTATGACCATTCTTAATAATCTGAAACCATTCACAGCTGAAAAGATTATTTATCAATAACCTTTCATTATCAATTTGCTCAAGTTTGAATCCAGTCACCATTAATTAAAATATTACCAACACTCTTCTGTCTGAAATCTTGCTAACTACAGTTCAATACAATATCTTTCCTAATCCTGAGCTAAATTTATAGGAACATTTTTTCTCAATTTCATTTATTTTGTGCCTTGTATACTCTGTACATGGATCAACTATCTCTTTCCTTTGTGCAAGTTTCAAAAATTGTGAGAAGAAATTAAAGAAAAAATGAGTGTGGATTTACAAGACAGTACATGGCTAGAATCTTAAGATCCTTTAGCTAATTAATAAAATCAACAACATTTCCAGTGGAATATGTTTCTATAAACTAGTGGAAAAACTTAGCAATTATTAATCCTTTAAAGAGCTCAAAGCAGAATAAATTCAAAGCAAACTTTCACAGTGGAAGAATTCTTGCTCTACACAGAATCTGGAATCTTTTCCAAACTTTCTCCAGTTTTCCTCCTGTAATAGTCTCCTGGGTTCAGCCCTTTTTTATTGTCAAAAGACCATCCCATGATTTTTTCTCTATATCTTTTTTTTAGGTTAAATCTTTTACAAATAGTGTATTTGAATTTTTGTGTGCTGTTTGATAGTGCTCTTTAACTCTAATACAATCCCTATAAAACACTCTGTAAAAGATTTATTGTCTAAGACCCCTCTATAAAATTCTCTACCTATAGATTTTCCTGCCTTAAGATAAGGACCACTGATGCTGAGTGTAACAGATTTTCTAAATAGAAAGAAATTTTACTATTTTTGGGGGAAAAAACCCCCAAATCCACAACCCTCCCCCATCCCACTACATATATGTCTTTCTTTTAATCTTCTTTTTTCTTTTTTTAAATTAAGACTACACTGAAGTTTTTTAGCCCTGACTTTCATCCTATTGTTTTTGACAAAACTGCAGTGGAATCTTGGCAAAAGAACAGAACAAGAGAGAAAAATTTAAAATACCTGTAGCCCATGAAGGATGCATTGTTACTAAAGGTAAACAGAGATTGTGGAAAATCTGTTATTTTCGGTTTTCATAGACCCATTATTAAAATATCTCACTACAATTTTAGGGGAGAAGCAGCACGTGTTTACTACAGGGTAGCGGTTGTACAGGGACATTGCCATTTTATCAGCCTTTCTCTGGAGCAAAACTTGGATAGATTGATGTCTCTGTCAGTGCTATCTGTCTTTGTCCACCTCTAAAGAACAAACTTGATTGTGTCCAGACAGTTTGGCTCTGCTTGAAAAAAACCCCTAAAATAGGATTTGTTCAGGTTTGAGTTCTGTCCTGGAGTATTAAGAAGAGTTCCCACTAGTTCCAGACAGTTTTTATGGACTTGCACAATTCAAATACAAGAGGTGACTGCACAGTTGCAGAGTAATTACATGAAACAGAAAGCCTACAAGGGTGGAAACTCCAAAAAACTTGGCACAGTTACATTACAGCTGAAAAAGTATTTTCAACCCTTATTACAACCCATATATACTTTGTTGTCTTCTAGAATTCAGCTCCATATGAATAATCACATTAGGAGACAAAACTAGTAATGCAAGTGGGAAACCAAACCAAACCAGAGAAAGACTGACAGATCAGAAAAACTAGGTTTAATTTTTAAGCACTTTTTAAAAATTGTAGTTATCAATTGATTAACAACTGTATTCGCCAGGGGATAGGCATAGTCTATGTATGTGAAACTGCTGATTTTGCTCTATCTTTAGTTATTACCTTATTATCCTATATTGCCCATTTTTAGTGATTAATTTCTATTATTTGAGAATTTACTATGACTTATTCCAAACTTTTCTTAATGCTGCAAAAGAGATCTTTAGATTACCCAGTGATGTGCAAACAATCTATCCCGGAGTTTAACCTCAACAATATATGCAGACCAGATTTCCTCATTTCTATTACTATATGAGATTATTAATCATGTTGAATTAATCAATAGAATTAGGACAGAAAAAATTCAGTTCATAGACTATGATGACATGGAAAAAAAAGTTGAAAGTCAAGGTCTGCATTCTGTTACATGAGAATATGTCTGGTCAAACATAACATACTGAGCTCTGTTGAGGATAAACTAATTTGCTCTACAGAAACACTGTAGAAAATATCCTATGATGTCTGAAATTGTACAGAGTCTCTCTTTTTTTTTTTTTTTTCCTGGAAATGTAACCATAGTGAAGCCAATAGGCAGTATCTACACAGAGATAAAATGAAGAATTATTTAATTCTCTCCTGTACAGCAATAAAGGCAAAGTTAACATATTTTAAAAAGAAATAAAAAAGATAAGAAAGGAAGAAAAATTGGAATCTTATGATATCAAACATCAAATATTTTATACTCCCTAGGTTTCTATTTCCTGAATTTGAAGAGACTTTATGTTGTTTGCATGAGTCAAAATAATTTACTACTCCTAATCAGCATCCAAGCCTGCAAAGATCCATTTTAACAACGTTGTTTATTACTTGTAAACAGTTATTAAATAACTCCTCAAAGTTTGTAATGCATTAAAAGGCAGTTAATGAAATGATGCATAATTTTTTTTCCGCTAAAATATTTACCTCTGATAGAATTTTAGAGTTTTTTTATAACCCAGCTTGAACTGAAATTGAATTATATGAAATGACTGATTGTCAAGGACATCTGAACAAATGAGGTATTAATTTTATTCAGAATCCATTGAAGGATTTCTCGATGTTTTTATTTAATTTGTTTCATATTGTAGTGCTAAGTTCCCCTTTGAGACATATCACAAAAGAAATAAAAGATTAATAAAATCCCAGGAAGTCCTTACGGTCTTTCAGAATTTGACATAATGCCTTAATATCATTCCATTTCTTCTTCAGAGATACAGACCAATATTGTCATTGGAGTGTTTTCATCACAAGTTGTCTAGTCCCCTGGGTACAAGTACTGTATATACATCGATCCCAAGAAGGATGATAAATATATCAATTAGAATATTTTTGAATTAATGATACATTGTCTAAAGAATACTGACTTTATAAGCCATATTATTTATATACTGCCATTTTTAAAAGATGTATAAAACCACAAGCTGACCATGTAGGATGTCAGTTGTGATGCCAACCATTGGAACTTGGAAAGCTCCAATGACTTTAAAACTAAGTGAATATTTGAAAAGTTCAAAATTATTCAAGAAATTTTATGATAAATAAAGCTTGAAAAGTCATATTCAAAATCACATAACATGATTCAGCAAACACAGTGCCAAGTATATTTTCAGGTACTGGTATGTTTGTTTTAATGCCATTCTTAGTTTCTCACTTCCTTCACAGAATCATATAATCACAGAATATACTAAATTGGAAGGAATGCACAAGGATCATCAAGTCCATCTCTAAGCCCTGCCCATCCCCAAGAGTCACACCGTGTTTCTGAGAATGTTGTCCAAATGCTTCTTGAACTTTGTCAGGCTTGGTGCTGTGACCACTTCCCTGGGGAGCCTGTTCCAGGGTCCAGCCACCCTCTGGGTGAAGAACCTTTCTCTAATACTTACCCTAAATCTCCCTTGACATGACTTTGGGCCATTCCCTCAGGTTCTATCACTGGTCCCCACAGAGAGGAGACCAGTGTCTCCCCCTCCTCTTCCCCTCATGAGGAAGTTGTAACTGCAGTGAGGTTTCCCCTCTCTCCTGTTCTTCAGGCTGAACAGACCAAGTGCCTTCAGTCACTCTTACAGCTCCCCCTTGAGGCCCTTCAAAATATTATTTCTTCAGAAATTATGTAAATTTTCTTTAACTAATGAGCACTTCTTTTCAGCAGTTATCCCAACTTTTGGAGTATATAGATGTATATTTTAAAAATTTTGTCACCACCCTTCAGTATTCGTCAATGGACAAGGCAATACAACCCAAGGCTATTGCTATCAAAATAAAAAAGTACTATGATTGATGGAAATCTTTTATTCTAATCCCAGATAGTTTTTATAAGGCCTGTACTATTGCAATCTTTGGAGGAGGTAGAACAAGGCAGATGTCCAAAATAACAAATACGATTTATCAACCAGTATTTTTCTTCCTAATTTTTCAGGGTAAGTTTACAGAGACTGCAAGGTTATGTAGAAAGTTTGGGTCTCCTCACTGAGAAACTTGTTCAGTCATACAGAAAAGCAGCCAATTTACTAAGAAATACTGAAGAAGTCCATGACAACAAAAGAGCTTTTCAGAAATCCCAACAGATTAAAATTAAGGCACAGAAGCCTACGGAAATTCATGTGTGTGAAAACACAAATCAGGAAACTGGGAAACTGTTGAGGAGCTGTTCATCTATGTGCAAATGCTTCCTCCAATACTTCAGCACTGTTCAGAAGGTTGGATCATCCCTGTGGTGGACAGCCAACCGTGAAACACAAATTTGCTGTAGGCTGGTATATACCACCCACTTGACATTTAAGAAAATCTGCAGAGATAGATTTTGTTCCATAGCTCACTGATGTAGACTCCTGCCTTTATCCTTATTTACTGTCTCCATTTCTTAGACTGTATTGTGTGCCTATGTACTGCTAGGACAAGACGGATAATTAATCTGTTGAATTTCTGCACAAAATGGAACCCAATAAAAACATGAAGAAATGTCACATAGAATAAATATACCAAGATATGAACAATAAATATGACAATAAAATCCTATTTTTTCCACAGTTCAAACTGATTACAAAGACAATCAATGTTTGAGTTTTTTTAATTTTGAAAGGTTGATATCAAAAAGATCAGGTTCACTATTTTAGTCAGTAAAATTAAGCACCTGAAACTCAATAATTAGCATAGGTACTAAACCAGCAAAATAAAATAGGAACTGATACAGCAAATCATGCAGCTTTTTTTGCTGAAGAGGCTGCATACTATGCAGACGGAAATTTAAATTTGCTACAATGAATAAACATTAACTTAATTTCATGCTAATTAAGTGAACATACTTCTAATTTACTTTATTAAACTACGTCATCTGTGCTTAAATCCATCTTTTGGAATGCATCTCCAGCACAGGACCAAACCTGGTTCTAGAAAAAAAACATAAGCAAAATGAAAGACTCTCTCTTAGAAGTTTCTCTTTTTCTCTCTTTGGTTTATGTAGGTATGGATTTACATGTGCTGAATTGCTGATGTATCTGTGAAAAACTAGAAATATATTTGAATCTGGAACATCTTGAAAAGAAGGAAAATACATGCATCTATGGAATGAATAATTATTATTCTCAAAAATAACATTTTTAACAGAAAACAAAAGAAAAATCAATTGTAATGCAATATATAATATTTTTATTGTAAAAGAGCAAATCACACGGTTGTCTCTATATTGACAGAATCAGAGCTGCATATCATTTACATATTATCACGTCATGTGCTTCATAAGCATTAGTGGAAGAGTTTTTTCTTTTGATCTTTGGGAAAAAAATCCTAAGCCACTTTTTGATAAGAAGATTTAGGCACTTGTTTACAGAAAAAATACTGCAGTTATATGCCTCAGTGAAACTCAAAACTACCCAGGTAATTAACAATTATTATAGTCAAAACTGATGTACTTTTCAGTGCACTGAATTTGTGCCTGGAAGTGTAAGAGATCTCCAGTCCAGCAACAGGTAAAGTGCTAAGCATCTGTTAAGTTGTCTCTGTGTGCCTCGCGTCACCCAAGATCACAGAATCACAGAAATCATCTATGTGGGAAGAGACCTTCAAGATCGTTGAATTCAACTGACTGTAGCTCCACCGTAATCACCCCTAAACCATATCCTCAAATGCCACATCCAGATTCTGCTTGAACTCTTCCAGAGACGGAGATGCCGCCACCACCCTGGGCAACATATTCTAATGCCTAACCACACCCTCAGAGAAAACCTGTTTCCTAATATCTGATCTGAACCTCCTCCCTGGAGTAAGTTAAGGCCACTTACTCTTGTCCTTTGAGGTATGGCAGAGTAGACTGACCTTCACCTCTCTACAACCTTCTTTCAAGTAGTTGTAGAGAGTGATGAGGTCTCTCCCTGAGTCTCCTCTTCTCCAGGGTAAACAACCAGAGCTCTCTCAGCTGGTCCTCATAGGACATGTTTCCTGGACTTTTCAACAGCATCATTTCCCTTCTCTGGACTTGTTCCAGCACCCTAATGTCTTTTTTGAAATAAGGAGCCCAGAAGTGGACACAGCACTTGAGGTGCATCCTCATCAGTGCCGAGTACAGTGTGACAATTATTTCCCTAGTCCTGCTGACTACATTATTTGTTATAGACAACAAGATGTCACTGGCCTTCTTGGCCTCCTGGGCACACTGCTGGCTCATATTCAACTGTTGACCAGTACCTCCAGGTCCTTTTCCACTTGGCAGCTCTCTGGCCACTCTGTCTCCAGTCTGTAGCACTGTCTGGAGTTGGTGTGATGCAAGTGCAGAACCTGGCACTTGGCCTTGTTGAACATTGTGCAGTTTTCCTCAGCCCATAGATCCAGACTGTTCAGATCTTTCCATAAAGCCTTCCTTGTCCTTCAGCAGATCAATACTCACACCAACTTGGTGTCATCTGCAAACTGACTTAGGGCGCACTTTATCCCCTCATCCAAATCATTGATAAAGATATGAAAAAGGACCAAACCTAATGCTGAACCCTGGGGACCTGCAATAGTGGCCAGCAGCCAACTCAGTTTAGCACTATTCACCACCACTCTTTGGGCTGAGTCATACAAAGCTCTTCACCTAGCAAAGAGAGCGCCTGTTCAAGTCATTAGCTGCCAGTTTCTCCAGGAAAATGCCATGAGAGATGGTGTCAAATACTTCACTAAAATCTAGGGGTGCAACATCTACTAGCCTTCCTTCATTTACTAAATGAGTCGTCTTGTCACAGAAGGAGATCAGGTTGATCAAGCAGGACCTTCATTTCCTAAACCCATGTTGGCTGGGCTCGACCTGCTGGTTTTCCTGTATGCGATGTGTGATGGTACTCAGGATGATCTGCTTCATGGCTTTCCTGGTGCCTAGGTCAGTCTGACAGGCCTGTGGTTAGCCAGATCATCCCTCCAACCCTTCTTGTAAAAGGGCCTTATATTCAATAATTTTCATTCAACTGGGACTTGTCTGGATAATCGGGGCTGTTGGTAAATGATCAAAAGTGGTTCAGTGAATTCCTTGGCCAGCTCCCTCATTACTGTTGGGTGCGTTTCATCCAGGTCCATAGACTTGTGGATGTCTAATTGGCAGAGACGGACACTAACCATCCCCTCCTGGATTGCAGGGGCCTCACTCAACTCCTCATCACTAAGACACTTAGTGTTTTTGGTATTAAAGATTGAGAAAAAGAAGGCATTAGCTACCTAAGCCTTTTTGTCAACTCCTGACACTATTCTACCTTCTGTAATTTTCTGCAAATTATGGAAACTCTCCTTAACCCTCCTTTTGCTGCCACTGTATTCATATAAACTTTTGGTATTGTCTTCAACTACAGTGGCCAAATGCATGAATGATCTCCTGACATCCTGCAGCTGGCCTGTATGCCCCATGTGGCATTTACTAGTCATGCAGAGGTTGTCTCAGATGCTTGAGAGTATCTCAGTGTGGCAGTGGCCACTTGGGTTGAGGCAACTCAACTGAGCCCTAAGGAAACAGACATTTCTGAGAAATGAGATGTGCTTCTCTCTGTCAGTGACAGAACGCCAGAATCACAAGGTGAAGTAAGTGTTCTAAACAAAATACATCAGGAGGTGTCACCTTTCACCTCAGCCTTCACAGATCTAAATATTCTTACAACTGTTGCATTCGTTAAAAGAAACTGCCTCCATAAAAACTTTGGAAATTGCTACAGTGAATGAATGCATATGTTGGAAAACAAGAACATCATAGTTCTTAATTGAGGTATTCTTGCTTGAGTAGTTTTGCTCCCATGTGGTACCCAGAAATAAGGCCTTTCTTACCATCGTTTCTCAGTGTCAGAGGTGTAGGAGGACTCAAAACTCTGGCATTTGTCACTGTGTTTTTTACCAGGCATATATAGCTGCCAACATCAGATGTTTGAACCTTAGAGATGTAGAGATTGCCTGTCTCCTGAGAGATGAAGCGTCTGCTGTCTTCTGCCACAAAAGATGGGAATTCATTAAATACCCAGCTATAGATGATCTCTAAAAGAATAGAAAATAAGAGAAAGTAATTACAGAAACAATGCTGTGTCATGTTAATAGATACAATACATAAATATTCATTAGCTTTACTTCAACAATATAGGAGGAAAAAGCTAAAGGATTTTAAATATTTTTGTTTGGTTGCTTTAGAACTGAATTTTTTTTTATTCAGATTTACAGTGAAATACAATGTTTCCTATAGAGCTATGGATAACTTCTGCAAGTGTATGTATAAACAATTTTTATTCTGATTGTCTGTTTTTAAAATTACCAGATTCTAATAATTGTTCAGCCAACTTTGTAGGAAATACTACTGACTTACACTTCTACATTTTACATCTGCTTCATTGAAGAATTTCTGAATCCTTCCTTTATGCAGCTTAAAACCCTATAATCAATGAATAATTCCTTAAACCAAAGCCACAAACTAACGAGTGGGTTCGAAAAATGGTAATTAAATCCAGTCTTTTGGTTCGTATTTTTTCCCATGAATGTTTCTATTTACCTGAAAATTATACATTTCCTCCCTTTATACTCACAATAACTTGCTGAGAAAAAGTTATTTCTCATTATTCTATATGGGATTATATCATGATTTAATAAAAACCTGGATCCATTTATGTCTTAACATTAGAAGGATCAATAAAGTTAGTAAGATTCTGATCTAGCAGGATATACCTTGCAGGGAATTATTTATGTGGAGTTCCACCAATTCTGACTTTAAAGCCTTAACCTAATGTATACTTCTTTACACACTATTCTTTCAATCTTATCTTCAGTTGTTTCATTCTGTTTTCACGTCTTTAAATAATATTGTTTACTACTTAAACTGGCACATCAGCTGTAAGGCAGTTTCTTCTGTCATCTTCCCCCTTGATAGTCTTCAAAGAACTGGCTTCAAAATGAGAAAAGCCAAAGTTAGTCACGGTATATATAGTTCCTACTACTGCTCCAAGATGCAAACTCCTCCATTGGTAGAGCAAGTTCCAAGCTTTTAGACTGAAATTTCTTGAGTGAATGCTCTCAGCTTCAGCAGCAATAGGAACACTGCAATTTTAAACATGTCAGTCTGGTTCTCTCATGCTTTTATTGCTACTGCAGTCAAAATGTTTTCTTGATATAAAGTTAGAAAATGAAAGGGTCAAAGGGGTGAGAGGAAATGCATCAAAACTTAAATTTTGCTGTGTGCTTTTCTGCTAATGATAGGAGAGGAACTGATACATCTGTTCTTGGTACAAGAAGAGTGAAATACATTAGCATCCCAGCTTGGTGTGCAGTTTGACTAAAAGAGCATAGAAATCATTAGAAATTTCAACTGATTTGGCATTTCCATCCTTATGTGGTACAATCCCCTGACATGGTGGTAAGCAAAATAGAAAAGTACGACTGCTTTTTCAACCACTATAAGCAAACATTTCAAGCAGTGTTGTAGAGGCACAGTGTCTTCTGAACAATTTTAAAGAAGTTCTGTCTAGTTTTGAAATCAGATGATAATTTCCTCATGAAAACCTGTTGATATCAGTACAGAAATGCTATGTTAGAGGACTGAACATACTTACCTAACAGGAGAAGGAGGCTCCTCCATAATAGGGAATTAAACTTCACGCATTGACTTTTTGCTTAAAATATTTTTCAGACATAATAGTACTTCTGAGTTACACAGGACTCTGAGGAATTAAGGGCTCTCAGAGAGCTATCCAAGTGTTCAAATTTTCCTTCCTCTTCTGTTATGTTTCAGGGAAAATACTAATTAACCTCAAACACATCTCTCTGAAAATTTCATTGCCACATTTTGCCATGATGTCTTATCCGCCAGAAATGATTCATGGCAGCATAAAATTCTGCAAAGTGATGATGAATACAAAAGTTCAAGGAAAATGCACAAGCTTTAACTGAAGACACCTGTTACCAATTCAAATGGAAAGCAATCAGTCTCACTAATTGCTCTGGTTTAAAAGTAGTTCAAACCAAATGCAAAATAGTCATCAGTGTGGGTTCACTGGCAGTTCATGTAGAATAGAATTTTCTCCATTTGTAGCCTAAAACCACACACAATTAATTTTTCATTTATTAATTAGAATTAATACTAAGGAAAATATTTCAGGCAATAAATTTTTGTGCCTCTAAGGAAATACAATACTTGGTCTTTGCCAGTGCTGAATCTGGGGAGATACTGTCATATTGTCAGCTCCTTAATTATTTTTGCTGTTAAAAATGGAGTGATGGATGATTGAGTACTGGGATAGGGTAGTGAAAAAAAAGTAACAGAACTGCCAAATCTAAAACTCAAAGTAATTCTGCTATAAAACTGTGGTTAGTGTCTTTGTTTTGTCCATACCTACAGCATCTGTAATCCAGCCAGGGGCCCAAATTCCAAAGCCCAGAAAAAATGTTAGCAGTTTACTTCTTGATCATTGTCATTCCACTGATATTGAAAGAATTGTTCCTGTTTTTCATTTCTAAAAAGGAAAATCCTAGGGATATACTTCAAATACCTGAAGACTTCGCATCAGAATGCTCAGATCTGGAATGGATTTGGAATTCTTTATTTTCTTTGCATGTGAAAATCCCCTTACACATTTTATGGGTGTTTTGTTTGTTTGTTTGTTTGTTTTTTTCCCCAGTCAGACTTGGTTAATGAGATTAGCAGTTTCTTACAGAAAATGTTGAGGGTTATGTCCATATAGTATGCATAGGCTTCAGTGGAACTCCTAGGAAGATGATGCAATTTCCAATGCATGCTATGCAGATCTATAAGAAACAACCACATCTGGCTTGGGATCTGGGGACTCCACAGTTTTTACCTGACAGAAATAGACAGATGAACTTGCAGAAGCAATTTAATAAAAAGGTGTTCACAGAATGACTGCAATTAAGGCAAAATGGGTGTACCTTGGCATTGACCCATTGTGCCAATATCTCACACTTCTAAATTTTCAGCCAAAGCAGAGGATGAATATGCATTGGTACTCATATTCTGTTACTCTGACTGTTCCCACTCTGTACGTCAGTAAAATTACAATTTAGGGTTCATAAAAAGCAGAACTCCTAGCAAATTGGCCTGGTCAAGTACAAAAACCTGGGGGTTTGTTTTATTTTCTTTTATTGGTTTGTTTTTCTTCTGGCAGTATCATGCATAAGAGAATACCCAAATGACTGCAACAACATCTAAAAAATTAATAAAGAGGCAAAAATGGAGAAACAACATTTAAAACACCGCTGTCTCTTTATAGACGAGTCTGTCATTTATAGTACATGCACAGTAAAATATTCTGAAACAACAGTGAATGTAGTTACACATCATTGCAGCACAGAAGCACATGTAAACTACAAGAAGAAAGAATTTTAAATATCTGAAATCCTACCCATACAGAGCGGTAAACTGCTGGGCAAAGTTTGTTGAATTTCAGAACAAGAAGCCTAAGACTAGACAGATAACACCAGGCCTATTTGTACACAGATCACTGCAGTTTTTAGTGAACTTGAACCCTGAATTTTCCTATAATGGTTTATGTTAAAAGATTTTAAAAACATTGTCATTTGGCTGAGCACAGCTACAGCTGTCACAAGTAATTAATGATGACCTTGAAGAGATTTTGAAGGTAGAAGTCAGTGCTAAAGAAATATGAATATGCCAAACTAAAACTGTGGAATCAGAAAGTAATTACTTTAGATATGGACCTTCTGAAATCATCTGCTTTTGAGGAAAGACCAAGTTAATGGCTTTTCCATGCTGTAGTCATTTTGCTTTCAATAGGGAAGAAAAAAAATTAAGAGAAAAGAGAAAACTGAAAACTGCAGTATACAGTATTTTAGAATATTTTTATAGAATATATACTGATGTTATTTTTTATTTTATGCCCATCTACTTTATTTTTAATGTGACACCAAAACCACAAAGATGATGCAGAGCCTTTACTGGAAATTACAGCTGGCTGTCAACACAGAAGGAACTTTTACACAGATGTAATTCATCAACACTAAAAGAAACAGGGAGTAAAAAGACAGAGAAATTATAAATTATAGAACAGTTGTAAACTGACATTCTCTTATGGCTTGGGCTGAAGGACTCTTCTGCTAAATTCTGTCATAAAAAAAGCCTTGGCGTAAAAATTATATAAGTAATTTTGGTAACTGCAAAACTAGTATCTCCTCTTATGAATGACTAGCCTTGTTTACAGAAGAATGTCTTCAAGGAGATCTGTATCCATTTGTTCTGAAGATCGTTCGTAAAGCCTTCCTAATGTCCAATTTGTTTCTGTGTTTTATTAAACACTTTTTAGTGGGCTATGTACACGAAAATCTGAGTTACTTGGTAATAAAGTAATAAGAAGAGAACATTTATTTCCTGCCAGAATTAATTTATAGTGTGAAATCTTTCTTACTATAATTTCTTAAATGACTTTTGCATTTCTATTTTTTCTGTTAAACAACTAATTCCTAAACTGTCACAATTTCCTGTACTTCTCAAAATGGATGAATCCAGAATACTGACATATCAGCATTTATGTTAGTGCTGTACTGTGCTATTGGAGATATCACTCTGATGCAGAAAATGTCAGTAGTATGGTAATGCAAAAGTCTTTCTGTCATTGCGAGTCAGTAAGAAATAACCCCTTAAATATTGTAAAGAGAGACATGCTGGAAGCATTCAGATAGCACCAAATATTCACTCCTGTGTTTGTTAGTCCCTGAATGTTTCCAAGATTTGCTTCAGGGTTTTTCTCATAAGAAATTGCTTGTTTCAGCTTTTTAACATGAGGTTTCTGGACAGCCTTTCCGCCACTGTTATTTTGGGTGCAAGTGAAGACATAACAAGGTCACCGTATACACTCTTAATGCTACTGAAGACCTAAATGTACAGTCCAAATTTTGCATACCATAATTACACTTCTGTGTAGTTACGATGTTTGTACAAGAAATAAGTCTTGGTTTAGTCTTCTTTTTGCAAAGCAGAGGGAGATCCTTTTAGAAAAATATATTTCTCTTCCTCTATTTAGGATTTCATTGATTACTCTAATTCCACAAGATGGCAGTACTTGATGAGTAAATGGTACCTGATGCCTGATGACAGCTAAAATCTGAGACGATCTGAGTTTACACATTTTTTGTCACAACTGTTGTGTAGATATTCTATTTACTGCCCATAGAATAACGAAGCAATATGCAAACTCTAATGATGGGCAACACTTCACATTCAAAAAGAGTCTTCTTTTTAGCTAAGATGAATGATAACAATGGTTTGTTCCTCCAGCCTCCCACCACAACTAGATAGATAATTTTGGTGCATTTCTTAGTGCTGCTGTGGTTTATTATCAGTGCTCCTTATTCCTCCAAGAAAATATTTAATGAAGATAATTTTTGTTGCATTGTAATGCACCCACACAGAACAAACAGATAGTATCAATTCATCAGCAAAGAAATTGCATATTTCCTTTTCAGTTCTACCAATCACATGTTTGTCTTTCTTCAGATTCAATTACAGTGATAAATCCCCAAACATTTTCTTTCTTATAACATTCAAACAGTCAAAAACTAAAAATATGTTAGAAAAGGTAAATGTACCATCAGGATAGATCAAGTACTGGAGTTTACCAATATTATGTTGTCATTACTAGTGTGTATATAGTCTCATTTGTACTTTAACATATATGAAATGTAGCCGGTTTTTTAAACACATAAAGACTGATGAAATGTCTTTCTTATACGAGTGCTCTTTAAAGAGAACACAGCATGCAACAAAAAATATGGCCTTGAAAAGAATTTAGATTATCATGTGTATTTGATTGTCATGATTTTTATTAGAAAAGAAATCTGTTTCAGAAAGTATCACAATACTGTTATCAAAACCACAAGTTATGCAGGCCCTTCTTTTGCCCTGAGGCAAAATCTGATATTCTCAATCTTGAAAAATGTCCAGTGAGCTACAGTCCTAAATTTAGATCTTCAGAATAACCCATTTTGCTGAATATTTTTGTTATTCATTCCAAGTAATTTCTCCAAAGCATTGATACTTTTGGATTTTCATTTTACAGTGATTGTAACCTCTTGCAGGAGTCATTCTCAAATGTAAAATATGTCTTTCTTTCTGCTAGGTCACTCACACTGTAAAAAATAAAATTAAATTTGATATAATTTCTTCTTGACATATCCATATTTGGTGTTTCTTAGCACCTCATTATCATCTTATTGCCTACAAATTCAATGTTTAGTATTTTTTACCTTGTAATTTTCTAGAAATCAAGCTCTGTCTGACTACAAACGCTACTTTATCAAAACAAAACAAACAAACTCCTAAAACTGAAAAAACCCCCTATCAACAACAAATAAAAACACCAATTTAAATTTCTTGACATAATTTGGAATAATTTTTGTGTTACTATATTCTCAGTAACCTTTTCATGTAAAGAAATGTTTAGACATAAGTTCAGAATTCAAGGCTATTTTATCAATATATGTTATCTTATGTAAGTAAAGAAAATGCTAAAGAGGGGGAAAATTTACAGAGAAAAAAAATGATAGGCAAAACAAATAAATTTTTTATTAGCTTTAAAAGAAGTCTTTTAAGGAAGGAGAGCACTGGGAAGGGAAAACCCTGACCACAAAGCAGACAAACTACAATTAGGAAGTTTAAAAAAATCTTTTTAAACCAACTAGAAGATTTTAACAACAGCTCTACTATTGGTAGTCATCAATCATTAGGTAGGAATAGAAATCAGTATTTATGTAGAAAATTCCTGAGTGCTTCATATGACTTGATGTTCTATGATTTACCACACATCAGGTAATACAGGTGTTGCTGCATAATGCTATTTGCTTTGAAGAGCATAAAAAAATTGGATGTTGAAGAAAACCAAAGAGTGTAAATAAGTAATAACAGAGAATCACTATTGAACCAGCTATGGCTGTGACTGTCCCCCTGTACTCAGCACTGGTGAGGCAGCATCTTGAATCCTGTGTTCAGTTTTGGGCCCTTCACTACAAGAAAGACATTGATGTGCTGGAATGTGTCCACAGAATGGCAATGGAGATGAGGAAAGAGCACAAATCTTATGAGGAGCAGGTGAGGGAGCCAGAGAAAGGGAGGCTCAGGGAAAACCTTAATCTCTATGACTACCTGAAATGAGGTCATCAGCCTCTTCCCAAGCAATAACTGAAAGGATGAGAGGAAATGGCCTCAAGTCGTGCCAGGGAAGGTTTGGATTGGATATTAGGAAAAACTTCTTCACCAAAAGGGTTGTAAAGCAGTGGAACAGGCTGTCCAGAGAAGTGGTTGATGCACAAACCCTGAAGATACTTAGAAGATGTAAAAGACATAGCATGTAAGGATGTTCGACTCAATGATCTTAAGGGTCTTAAGTCATGCTCCAGTATGTGTTACCTGCAGAAAACCCCAGAATCATGTAACACAGGGAGCTACTGCATTGCATAGAAATTTCATTTTATGCCTACTGCAATGATACTAATAGATAATGGATTTTGAACGGATAACTATGACGTTCAGCAAAACAAATAAACCCAAAATAATAGTAGGATGATGATCATCTGAATTTGTAGAATATTGGTCTGTCAGATGTAAGAATGACATCAACTCTGTTTTAGCTGAAAGAGACAAAATGCTCCATCAAGCAAATGCTGTAACTCAGCTGCAAATACTCACTAATACTCCAGTTATGATAGTATCAGACTCTCATGGAGTTTATATGTGTGTTTCAATTTGGTTTTTTTGTACTCTCAAGAAAGAAAGCCATTTAAGTATGTCCCTTTATACCTCAGTCACCTTGATTCCTAATGCCAGGAAAGACTAATAGTAGAAGAAGGATTTCTTTAACAAGATTTAATTTCAGGCTTTTGAGTATAGAAATGAAAATAAAAGGCAAACACAATTCTAGTTTATACTTCAAAACACACTTTCCTGTTAGACTTCACCACCCTTCACATGCAGTTGTGTCACAGGAATTGTACTGTAACAAACTGAGTACTCAGAATATGTGGTGTTGCCTTTGTATGGCTGTACACAATGAACTTAAGATATAGCCCACTGCCTCTCTGATTTGCATTCTCTTGATGCTGAGTTTCTTAATGTAAATTTAAAAGGGTTTTGCTGAGTCTATCTGCAGGTCAATGTTTGGTGAATTCCATCATGGCCATGACACAATATGATTGATGAATCTTTGGGCCTTCTACTTTCCTCCTATGGTATTTATTATCCTAAGATCTCAAATAAAGGGCAGTACCATTATCATCACTTTATATAGAAAAACTGAAGATGGTGGAAGTGGCTCCTCAACAGTCATGAGCCAAGCCATAGTCAAATGGATATGCTCACTGATACATAATTCTTTTAAATTCTAATATTTTTTCCTCTCCATATCAGTGCTTTGTACATCTATGAGGAATGCCAAAACACACACACACACACACACACACACACACACACACACACACACACACACACACACACACACACACAAAAAGTTACAGTCAATGAATCTTTAGGAGCTGTGTGGATGAACATGAGAGGTGGATAACTCTCTCATCCTCCCTCTGAATTTAATTTTCAAATATCACACCAAAAAATGTTAGTAGTATAAATCACGTAATCCATGAGATGCTAAAGGTCTAGTGCTCAGGTCTTTCTTGGTATATTTTCTAGTCTTAAATGTATCAGGGAATGGATTCTCCTCTATGTTTTTCCAAACACAGTGGGATGTGTGAGCATATGCTTCAAAGAATAGCATAAAACCAATTTAATAGTCCACAAAATTTTTACATCTTGACAGTGGCAGATTTTTTTTCACTAGTTAAAAAATAATCAAAGTGAGATCAAGAGGAAGAAAGCTGTCATATTAGCAAACTGCCCTAGAATGCCTATATTGCTGTTCAATCATGATGTACAAATAACAACAACATAACAATAACAACAATAACTATAAATAACCTCAGCAACAATAAATTATTTAAAATTTAACAATGTATAGAATGTAACTGTTACCTGTTTCTAAATACAAACAAAAGACTGTTAAGTCTCTGTGCATACTGTTCTGCCCTACTGGCAACCAAGTGAACTGCATCCATCCATCTTTTGTCACATAATTGTTACTTAGAGAAAATATATGGCTTTCTCTTGTGTTATTTTCAGCCTAGGCCAGTGTCTCATGATTACATCTCCACTCCTCAAAGTCTTAACTACAGCAGTGGAAGTGACACATATATGTTTACGTATGATGTGTCACATTATATATGCGTATCCCATTATAAAATATTTGTCCAACTCTACATGATTGGGTCTTTTCCCTAAAAAAATCTTTAATAAAGTAATGTAACAGGCAATCTTGTTCCCTCTTGTGCTGACTATGTGCATAGTTTTCATAAGTCTAATTCTGTTTTTGAAAGCCCTTTTTTATGGAGTCATGAACCATGACACTATAAAGTCACAAGATCTGGACTGTAAATCAGTGAAATTTTAGTCCTTTCTTGAAATTTTTTTATAGATCATTTTCTGTTATCCTCTGTAAAATGGGTAGAGCTTATTCCTTCTTGCATTTGATAAAGTTGAAAATAGACTCTTCAAGATTGAAATTAGTTTGCTGAACTCCTAAAGGATCTCATGGTTCTTTGGAAAAAGCCAAACTGAGAGAAATCCTCTATCAGTATTATCTAAATCCTTCTTTCCATTCTCCCTTGTTTCTAAATTTTTATCCCTGCAATGGACATTTTATTATCAAAAGAGGAGGATATTACACAAATGAATGCTTTGATAAACAAATAAATGGAGGGAAATTTTCTTGTTGTGGATTCTCCACTCCAGGGTAGCAGCATCTACTCACGTATCTACTGATTTTAACTATATTGGATTCTCCACTCCAGGGTAGCAGCATCTACTGATGTATCTACCGATTTTAACTATATTGGAACATAGCATGAGAACAAAGGAGATGAAAGTGGGCAATCAAATTATCAGAATTAAGTGTGGTATTACATTTTTAAAAAGATGGCATTGCAGTCAAAAAGAGGTCACTTTTCCACTCTTATTGCTCTAGAAAACATCTTTTGTTGCTAGAAGGTGAAAGATGTACATGTGCTGCTGTATAGGGGTTCAGATTTGCCTGTAATCAGATTTTTGTCTAAACTCTATCATATTATGCTTATACCTATTCAGTCATTTTCTCCTTGAAAAATCTAAGCAATTGCCTTTAACATACTTACAATTAAGTTATAGCTACCTTCATGGCAGCTGTAATTGTACTGGGTAGGATAAAAAACATAAATACACCCAGAGATACAATTCTAAGCAATTTCTAGTTTCCACTTTGAAAAAAAAAAAAAAGCAAACTAGATATCCCAAACAGAATTGTTTTCATATTGCTTCATTTAGTTGGAACAATCTTCCTGAACTGATTAAATCAGGCTATATGAAAATCTATGTCTCATTAAGCATTGTATCACTTCAAATGGTTGTAAGTTCACTTTCATTTCATACTTACAAAATAAGGAATAACTGACTTTATTATATAGTGAAACTTTTTAATGGAATCTAACAGAACTCAGGTCAGTTCAGTCCAAAGCCTTCTCCTGAATCAAAACTGACCTCCTAATATTTACAGTAGTCATCGCTACCAGAATCACCATCAAATTCAGTTAATTGTGCCTAGTCTGGGAAAAAAATTGCATTTTCTGAAAAATCCACTTGTAAAGTGTTAACCTTGTCTGGCTGCCAGGTGCCCACAATCGCTCTAACCCCCTCTTCCCGCTCCCCCAGTCAGGCAGGGGAAAAGAATGAGATGGTAAACAGTGGGCTGGGATAAGGCAGTTTACTAAAAGCAAAAGCGAGAGCAAAGCTTGTGCACGCAAAAGTGAAGCACCAATCTAATCTCTACTTCCCATCAGCAGCAATGACCAGCCACATCCAGAGAAGTAGGGCTTCAACATGTGTAGTGGTCCTCTTAGTGAGCCACCATTGGAGATAGTGGATGTCCCCCCACTTCCTGCTTCTCCTGAGTTTTATACCTGAGCTGACGTCATATAGTATGGAACATCCCTTTGGCCAATTTGGGTCAGCTGGCCCACTTGTGTCTCCTACCAGAATCTTGCCCTCAGTTGGGGAAGGGACACTACAGTCACAGAGCTGTGCTCAGCGGTAGTCAAAACACTGGTTTTGACTTCCAGCTACCAATGCGAAGCACAGCACTGTGAGGGCTGCTGTGGAGAAATGGGCTCCATCTCAAATAGGCACAATATTACCACTGTTTTCATATTTTTTTTCCCATCTTTTAAGAATTCAAAACAATGGTAATGGAAGGATAGAAACAAAACTCTCAGGAATAAATGATTTCTTATCTCTTTCTCCTTCTTATGTTTCCTCTTGTTTCAGCTGTCTGATCAGCGCATTTCTGGCTTTTTCTTATTTATAGATTAACATATGCACTCTCAATCTATTCTTTTCCATGATATGAACTGCAGAGGTAATTAGGATTAATTAGAAATTTTTTATCCTAAACAAAATGAGGTTTCTGACATTTAACTAACTGTTAATGTTTGTAAAATGGTATTCTTCTACACATCAGCTCAGTAAAATATCAGAACTAAATAGGAAATAGATTCTAATGGGAAGGTTATTATGATAGGGTCAATTCTGTGAGGGCTCTCTCTCTCTGAGATAGTCACTGCTGTATGCTACTTCAGTCTTAGATCTATTGAGAATTGGACTCCAGCTGTTTTAGGAACTATGTAACCAGTGCCCCAGAAAGCGGTTTTGCAACACTTTAATTGGTACCTTCAGGATACTAGCTGCAGAAAAGTGGATGTGAGAACGTAAGCATCCATTTCTGTTAAACCTGGCAGGACAATGCTGTCTGATTTAATCCCTAGAATAAGAGGTTACTGATAGTTATGTCTAATTTGCTGGGACATCTCAGTAACAGGCTAGAAACTTGTCTCGAGGGAAGAGGAGTTTGCCCACTGTAGAAATTTTTCATCATCGTTGTCCCATTTGTCGGGCTGTAGACAGTCACATACAGCTGGTACCTGAGAGGCAATAGAGCATGAGCCTAAGGGCCAACATATTCCATGCATTTTTAAAATTAATTAATCTCCCATGCTTCCTCCCTCTTTTCTTGGTATCTCCTTTCACTTTTTTTTTTCTCCTGAACTGGCAGCTGGGGTAATATTTCTTGACAATAGTGTGACTGCATGACTATAGCACACATTCCCTTAAGCAGAGCCCTGTCAGAGATGCCCCTGCATCCGTGGGTGTGTGCTGCCTTAATTGGGCAAGGTCAACCATCCTCTTACTACATTTTCATAGTCCCTGAGGGGAAGAACAGATTTAGTGAGTGATCCAGTGGGTCTAGAGTCATTTAACTTGCAGTTTCTACTGTCAGTGTACTTTTTGAAAGAGTTATTAGTGTTTTTAAGGGAATGGGGAAGATTTTTCAACTGTGGTGATGTTTAGAAAAGTTCGATGTGGGTTTGTTTTAAATACCAAATTAAAAATTCTTTGGGAGAATTTTCTACAGTTTGACTAGTAATGTATTTCTGTTCATTTATTAGTTTTTATGTAATTAAAATACCCCAGACAAACCCCAACCAAACAAGCAAGAAAGCAAGCAAAGAAATGAAAACAACCCAAATAAACCAACCAAATCTAAAAAACAAATGAGACAAAATCTAGACTTATTTACACATATACCTACCATACAGACATTATGTAGATTTTAGGGCACATGCTGATCATTAAAATGTAATTAAAATTTAATAATAGCACATTGCCAACAGACTGGGAGTAACTCCTCACTGGCAAACACAGATTGTTAAAATGCTACACTGAAAATACTGTAATTCCCCAACTCTCAAATTTCGTATCCTCAGATGCATGCTTTCAACAAGATTGAGGAAGGAAACCTTAAAAAGTGCTCCAGGGAAGTCAGCAGCAAAATTACTGGTCATGTATTGAGTAATGAAAAGACCATAGAAGAAAAAAAGTTAATTGTGTTTGCTCGTTCCATAATGAAAACTACAGGCATAGCCATCAATCAGTTGCACAAATAAAGAGCACAGATTCCTATATTGAGCAGTGACAGGGGCCCTGGACATTCACGTTAATGATAACACACATGGGAATTAGCATTACTGGACATGAAACTTTCAAAAGAAGTCTAGTACAGGTGACAAAATAGGGACTACAAGAGTGAAATCTTTATGGTTCTTCCAGGGAATAATATGATGGGCAAAGAGGCAAGATGACCCTATGAGATTAATCTAGAATTAGGACAGGAGTACAGAGTTCAAAGGACTGTGAACCTGTCTTCTAACATTTTTTCCTCTTCTCCCTGAAAAATTTAAGCTTTATTAGAGTTTCATACAAGTCAGAGAATTATAAGTTTATAGTAAGGTCAAACAGAGAAGTGCAGGAACCCTTCAACTCATGATAGCTAACTCATTCAGTTGACATATGCGGCTTTCCAAACTGGTTTCAAAACATTTTGTATGTACGCTATGATAATTTATAAGTTTTGCCGTCTTCTCTTTTATATATGACATATTAGCATTTATGAAATACTTTCCTATCCCATGTAATAAGCAATAATTTTCAAATACTATTACTTTAGTGGCCTGCTTCTGTTATTCAGAAGCATCCAGAAGCTTTTCTGCTCCTACTAGAAATTAAAATGAGTGAAGAACAAACTATGGCATACAATTATAAAAGAAAACAGAGTTGAGTGTTCTGTATGTCATGGTATAGATCCCCTTAGTGTATGTCAACTGTTGCTTAAGTCTAGAATTTTGCTTCCATAATAATGCTAATGTAAGTTTTAAGGAGAAAACAAATAAACAAATAATCTCCCAAAACCAAACCCCAAGCATCAGTGTTCCTCTCAATCTCATTTTTGCTAATACAAGGAGAAGCATACTGGAAGATTGGACAGTTCTATCTTCCCAGGAAACCTAGTAGTTAGGAGGACATGATAATTATGTCCACTGAAATGGAATGTGAATTTCACTGAAATGTGAAATGTTTCTATTTGTCATCACCAGTTTCATACATATTGACCTCTAGAAACTAATTATAGAAGGTACTGACTGACTAATAAGCTCTGTTTACTTTATGGGAAAGTCATGGTTGGAGGCATGACCTGTCCAACTATTGTTTTGTTAATACTGAGTGACCAGCAGATTGGTACCAGCAAAACAGTCCTAGATCTCAAGGTGAGAGGAGAAATATCACTTTCACCTACACACTGGTCTCTTCTTGAAGCAAATTATATAGCTTCCCTTAGGGATATGATATGATAGGATATGATACAGTAAGATACCATATGATGATATATTTGGGGGATTCACTTTAGCTAGGTAGCTTGAAAACTAAGGGCCCATAGAGGCCTGTGTTCAGATGCTAGCATTCTTCAGTATAGATAAAAAAGCAGCAAGACAAAACATAAGGCTAGGCCTTCTGGACCTCCTCAGTAAAGGGTGGGGGGGTAAGTCCTGGGTAAGCATAAATAACAAGGGACAACCTTGTTAGACACTTAAAGGACATAAAAGTTAAATGGACATTGGTTGGATGGTAGCTAAAAAGGTTAAAAATATAGAGAGATTGATATTCTTTTCTTCTTTGGATCATGGGACATTCACCAGTAAAGCTATTCGCCCTTCATCCCTATCTAACTGCATATTGCTTATTTTTCTTATGTCACTTTCAGGCAACATAGCTCTCTATGCAACCCCCCCTGGATTTTACTTTACTGTTTAATATATCAATACATAATACTATTTAGCACAGTACTATATTGATATCACAAATCATGGTCAGAAAGATATCTTACCAGTAGTGACAGGTTATCATCATGAAGTAGCATTAACTCACATCTAGAGTGAACTGGAGATTTAGAAATCTAAGATCATAAAGGCTTCATATGATTCTGAAGAAACTGGTAAACATTAGATGCACATAAAGAGGAGAAGTTGTGTACTGAAATGCCACCGTTAGGTGCCTGGATCCTGGAATTGAATCTGCAACCTTAAGATAACCTTGTGATCTTCATCTACATATAGAAAGACCTCTGTGAATTGTATTCCCAAAATCTGTTTAGTAAATGGAGAGCCAGAGGGCATATGGACACGTTCAGAGTAGAATATGCTATGTCCTGTATGCAGGTACCTGAGCCAATTGCCTGTAAACAAGCTAATGAGCATACTGAGAGCAATCTAGCCCAAATATGACAATCTTGTTATCGTAACTAATTTTCCTGGAGAAGTCTACTACCAATTCTGTACCTGAATGAGGTAGTTTAGAACCAGTCTTGTTATTCCTATGTATAATATGTGCAGTATAGTTCTAATAAGGGGAGTTCTAACAAGAGAGCAATTGCACTTCAGTTAGACTTGGTTTTCTACTAGTAGTGAAGCTGCAGTCCAAACTTGCAATTTTAATGCAAATGCAGCTTTCAGATTCCTTTTGCAAACCATGAGCAGTGAGATGTGATTGCTTTGTGTTTACTTCTAAAGTGATTTTTCTATGTATGTCTGAAGTACACACAAATAGGAGCTCAGAACAACCTAAAAACCATTATTTGATGTGAGTTTCTCCAATTAATATGTGGACTAGGGGAGCTGGGTAGGTAATAGAAGAACAGGACAAAAACTCTCAGACCTTGGTAGGATGAGTTTTATTTTAGCAGCTTGCCAGTTTAGCAATGGACTATGAAGACACCCAAACTATGGATATCTTCCCAGACATGCACAGGAAAGACTGTGATCCCCATGGCATCAGCATTAATCATAATTTCTCATAAAAAGTACAGTTTTACACCACCACATGTAGTGGTTTAACCCGGGCTGGATGCCATGAGCCCACCACAGCCACTCTCTCACTCCACCTTGCCCAGCAATAGAGGAGAGAGAATACAACAAGAGGTTTCATTCGTTGAGATAAGGACTATAACTGTTTATTTGCTATCACCATCACAGGCAAAACAAGATTCCATGTGGGAATAATAACTAAACTTATTACTAACAAGATCAGAGCTTAAGAGCAAGAGACAATAAGAGACACCTTTTCCCCCCACCCTCTCCTTCTTACATCCAACCTGCTCTCCCGCAGTGGTCCAGGGAAAAGGCGAGGTTGAGGAGAGGGTCGTTATGGTCAGCTGTTGTTTTCAGCTGCTACTTGGGGAGAAGAGTCCTCCCAGCTGCATTCCATGGGGTCCCATCCCACGGGAGACAGCTCTTCACAAACTGCTCTAGCATGGGTCTCTCTCACAGGACACAGTTCCTCTCACAAACTGCTCTGGTGAGACTCCATCCCATGGACAACAGCCCTTCACAGACTGCTGCCACACAGGTCACATTCCACAGGGTGCAGTCTTCAGGCACAGGCTGCTCCAGCATGGGCCCTACAGGCCACAAGTCCTAACAGGAGAATCCTACTCCAGCGTGGGCTCCTCCCTCCACGGCCTACAGTCCCCTGCCAGGACCCTGCTCCAACATGGGCCTCCCACGGGCTACAGCCTCCCTCCAACATCCACCTGCTCCTCCATGGGCTCCTCCATGTGCNCCTGCTCCTCTCCGGCAGCCATCTTCATCTCTCCTAACTTTTTTTTTCTTTCCTTCTTAAATATGTTATCACAGAGGTGTTCCTTTAACTACTGATTGGCCTGACCTTGGTCAGCAGCGGGCCCAGCCTAGAGCTGAGTGGCATTGGCTCTGCTGGACATGGGGAAACTTCCAGCAGCTTCTTGAAGAAGCCTCCCCCTCAGCCTCTCCACTGCTACCAAAACCTGGCCACAGAGAAACCAATACAGATGCAGCTTACAGCACAGTTTCCAAACTGGGTAAGATCAGCTTTGCCCTTTAGAAAGAGATAAAAAAGTCATAGTTTAACATCTGAATACATGTTACATGCTGTGGAAAGATTATGCAGCAGTGCTCCTTCCAGCCGGCAGCATCCCTTTGAGGCAGGATGGAGCACACATCTGCTTTCCCCTGCGTGCACCAGAGCTGTTCTCATTCTAACAATGGGAATCGTCGTTCTCCATTAAGCTCATACTGAAAGCCTTGAACAAAAGCCTTAAAAAGCTCAGCTGAAAGTATTAATTCTGAGGGAAACATGTAAATCTGGATGAAAACTTCCATTCATTTTTAATCTCACTACAGTAAACCTTGTAATTAAGATGATTAAATGACTGAATAAACTCTACATTCTTTAGAATATCACAATGAAAAAACATAATCATGTTTATGGAAAGAAAACAGTAAATGCCTTTTAAATTGGTAACATCAAACAAAGCTTGTTATTTAAGCAGTTGGCAATTCATGAACCTCTTGCTTAGCAAGGACATCTAAGAGTTAACTGTCTAGGAAACTCATTTTAGAGAAAAAACTAATTGAGAAGAATAAAATATTATTTTAATGGGGAAAAAATAAAGTGTTATGTTTATGAATGATCAAGTCATCCACATTTATTATATTGCACAAGGGACAAGTTAAGGATTTGCAACAAAAACAGTATTAGTGGGAAAGCTTCTGGAGTAGACACATCAAAATAATACAGGAGTCTCCAATGAAGTCAGAGGCAGTATTTATTTATTTATTTATTTATTTATTTATTTATTTATTTATTTATTTATTTATTTTTAATGAGTAATGATCTGGGAAAAGCAGGAGGTGAGAAATTGCTGGTTGACTGTTTGCCATAAGGAATCAAAAAAGCCCTTTTCATTAAATGTATTTTCCTTCACTATTCTGAAAGAGAGAGATAATGTCTCTTCCAAAAATCTTCCTTATTTTGCTCCTTAGCTATTTCTTGGGAAAGATGGCAATAACTTAAAAAACTAATTTTTTAAACTCAGGAGATAAGCCATCTGAATCTGCACTGCAAATATTAAGAGTCTGTTTCAAGTGTGCTTACCATCCTACATTACCCCTTATTTTCACAGTAAAATATTTAGACTACAAAGCCTATATGAATAATCTATATATAGCACAATTTTGTGTGTTTGTTTGTTTAATGCACTGCCTCCTCATAATATTTCACAGCATAAATGAACAAAAATCAAGTCTATATACATATGACACTTGTTTTCTGATTAAATTCTTGTCAAAAGATATTAGTGTAGTATTTTTTCAGTCAGCAATGCTTTGTAAAAGCTTTCAGACTTTTTTATAATTGTATTCTGTAAGAATGCAATGCAGGTACTACTTAATCAAAAGTATATTCTTTTTGTAAACATGTTAATGAACCGTATCTCTTTTAATACAGTCCTGTTTTACTAAGTCATCTTTGTTTTCCCACAATGATAATGTCATTTTCTAAAAGGGCTTAATCTAAAATTCTTAGCCAAGTTCATATGCAGTTATTGATTTTAGAGACTGAGGAATGGGATTCTGTTGAAGGATAAATTGCTTACAAGGCTGTGGAGAATTACTAGGCTTGATATTGTATCATGGATTTATCTCCTGTGATAAGTAAGTGAAAATTATTTCTAAAGGTGCTGATCAATGAGAATAAATCAATATAGCAAAGCTTGCAATGTTCATCTAAAAAAAATTCTCTATCATCAAAAACACTCCCATAACTCATAGTCTTGTTAATTTTAGATGTTCACTCACTGAAAACATGCTTTAAATAGTCTTTAGCTTAGAAATATCCACTACAATAGCTTAGTATTCACTTGAAAGTTTGACTCCTAGGGACTTTAGGGGTCCAAATTTCTTAGAACTATTTAGAAGATAATACCATCTTTGCAAAACAGAACTGAAACTAAAATGGATTACCTAGAAACTGAATGCTAAAAAAAATTATTATTTTCTAGATATTCCTGCACACAAATCGTTGAAGTGCCTCTGCTCTGCAAAAGACCTTTTTACCTGAAAATGAAGTTTCATACTCTCTGCTTAATTTCAGACCTGAATTCACACTCTTCTCCTTGAAATTTCGGCTTTAGTCCAGAATTATTTTTCACAAATGGACTCTGATATGGGAGTCAAATTTCATTAATGTCTTGTACCTTATTGTCAGAGCTTTGTGGACTGATTGCTGAAATATCACCAGATCCATGAGGATAGCTCTCCCCTTTTTCAAGAGACTCCAGATATTGCTAGTATTGCTACCATTGGTAGTCCCATTACCATGACACAAGGACTTACAGCCCCGCCAGTACTTTGTAAGCAGGGAGTTAGAAGGAAATTGCATATGACAGAATCATAGATTCATTTAGAATAGAAAAGACCTCCAAGATCATAGAGTCCAACCACTAACCCAGTACAGTCAAGTCTATCAGTAAACCATGTCCTTAAGAGCCACATCTTCACATCTTTTAAATACCTTTAGGGATGATGACTTCACCACTTTTCTGGGAAGACTGTTACAGTGCTGGACAACCCTTTTGATTAAGAAATGCATTGCATGTATTACATAACAAACAACAGAAAGGAAGGCCATTTTTCAAATTTCAGTGATTACTTCAACACACTGCAGAACCTCACCTGGCCTAGCTATGGTGAAAAAATTATGACAACAGAAGATAAAAGTATTCTTCTAGAATTCTTTTCCTGTTGGCATAGCCTGCCAGTGCTCACATAATACAAACTAAAACAACTGAATGCTGTCTGTGAGCACAGTATTTTTCCATATCAGGGCTTTTGCTGAACCACTGATTAAAATGAAAGATACTAGTTTTTCACTATGAAAGGTAATGTCTGCTACAGTAGAACACTTTTAGAATCTGACTAAATAGAAGTTCAGAATCCTAATTATAGGGAAAAAAATTCTAAATATTTTGATACTATATAAGATGCATTTTATGGAAGCTGTTAAAAGGTACATGAAAATTTCACTCACTATTGATGTTCATCTGTCTTTACACTCAGCTTTTTTGGGAAATCAAATTCAGCTGCATTGTTGAAACTGTTGCTCACTTTTTCTGTCTACGTCTTTTCTCCCTCAGTTTACTTATCACAATCAAACCTTAACCTCATGCACTCAATTCCATCACACAGACTGTAGTGTCAAATTTAGAAAGAAATTATAGAGCTAACCACAAAAAGAGAATTTACTAGGAAGAGAGAAAAGCAGAGACATGGCATTGATAATGGTAATACAGTAATAAAAATCATTGCAGTATAAATAGAAACTGAACACATTTCTCTAGCAGAAACTTAAGGGAGATTTTATTTTCTGCAGTTCTTCCATCTGCAGTGTGGCTCTTTTCCAGGTCTCAGATTTGTAGGTAGAAAAATCTCCTCAGTACAGACCTCATTTCTGGGAGAGGAAAAGAGTAGTCTATACTGCATCAACTGAAAAACAAGGTATTCTGTTCAGCCTGAAGTCTCCAGGTGTTATATGACATGCAAACATAAAGGTATGTGTAGATATCTGCAGATTTTACAGGAATGCCAATTATAAAGACAAAAATTTAGCTTCTCTGGAATACTTATACTTTCATCTGGGAATCCACAGGCATTTCATGGAATTTATGACAATTCTGACTTTTAGCAATGCTAGTAAAACTTTCAGTTTTACTGGAAAGTAAGCTACATAGCACAAGGAAGTAACCAAAATCATGTCTGCACTACTGAAAACAAGACACAATTTGTATTCAACAAAAGTATCATGACACTGGCATTTGGAGCAATTTCTGAAGGCTTCTAAACTCTAAAAGAAATCTCCTGGCAGCAGCACTGGTGGTATGGAAATTATTGTTGCATTCAAATTCTACACCGGGAATAAGGCAATCTTATAACAGAAACTCTGCTGCTATTCAGTGGCATTTAGAGTATTTGAGCTTCAATTGGTTTTTTTTTTGGTACTCCAGAAGCTGTCAGAAGAATGGTGAGTATCACATTTTTGAAATTCCACCATCAATCACATATTGTATCGGAAATGCTGAGCATCCAATAATGAGCAAACTCTAAAGGACCAGCATACCTACAAGTCGCAGCCTACTGTACCTGGAGAATGAAGTGGAGGGGAGCACATCAGAACAACTCCTTGACCTTCGCGTACAGAGACAGCACTTCTTGTCCGACCACTAAAATTCCCCAGATCTATCAAAAGAACAAAGCATTTGAGTTACATAGCAAAGATTTTTGATTTTGTGGTTACCGTGACTTACATTTTATTTCCTCTTGTAAAGCTGACTGTTCCTTTTTTCATACCTTAATCTATAATGGGAGGGCCTGAAAAATAAATCTATTTCCACTACAAAAAATTCCATATTGCATCAGCACTTTATTACTCTTTTTAATACACTTAGATACAGAATAAAAGGAAGAGCAGCAGGCAATAAATCTATATACCATTTACAAAAACATTTAATAGCATTTTTATTTCTTTTTACCATATCCTGGTTGTTTTTGTCCCCCAGTAGAAGTGATTCCTTCACAGTAAAAAAAAGAAATACAAGTGGAGAGAACATCCTGGCTAACATCCAGACTGATGTTGCCGACATCATCTGTACAGTGCGCACAGCACATTGTCACGTCAAGAAGGGAAAATCAACACATTGATTCTAACCCCAAATCTGCTCTGTAACAGAAACTCTTCAAAACTCTTTCAAAAACTTTCCTTCTGATTTCTCTGGTGTTATATGCACAATCCTGTTCTGGGTAAACATATTTTCTCTCCAAAAGTTTCCCTCCAGCAGGGCAATAAGAAACATCTCACTTCAGGAAGAAAAATGTCTGAATCAGGCTGTAGGGCACTGCTATAAAGAGTTCATCATGTTTATTTAAAGCTTCTCAACCAGAAGATCATTCACCACACAGAACACTGGACCTAGATGCATATTTGGGGTGGATAGCTATGCTCTAGCATGCATATCTGTAGCAGGAGAGATACGATAGTTCGGTTCTTCCATCAGACTGGTGCCTTCACCCATTCCTCAATTGTTGTGATGGTGTTTAAAGCCTCTCTTCACCCAGGGGTTTCTAGAGATATTTCTAGCTTATGTGGAACAAGATGAAAAGAGCGGCAACATGGATACCTGAAGATATATTTGAAAAGGACACAGAAACTTCGGCAAGCATTAAATGAGGATCCTAAGTATGAATAGATGGAGCCAGTGGAACGGGCCAATGGGAGCATTTCTCATGGACATTCAATGACTTGTAGCCTTATCTCTTAATTTCTGCATACAGCCCAAGGTGCTGGGATAAACCAGACAGCACCAAACTGTTTCAGCAGGTGGAGCAGAATTATTGCTATCTTAGTTGCACTCATTATCAGATGCTGAAACTCCACAACTTGCTCCATGCCTAGTAGAGCACAAAACAAAAGTTCAGTGATTTTCAAAAGTAATTGGAGATGAATTTTAACATATTTCATAATGGAAACTAGGCACAACTTTCTAAGTAGAAAGAGACTTTCCAAATGATTTGTCACATTTTTTAAAGATGACTTGTGCACAGGTAGAAATCTAAAATTTAAATGTATCTAAGTTTCTGTTGTCTTTGGCCAAAATAAGTCAATGCTTTCATGTTTGAATACAGAAAAGGTGGCTGGGATCCAGAAGAATTTTAACAAATAATTGAGCCACATTATATAATAAATATATTTATATAATATATTTATATAATTAATAAATACATGCAATATGTTGCTAATCAAGAGATAATTAAAATTTAAAAATTTTATTGTATTTTAAAATAAGCACACCATGAGTTGCAATACATTCTTGAGTAATTTCACTTAAAAGTGCCTCCTAATGTATGTTGCTTGGTAGTATACAATCTGCAGAAAAATAATTATTATTATTTTATTTCTAGAAAATAGTGGGCTAGCAAATCCCCAAAATAAACAGTTGTTTTGAATGGGAGAATATTTTGCAATGAAAACCTTTCTTTGTTAAGTCCTTAGGTGATTAAATTATAATTTCAATTAGCTATAGCAAAGTCAAGATATTTTTTTTCCCATTTCCTGCTTTGAAGGTGCATTGTGATGGAGAAATATATCTCACTTTTCACTAAAGCAAATGTATTCTTTTTATTTAAAAGTAAAAATACTTTGTATAACACAAGTTGCTATTTCTTCAAGCCAACTGATTTCAAACTAAACGAGGAAAGTAACAAAGAGCTTCGAAGTTTTTTTCCTTTTGGCTATCTCTTGGTTCTGAATTGGCTTTCTTGTTAGCACAGAGTGGAAAAAGGATTAAGAGGTACAAGAAGAGATTTAGCTGTAAAACAAATAAATGCAGGAAAGCTTAAAAGGAAGGAAAGGTGAAAGAACATGCTTGCAGTTTCCCCACACTAAAATAATAAGTCCAATATGGAAAAATCAAATTATAGGAAAATTTAATTAATTTCTTGTAAATCCTAGCAATTTCATATCTATTCACATTGAAAAAAAGAAAGACAGCTACTAAATATTTATACAAAACCACATCATTTTACTTTCAAACTCTAACCAGGTACATTATAAAAAAAAAAAAAAAGGTGGACAAAATCCAGCTTTGGGGGTGGGAACTGTGACCTCTCACACAGCCCTGCTGGCCATCAGTTCAGTATTTTTGCTGCAGCATAAGCCTGTAACACATATGATATGTCAGACAGCCCTACACAGAATGAATCTGTCCATCTTGTAATGCATATTGTTGATTGATAAGAAAATGCCTTCTTGTGCTCCACAGGTGGTCGTCTTCTGTCCCGAGAGACTAATTTCCTCTTATTTCAGTGCTAGCAGCAAAGATGATAACATCTACTATGTTATTTTCAAAGCATTTCCTGGGGTTATCTACGTAACTTCCATACTCTTTAAGATAAGAAACAGCCTTGACCACTTTGAAAATATATAGCAAAATATATATATATACAAAGAAATCTAGATGGGCCATGTGGCAGGAGTACCACAATTGTACCTACTGCTAAAAAAAAATAAAAAATATAAGTTTTATATAGTATCACTAGAGTACAACCTGTGATACAAGAGTGCGCTCCACTGTGAAAGGGAAAAAGGAGAGAAATTCTGGAGCTAGTTAAGATGCCAGACATTAAATTCAATGGGATTGGTGCAATGCTTTCAGGATGTCCTATTTACACTGTAGGTTTAATCAGATCAATGCAGTACTCGATCTTTGAGAGAAGTTATAAACTTAGGATAACCATTTACACCTCTGATTCCAAGCAGCTGCCAGGTAGTGCAGCTGACTCTGAAGTAGCTGTTCCCATTCTTTGGGAATAGAGCTGAAGCATGCATTTCTCTCAACACACATGCATATATATTGATGTGCATTTTGGAAGAACAACACTTACCACCACAAGAGTATCAGTTTAAATAAGACTCAACAGAAAACACTTCAGCAGAAAGTGAATGGAGTAACAGGAAATAAATGAGAAAAATCTTAAGGCAGTGAAAGCAACTGAATGTTTTGCAGGTCTAGCAAAAAAAGAGAACATCTAAGTAAAAGGGGAAATGTTCCGCCACTGACAAAAAGACTTGTACAAAAGTTGGAGCAGTTTTTAATCACTTAATAGCCTTCCAATTCACCTTCACTGTAGCTTGCCTTTTGCCTTTGAGGTATGCACAGGAAAGCCCATTCATTCACTGTGTTCATAATTTCACTTCAGCTAACGGGGAAAAAAGGGAAGAGGCAGGTTTTTATGACCCAGACAACAGTCCACTGATGATTGCTAAGAAATTAGGATCAAATTAAAGATGAAAAACAGATCTTGATTTTATTGTAGGCAATTACTGCTTGGTAACCAAGTATGGAAGCTGTGGAAGGCTCTGTACTTCATTATCAGTGTCTTAAACCAGTCAATTCACTTTTAAACTAGAAATTAGACTGATGCAGAACATTGTCCTCTGCCAGCTCAGTTACGTGAGTTTAAACTTTTTATATGCAAATTTATCATGGCATTTAAAATGGACATAATAGGGTATGTATTAAAATGTTTAAAGGCATATCCTGAAGATACCCAAAGATAAGTATAAAACAGGCAATATTCTTTTCAATAAGGCAAAAATAGCACTACACAAGGTAAGATTCCTCTGTCAGGACAAGGACAAACTATTTATTGCATTGTCACTAAGAGAGGGCAGCCTTCCTCACCTTGTATTTCAAAGACAAGACTAAGAAAGACCTTGAGCTGGAATTGTAGCTCTTTAAAAAAAGGGAGAATGTACAGGGAAAAGAATTCCATTAAAACATGTTTTTCAAAATCCCATTATAACCTAAACCAAAAACATGGTTTGACTGTACACTCTAAACAATGGAAAATACTAACCTTCTGTTTAATAGCCCACAACACAAAGTATAGAAGAATGAAAGGCAGGTATCGAAAAGATATCACGTATGATTGCAAAGGGAACTTTTATATTGGATGAATTAAATACAATACTCACAGGACATCCAAGCATCCAAAAAAATGAATAGATGTTTTTGTATAGACATACATTTATTTTCTAAGAATATCAGGTTAAGTAGGCACAATTTTCTTTCTCAAATAAGTTGCTATGCAAAAATAGAAATAAAGTATAGAGAAGAAATGGTGTATGTCAGGCTTGCACAAGAGCCCCCCTGTACATCTGCAGAGATATTGAAGAGCTTTAAGGAAAGGAGGTGGTTATACAGATGTTTTCAGGGAGGGATGGCAAAAGATAATGAGGAGTAATGGAGCATGATTAAAGACTCTTCTCTGAAAAGAGACAAGAAGATAGAGACAAAAAGACAGAAGATACTTTCTTATATCAAAATCTTCCAGAATATTAGATACTACAAGATGTCTTTTTAAGTCTAAGGGATCTTTGAGTAATGGTGCTCTTGAGTGTGTTCTTGCTGAAAGACCTTTTTCCTACCATGCTGTCATCACAAAATATAATGTATACAATATTGATTTATTAGCCCTGAACTAGATTTTCAGTACAAAATGCAGGAGTAGTCAACTAAAGGAACATTTTTTCTGCCCTTAGTGACATATTTTTATTTATATATTTTTTATAAATTATAACAATTCAAAAACACCTCATCTACTGCAGTTACTAATATTATCCTGCTTATTGTCCTCCTTCGTCTAGTTGTCTGTGTCTAGTTGCTTTATCTTGTAACTAGAAAACATTTTTTGAAGTCATGAATCTATAAATGTGACTAATACATGCTACCATAATACAATTCATTAGAATAATAACTGAACTACCCTAGTGTCCTGGTTTTGTCTAAGATAGAGTTAATTTTCTTCTTAGTACCTGGTGTAGTGCTGTATTTTGGGTTTAGTATGTAAATAATGTTGTAACACACTGACACGTTGCTTTTTGCTGAGCAGTTATTAACGGAAATCAAGGACTTTTCAGTGCCTTGTGCTTTCCCAGCAAGGAGGTGCACAAGCTGGGAGGGAGCCAGGCCAGGCCAGCTGAATCAAACTAGCCAGAGGGATACTTCATACCATGAGAGTATCATGCTTAGCATATAGAATGGGGGGAGTTGGCCAGGAGGCACCGATTGCTGCTGTGGAATGGGCTGGGCAGTGGGTGATGAACAGCTGTGCACCACTTGTTTCTCCTGGGTTTTAGTTTTCTCTCTTTTAGTTAAAATTAATATTAGTATCATAAGTATTGTTGTTGCTATTCTTATTATTATGTTTTATTTTAATCCAATTTTTAAACTATTTTCTCAACCCATGGGTTTTACCTTATTCTAATTTTCTTCCCCATCCCATGGAGTGAAGGGAGGACAGTAAGTGTCTGTGTTGTGCTTATTTGCTGGTTGGGATTAAAAAACATTGGGTGAAGAAATAGATATAATTAGTTTCTAAATTTATTTATAGAACCTTGTATAAAATCTAGCATAATATTTTTCTTTTTAATTTCTGTTGCAAATTAGATTGTTTATATTTATTATTATTAATTAGGAAATTGAAATGTTTTATAAAAGACAAAAAATAGATTTTCCCTCTATTTGTTATGCCATACTTGTTAAACGGGAATACTATATTTCAATTAAAATATTCACTACTTTTGATGCTATCCAGATTTTACATAAATTGTAAATCAATATGCTTATTCCACTGTTTTGTCTTGACTACTCATTTTTTATATAATCTAATTTTTCATGGAAGGGTACCCCAGGAGTCTTATGTATATTCAAAGCTTTGAAGAACTCTTTATTTTGTTACACTTACTTTCAATACCATCAATTAATGCCATCAATATCATCACTAAAGCTTAATTCTTCCCAGAGCCTCAAAGAAGAAAAGGAATTTGTAGGTACCAAAATTTCCCTGGACTTCAGTAGGTTTTCTGCATTCATAAATCCTGAAGTACTGGATCAAAGTGAATTAGAAGAAATATTTACACACAGAATAAAATAACAAGATTATGCTCAAAATTATAGAGCTACTATATGATTCAACTTGGCATGCTAATTGCATGATTACAAGGATGTTTGTAGTTGCAGTTGTTGATGGTTGTGATTAATTAACTACAATCATTCAGTGTTTGTCAAGTTTCATCTATTCTCACGAGAATTATTTCAGCATCTTCTCAGCTGTCTTTTACATCTGCATTCTTCAATATCAAGGCATAACACAGAATCAAGTGGAAATATTATAGTTAAGGGTTATTCATTCTCTACCATTTAGGAGCAACAACAAAAACAAAACAAATAAACGACAATCTTAAATCACAAATGAAAGATTTTCAAATACAAATGCCAACATTAAATCACCAAAGTAAAGTGGGTCAATAAATCATTCTATTTCCAGAGCTTCTGAGCAAATAGATATTTTCACCTGAATAATATATGAAATGTATTTTTTTTGTAAACACATTGTTTTACATAATGTTATCTGCATCTTGAGAAACACATAATTCTATTTGCAATATTTTCCATAGAGCTTCCTGACAGTGAGTGGTATACTAATGTGTATAAATTCTACATAAATGATACTGATAGTTCTATGTTCTTTTTTTGCTTTCTACTTATAAATGCTTCTTCCCTGTTTCGTGATTGTTCTTTTAGTCACTTTTTTCAATTAAATTAACTCAAAATATCCAAATATATATTGTGAACACAATTTCATTTATTGTAACTTTCTTTGACTAGATGTGACTTTTCCTTCCTTTAATTAATGACTGAAGATCATAGCCAGTTAGAATTTTTCATGATTAAATATGGAATGACTATCACAGTACAGTTTCCTATGATATGGTGCAATATGGAATTGACAGCAACTAATCTCCTCCATAGAGATTGGAAAATTCCTGTGTAGCTCTTGTGATTCACAGGAATCTGTAACAGTTACAGAAAAAACTTTTGTTACCGCTCTGTGCAAGCTTAAGCCTAAGGATAACTTACTATGTATTCCATTGAGCAAATTTATACTAGAAAATAAAATGTTGCTTATATATATGTATTTCATAATTTTGATTCATGTATACTAGTCTTAAAGATAACGTTATAGTTTCACTTCCACGTGCTCAAGACAATGGTGCAAACCTTTAGTCTCGATGACCCTTTCTCTGACATTTCTTATGCTTCAAGTCTGGCTTTACCAAAGCTGGATTTTATCAGAAAACATATATATATATATATATATATAAATTATATAAATTATATATAAATTATTCTCATTAGGGAAAGGTAGCAAAAGAAGCTTTTATGGGTTCAGAAGGGATGGCACTGAGCTCACCTACACTAAAAACTTTACAACCTCCACAGCTTCTGCATTTGAGACTACCTTGCTGGAGTGACACAAACAAAGAATGCGCAGAAAATATAAGTCTGCCCTACTGGGGTCCCTGTTCTGAAGATAACATGTAAGATGTTTGATAGTGTTTCAGATGTTTGTTCTTTATTTTCCTCTGACTTTGTCATATTTTGCGTAAGTGGAGATTTTGTTTCAGAATATCAAGCTATATGCACTAACTACAACAAATACAGTATTTGAGTTTTGCTGTTCAGATCTAAGGTTTGAAGAATGGCATGATTTTCCAGGTTCTAGTAGCAGCTCGAGGCTTGTAGACACCATTTCTGTGAGGTATGACAGATCAAATTCTGACTTCAGTCAAGTCATTTCCCAGTGCTGACTTTTCACTAGACTAATGTATATAAATGCCTCCATATTTCACTTCTGCTCTGTCATAAAGAAAAGAATAAGGTCATAAGATCCCAGAAATTATTTATTTGACCTTCTCTAAGAGTTGTAGTGTCCAGTACGACCTACAAGTCAATTGTGACAAGATAACAAAGTGTTTGGACACATCCAAGGAGTAAATCTGGAAGACCTTGTTCTTAGCTGAATAGCTTAGCTGGAAATAAAAGCCTTAAAAATACAGTGTTTTCTAGGTAGCAGCTAGTTGTTGCCTATGATGCTAGGTCATGTTTTTGATAAAGCACTTTGTATTGGAGTATGTTATTCTTCTTATTATCAAGGTGATACCAGTCTTTGCAAATCACACTTTAGGATATGAGCACAGAATTGAACAAGAGTCATCAAAGATAAATAAATTGTTATTAGTCAGCTGAGCAACTATAAATTACTGTCTATATACTTTAACCTTTTCAATCTGTAAACTGGAACACTTCAATTAATTAACACTCACTTTAATTAAGCCCTGTGAAGGTGGTCTGAAAATTCCTTTAATGATCTAATGTGTGGCAAATGAATGACACACTATTTATTTATTTGCAATATCAGAAAAATGAAACCTTCTTAGAGGGCTTTTTAACTTCAGGAGATCTTGACTAAAGCAGTTTCAAATGTTTTCTAAAGGACATATACTTCTCCCCCCTCTCTCTTTGTATTCTATGTCATTTACTTTCTAATTCTACCACATACTAATATCACAGAGCTTGTTTGGCATGCAGCGTCTTGCATCACCTCATCTCCCCTTGCCTTGCGTCCTGTCCTCTCCCCTTCTCTGAATTGAGATGCAGACATATCAGTAGTACTTCACAGCCTGCTATGTAGTGACAAGTTTTCACAAAGAAGTAATCACAGTCTTTGCTTTAGGGATCTACATCAGGCAGAAATCCCTCAGCAGTTCATGCGATCTTCTAAACTCCTTTGCCATTTGTCACAATTATATATTATCACTCACTGATCAGTAGAAATAAAAGCAAAATATCTTTCTTGAACTATGTCAGTGAGATGCTCCACAATATGGATTATTTTCTTTAGGCAATCTAATAATTGCTTCTTTTTTTAACTGACCTTCCCAGGTCAAAGCAAATTACTGACAAATATGTCCCAGCTTTAACAGCGTCACAGAATTCTGATACTGAAACTAAGCACAACCAAAGCTGTGAAGGCTGTTGTTTTTGAAATCAGGTAGTATTACTAATGCAGAGGGGATGAGTAGCAGGGTAGCTTCTTTTCTCATATGGACTGCTGACCATATAACATACAAGTCACGTTATCTAATCCTGCAACCACACCATAGTAATATACAGTACTTAAAAAAAGAGATATTTCTTCTTTAGTCAACTGAACTTGCACACAGGACCGGTCTGGGAGTCCTACCAAGGAAAAAATACTTTCTCCTACATTAATATTAATTAATTACACAGCACTTGTACGCCTTAAAGCTATAATTGCCCATAATTACAGGCCTATATTTAGACAAAGTTTTGCCACATGGAACCACTGGTCTCTGTGGTACAGGCAAAACTGAAATATTAAAAAAAAAATAAAATAAATACATTTGAGACACATTTAACTCACCAGACCTGTTAGAAACAATTAAAAACTGGCCTTGTAAGAAGGTACCATAAAGGAGTTATAACAGGTAATCAAGGAGAGTTAAGACATAAAAAAAGGTATGAGTAAGAAGTCTAGCCATTTTAAATATATGGTATGCTTTTATGTTAGAACAGACTAAATATATAATGTGTTTTTTCCATCAAGAAGAGAATACAAGCTTCTATACTGAATACACTGTATAAATAAATAAATAATTCAATTCAGGAAAACTAATGCAATTTGAAAAGAAAATGTCTGGATTTTATACTTAAGTGGACCAAATTATTAGAGACTATGAAATGTAGACTGTGAAGGTGACCCTACATATTTTAATATGAATTGATGTAAAGGTTGAATTGGATAGTAATGAATATCAAAGGAAAAATAAGAGAAAAAAATCCACAGATTCAGTAGTTATAGAGCTACAGTTTCTGCAGCAATATTGCTATTGAATGGCTTAGACCAAATAGATCAATAACCTCAGACAGGCTGAAAGAATTTTTCCTGGATATATATTTTTACTTTACAAAAGACATAGCCCAGCTGAAGAGCTTTACTTACAATAATAGGTTAAATTTTGCATATGTGCCCCTGCAATATTTCAGGAGGAAAATTTTACTTATACCTGTTGGCTTCTAGATGGTTAACATTATGTATTATAAAAGTAGTTTGTTTTCCCCACCTCCAGTGAAAGTTGTAGCTGTTTTCAGCAAAAAGTGCTGAGATTCTCTGTCACATAAGTATGACAGGTTGTTCTGATGCCATACTTGTAAAAAGAGGTTGACAAATCTGAAAGCCTTTAGAGGAAAGTTATGAAATTAATTTGCATTACAGAAAACATCTTACAGTGATAAATGCCTAAACCTTAAAAAAAATATTCTGATAGTTTTAAAGATGAGAAAAAGTAAAAGACTTTTCCATCATTTCCTTTTCTTAAAAGAAAATATCTGAGCTTCTGAATAACTCTCCTAGTGAGTTTAACAGATCCCACAAATATACATTATGTGATTGTTTGAGTTCACTCCTAGAAATGGTCCCCTTGAACTCAGTGGGTACACTCAACTAATTTAAATATGTGCATATGTTCATAGACAATGGAATATGATCCTTAACCTAGATTTCATGCCGAAATTGTTTACCTAAAAATGTAATAGCAAACTAAGAGATATGCACAAAATATAAAGAAAAAATAATGAAAGCTTTTCAGTGATGTGTGGAATAGTGTAGGAAAAAAATGTACCAGATTATTGCAGTGTTATCACTGTAATAATGATTGATGAAATCTAATTTAAGGACTGATATTTAAGAAGACGGTACCTAAATACCTGGGGAGAATTGCATTCACGCTATCAATGTAATTTAATAGAAATTATTTTGTTTAATCAATTATAACCTGCTGTACGTGTTTCATATGCTAAGGAGATGGATGGGATTTTTATCAGTGGAATTGCAAATTATTGACAAGAACAACTTCAGTGGTAGTACACATCAGTTTTATCCAAGTCAATTACAAATAGACATTATATTTTTACAATTAACAATACATGCATGGATTTTAGATTAAAATTAACTGTTACTAAGCTCATTACAAATAAAATCATCATGTTAGACTATTTACATTTGCTGATATAGATAGTCATATCAACAATGTCTGTGGCCTAACAAATATGAATCAAATAAAAGCAAACAAAATGACTGTTAAAGTAACGGTGACTAACCATTTTGAGGAGATTCGGTCGAGGAGATTCATTTGTAATTATACTTAATGGTAGCAGTGTGATGTTAAGACTAAGGAAGCCTTTTTCAAAAGAGAGTTATTATTTTGACTGTAATAAAACAACATTTTAAATTGTTGTCTTTATTATTTGAGCTTCTGTTCTTTTCCTCGGAAAGACTTCTTTCCTTCTAACACTTCACCAAGAAAGCAATACTCATTTGTGCTAAATTTTAATCTCAGTGTGAAGTTCAGTTGCCTGATAGCTACATTCTGAGCCAGTTGTCCTAATCTTCAAGACAGTGAAAAGAAATGGATACTTCAAAGGCCTGATTCTGATAACCTATTTTAGATACCAACTTGACATTAATGAATTGCATCCTAGTAATGCAAAAGATTAAGTAGGAAATCTAAATGATTAGATCAGTTGCAGCTGTCTATAATATAGACATTTAAATTTAAAGAAGAATGAATAAAATGCATTTAGAGGCACTTTCCTGTGCCTTGACCTTCAGATTATTTTCTTAATATAACTATTTTGTCTACAGTGCCCTGATAAAACTAAGCAGAAGATGGTAAGAGATTTCTCTCATACATGGAAACATAATACATATAGTAAAGTAGCAAAGCAGAAATATAAATTTCCTTAGTTGTGTTGGCCCTTTGTAAGCAAAAGCTGAAGCAACAGCTTACAGAAGCTAACAGTATATCAGTGAAATAACTATTTTTAAAAAGTAAATAGAAGATTAGAATATGAGCATAGTACTTTTCCAATAACTTCCAAATAAAGGCAAATTCAGCCCTTTACTTCATAGACTTTCTAAATTTTACACTAATTGTTCTGTTCCCAAAGGACAAAGATGATAGCTCCAAATTTAAAACAACTTGGATATACACCTATTGTTCTGTAGTATAGAAAATCTAAAAGTTACATGTATTAGAGGATTTTACGTTGGTTTTTAAAAGAACTTTCTAATGTGATGGACTCCATCTTCTGGCTAATAATGTACATATGCAGGAAAACCTTCAGATCAGTCTGCTGAGCCTGATTGATACTTAGAAAACCTAATCATCTGCACCTTGGGAAAACACTTAGTGGAGAAACAAGGGTAACAGAATTGGCAGCATTTCTACCTGTTCTGCTTTTAAATGCCACCATTATTTTAACACTTTCAAATTATTTATTTCAAGCTATTCTCAGTTGTCTTAAGTTAAAGTTGAAAAGGAGCGTATTAAATACAACTAATTTGATATATGCACAATTGCTAAAAATGTTTTCTAGTTAAAAGTGGAAGGAGAATCGATTTTTTTCTCATAATACTAATTTCTAATGTTCAAACAGTGAGAGTGATGGAAGAAACAAGCAAATACTAAACTCTCAAATTAGTTTTTTCATAGTCATGCTCTATTGAATTGCAATTCAATCGGTAGATTTTTTAGGCATATCCTAGAAAATTTAAATACTCATATTTTAGTGTCTATAATCAAACTACAAAAATAGCAGCTGTTGATGCACACGTTTATCAAAAATAAATAATGTGAAGTCTATTGCATGGGAAAGGTTATAATTTCTATTTCATCAATTCACTTTATTTTATTATTTAATACATAAGGTTACACTGCAATAGTTTAAGTTCCCAGTATCGTGTCAGGCAGTTTTAAATCTCTAATCCTGTGAAAACACTCTTAATGGTATCCGTTAAAAAGAAATGGTTTTGCTTCCCTTTCTGCACTTTTACTCCTTTTAAGTAATAAGTGAATGGGACTATGATATAAGTGATATGATAAATGTCCAAACTGTTTAACCAATACTGAACACGTTTTCCAAGTAAAGCAGTAAACACTGATTTCTGAACAACGGTCCTGGAATTCAAAGTGGTTCATATGTTACCAGTCAATAGAAGCCTAGTGCTTTCATGATGATTTGAATTAAATGCTTGAGGATGGAGATGCAATCAGGTCTTTCAAAAAGTTTAGCTTGAAAAATATTAATCTTAATACAACATAAATAGAGTTATGTCTTTCAGCAAAGTAAACAGAATACATTCACTGAAAATAAAAATGCACCCCTTTATGCCAATTTTTTTCATGAGTTTGTCATTACTTTTGTTTATCCCCACCTTGATTGAAGTACATTGTTTCTAGTTAACTTAGTGGTTGTGGTTTTGGTAACTGGGCTTACTGGAAAAATAAATGAAATTCCAGTTTTATTTAATTTACAGTTTTTCTTGTGTCACTTTGTCTTCTTATATTACTGTTGTGAATTTCTTTGGAAGACTTGTGAACCTTTCCTGAAGCATTTCATAGACAAAAACAGTGACTGGTCAGTCTTGTTAGATCTTACAAACATTGCCTTTCAGTAGAGCTGACATAGATGCTCATGGCACAGTGCCCGTAGAGAACGCATGTCCAATACACTGGCTATGAAGGGGATGCAAAATTGGCTTGCCTCTAGCAGACTACTCAATAGCTATTTGGTAAAGAGTTGTGGTTCTGTATTTTTCTTATATAATTTAAAATTTAATCTTCCTAATCAGTAGTGTATACAATCGTTAATGAAAAATAAAATATACATACATACATACAGACATACATATATATATATATATAAAATGTTTAAATATTTGGATAGATTTTGGTTAAAGGCAAGTGTCTATTGTTCAGCTATCCTCCTCCTAAGCATCCAAGCATCCCCCTTAATGCATCTTGGGTATGAAAACTCCCAGTAGGAGTTCACAGACCTTATCACGTCCTTTTTTTTATGTTTCTGTGTAAATAAGAGAAAGCAAAAAGTGTTCAAGGACATACATATGCATGTATTTGACAATATATTCCAAGGTTGTTTCACACTCAAGGTCTACACTAGTCAATTGTATCAATGACAAGAAAATACATACAGTTTTTGCATGCATTCTGAGATGATCTCTGGCACAATTCTAGTGCGCAAGTGGATGGTGCACATATTTACTATGGAATTATGGCTTGTATTCAGAAAGCACAAAGCCAACAACCTTCCAAGATTTGTCATTCAAACTGATAATGAAACTGGGTTCCTTGTCATTTGTTTTTACAATATGAATATTTTTATGTAGCATCTGGTTCCAGAAGCTTTCACAAGGGTCTTCCAAATGAAAGTTTTCTACAGATGAATTTTATCTTATATAAGGACTTGAAGTGCTTAGCTGGACATGGAAGGTCAAATTTAGTATATCTTCAGATCTGAGGGAAAAGCTTTGAGTATAGCTCAGAACAATAAAAACTGACAGAATAATGTAGAACATTCATACTTTCTCAAGAAGGAAGAGCAGGACATCTGCTGCAGGTGTAACTCATAACCTTGTGTTGAACATACAAATGTAAATATGAAAAGCAGTTTAACTACAGTGGACTAAAATATTATTTTCTTCATTATCTTACAGTAAAGAAATTTACCTACACTTACAAAACAACACATAATGTTTCCAAAAGGTATACCTATTCTTACTGGTTGAATCACAGAAATAGTATCAAAAGAGAGATATTTGCAATTCCTTTGCAATTCTTAATGTAATTAACCTCTGGAAGAACAAATACAATAGACAAATATTATTTTTAGGTTCTCCTGTGTGCTCTCTAATCCCGTAAATCTTGCCTGTGGCATGAATATGTAATTTCATGAGTGAAGGATGGCATGTGCAAGACATCAATTTACAGCTTATGTTCCAAATGATAAGTAGAAATAATGGTCAGATGCTAAGAAGGGAAAAACACACTCTCCTTAGTGAAAAACATCAAGGTTTAGAAGGGGAAAATCTGGAGGAATCTAATTCCTTTTCTTGAGACTGGATGTCCTTCAATGACTCCACTAGTAAGCAGTATGTTAGCAAAAGATCCACAGATGGAGCGGAAGAGCTTTCATCTTTTTCCCCCCTACGAGGAATTGTGATGGAGCCAGAGCTTTCACTCCAATTTGACCTTCAAATGCCACAGTGCCACACAACCAGATGATGCAAGTCCCAGTTTGTAGATGTTTCTTTCTTCCTGTATCATACAAGCTTAAAAATCTGTCTTTCATTTTTTCAGGGCACATGTAAACCCACTACTTTAAAACTAAAACTGATATTTCTTGAGGATACTTTATGTCTTCTACCCATTAACTATGCATTCAGCCAAATTTTATGAACCTGAGGAGACAGCTTGTCAGTTAGATACTTTGTCATATCAACAAGGTCACAGTACTGGGGGAAAAATCTCTTACTGTTCTCATGTTTTATTTTGACTTTCTTCCCTAAACAAATATTAGCTGCTGAAATTCCTAAATTAACAGTTAGTCCCTTTTAGTAATAAGTTCAAAAACCTAAAGCTAGGTGATTAATGTTCTATTTTATGTTATCCTACAATAAAGGACTCAAGGCATCCTTAAATTAATTTTCTATATTAAATTCAATACACAAGGGTGTTATTTTTTTATTCAGATTTCTCTGTGTAATCTAAATTGGTGTCAAAGTGCTTTCTATCAGTTCCATCTCACAGAAAATGAAAATATATATGTTTGTTTGCCTTCTGAATAAACTGAAAATATTGCATTTCACAGCCCTACCCTGAAGTATATTTCATTCCAGTGTAATGATACAGATATGCCATACTTACTGCAATACCAAAGTCAAACTTATTTAAGAGAAAGAGTGACATATAGAATCTAGAAGTCAGAGAAATCACAGGATCAGAGAATAATTCAGAGGAGGTTGATGGTCACATCCCCTGATTAAGAAAGGTCATCCAAAGGGTTTGACAAGGTTGCATGAAACTTCATCTAGTTGTGTCTTGAAATTCTCCAAGGACAGACACTGCACAGCCACTGCACAACTTTTCTGGGGAACCAGTGCTACTGACTAGCTATCCTCAGAGAGAAAATGATTCTCCTTATGATTTTCACTCCAATTTCTGCCTGTTTTCTCTCTTTCTTCCGGCAATCATCACTTTGAAATGTCTAGGTCTGTCTTCTTGTGAACCTCCCTGTAGGCACTGGGGAGATAAGGCCATCTGTTTCAGGATGAACAAACCCAGCTCCCCCAGCTTCTCTTCACAGTGCAAGTGCTTCAGCCCCTACCAATTTGATGGATTCCTTCTGAATTCTTATGAGCTTATCGATGTCTTTACTGGTGGGCCTGAAATGGGACACAGGATCTCATCTCATGGAATAGGTGGATCTCATCAGCAGGAACTGTTACCTGTTAAGTGTTCAAGATCTTTATTTTCATCTCTTAAATGTTACCAAATTACTGCATTAATTATCCAAAGAACCTCTAAAATAATTTGAAATTATTATTGAAATAATGAAGTAGAAGTAACTCCTTGTCTCAATAAAATGACTGCAGTGTAGGTACAGTGACAGTCAGTCAGAATCTCCTAGTGCTAAAAGCATGAGTCTCTACAACTTGAGTAAATGGGTACCCTATGACGTTGACAAATACAAGGGGACAGATGTGACATTCAGCACACTCTGGTGAGAAATTTCATTTCTACCAGACAAATTATCTGATCTAGTCATTTTGTAGTCCCTATTAGAGGCAGGACGACACTATCTTTGTCAGCTTAGATTTTTTTTTTCATTTACATGAGCAATGGTTTTATCAATATCTTCTCCTCAAAAAACATACTGTCAGTCATCCATTCATTTTGCTGCCATGTTTTTAGACAAAAAAATGGACAAATTTCTGGGCATTCAACTCCTTCTACTGAAACAATACCAAGACCAGTGCTTAAAATATGTGACTATGTAAAGGTATGCAATTAGAATTAGCACTACAGAGGAAAACAGCTCAGGAACTGCTGTTCTGCATAGTATGCACCTGCATAACACAGCAGTGACAGGTTTCAACCACTCTTGGAAGGTTGAAATGCAGAAGAGCTTTACTCTGTGCAGAGACATGACTCTAGTTTTCCCTTTGCACATGGCACCACTTCCATGCTGCAAAATCACAAAAGTATTGCGCTACCAACCAGTGTCTTCTAGGCACCTTAGAAAGGGGAATTATACCCATATTTTCCCCTGACCACTGTTTGTCTATGTACAACTTCCAGAAGAAGCTCAATCCAATTCTTTGTTTCATTGTTTCATGCTCATAATAAAAGAAATTTACATCTTATGCAGCAAGAAGATATTTTGCATTGGTTTTCTGCTTGGAGTACAGTAGGTGTGGATGGCTAAATTTGAGTCACAGGTACCCAACCTATTATTCATAGGATATTGATTTCAGACATGGAACTGAAGTTAGACTCAAGCCAAGAAACCATTCCTTGCTCCACCAGAAATGTGTCATAAAATAAGAGAATAACTCCTGGAGATCATTTACAACCCTCTGCTAAAAGTATGACCACCTTTGATCAGGTTGCTCTGTCTGATCAGGTTTAGAATCTCTCCAAGGAAACTCCCTGCCATAAGAGTAGAGTCAGAAAACTGCCTCTTGAGGCCAGAGAATTTAGGACTAAAATATAGGGAAAATAAAAATAAATCGCTAATAATTTTGGTTACACGAATGGCCCCTTACTTCATGTCTAAATGCCTGAATTTGTTTCATATGGTTAGACATGGCAAGGCTACTACTATGATTGTCTCAGAGAATAAATCAGGTATCTCCTATATAGTTGATTGGAGAAGAAAAAATGTGCAAAAGTAAATTTCAGAGATCCTGTGAGTAAAAAGATAGTATGTCAAAGTCAAGCAACTAACCAGACTACATTTCCTAAGGTATATCAATAACTCAAGCTGTCATGAGTGGTCCTAATGAAGGATCGTTTGTGCAAGTTTTACCTTTACTGTCTTCAGCTAGTTGCAAATGAGCAAGTACCATGTTGTCCCCAACGGAAAATATGAGTCAAAGGTACAGAATGCATTTTCAACCATCTTCAGGTATATTAAAAAGTGGTTAATATAGAAATTACCATTCTAATCTTCTAATGTAACTCCAATGTAGCATGAACTAGAGAATTTTTCTAAATTAATTATTTAAAATAGATATCGCTTAAAAATATATAAAGAAAAAGAAGAAAAAATTTGCATTCCTTATCAAGTGAAGTTCTTCCAGTATTTTTTTGCTCATAAGCTTGTTTGCTCCCAATGAAAAAAACATTATTTTTAAGTTTCAAATACTGGTTTTTGTTGCTGCTTCACATGCTAAATTGCATTTTTACTGTTTATGTATCATGTATCAGTAACTTTCCTTTGTAGAACTAAACAAAGAATTTAATTTTTTTTAGAGCAAATTTTGTTTTGTACTCAAGCCTCCAAACCCTCTCCCTTTTATCAACATCCTTTTTAACATTTATGCCTCAGGGCACACTCTCCAGGATGGACAGAAATATCAGTAATCTGAATACTATTGGTATGGAAGAATAACCTCGATTTTTGATTAACAGCTCTAATAAAATGAAAGCTGGAATAACTCATAATAGTAACTCCCTTAGAAGAGTAGTGTCATGGCTACAGTGACACAGACTGTCACCAAGGGCTAATCCATAGGGTAATGTGACCCATGAAGGAGCAAGAAAGGACACCACCCCAGGAGATACTGTATCACAAATTAAAGCTAATAGATGCCAATAATTCAAAATCCCTTTCATTCTTTCAGACAGAATAGCTCTAAGATCCTGGCCCTTCTAAGCATAAGATGGGAAGTACTACAAATAGACACAGAAAAGAAAATAAGTTTCCGCTGAAAACTTACAAGCGTTTTTTTCCTTTTTGCTTGTGAACTTTTGGAGTTTTTTAAATCCACAAGAGTTCAATATGAACAATTGAACTTCATGGAAAAATCTATGACCTATAGAATTTATGCAGGGTGGCAGAAGATATATGTCAGTACAATTCCATAGTAATTTCTGTGGTTTTCCAGAAGACTTAAGGAAAGCAGTTGTCATGACAGGCACATGGCAAGCAGATAGCTGTGTAGCAAGAATGAGTGGATTTTTCTTGAGAGGAAAAATCCAGGAATAGAAAGAAAACCTTACAATCTTTAACTTCTGATATATTTTTTATATTGTTTTCATGAAAATCTTCCTAAGAATTGCACATTAATGCATGTATCTGAACCTGTCAGGAGACAGCCTACAAAATACAGCATTTTCTGTCTCTTCAGTCTAAATTCTGAAAGAATGAAGGATTTATTTTCTGACAATAAAAAAGTCTGTGAAGAAGGAACCAGGCCCTTGAAAGTTCAGGGTAACCTTATGATGTAATATCAAACAATTCATGAGGAGGATAAATCATTTAAGATTCATCCTAGGGTGCTGAGAGAGCTGGCAGATGTGCTTGCTATGCCTCTTTCCATCATCTTTCAACAGTCTTGGCTTACTGGAGAGGTTCCAGATGATTGGAAGTTGGCTAATGTGGCACCTATCTATAAGAAGGGCAAGAAGGAGGATCCAGAGAATTACAGACCTGTCAGCCTGACCTCGGTACCAGGGAAAATTATGGAGTGAATCATCTTAAAGGCAATTATGCTGCACCTACAGGATAATAAGGAGATCAGATTTATTCACCATGGATTCAGGAGGGGAAGATCCTGTTTAACCAATCTAGTCTAGATCTTTTATGATCAGGTAACTCATCTGATCGATGAAGGGAAACCTGTGGATGCAGTGTACCTTGATTTTAGCAAAGCCTTTGATACTGTCTCCCATAGTAAACTCCTGGTGAAAGCAATGGATTGTGGCTTAGGCAGGTTTACGTTGTTCTGGATTAAGAATTGGCTGGATGGCCGAGCTCAGAGAGTGGTGGTGAATGGTGTCACCACCTCCATTTGGAGGCCGGTCACCAGTGGGGTCCCCCAGGGCTCAGTGTTGGGGACAGTTTTATTCAATATCTTTACGGATGACCTGGATGAGTAAGTTTGTGGATGACACCAAGCTTGAAATGAGTGTCAATCTGTTAGAGGGAAGGAGGGCTCTGCAGAGAGACCTTGACAGTCTGGACAGTTGAGCTGAGTCCAATAGCATGAGATTTAACAAATCTAAGTGCTGGGTTTTACACTTTGGTCACAATAACCTCATGCAGAATTATAGGCCGGGGACAGTGTGGCTGGAGAATGGCCAGGGGGAGAGGGACTTGGGAGTGCTGGTTGATAGGAAACTGAACATGAGTCAACAGTTTGCTCAGACGGCCAAGAAGGTCAATGGCATCCTGACGTGCATCAAGAATAGTGTTGCCAGTAGGAGTAGGGAAGCTATTCTTCCTTTGTACTTGGCACTGATTAGTGCTGTGTTCAGTTCTGGTAGGCCCCTCAATTTAAGAAAGATGTTGAGATGCTGGAATGTGTCCAGAGAAGGGAAACGAGGATGATGAAGGGGCTGGAGCACAAGACCTATGAGGAACGGCTGAGGGAGCTGGGGTTGTTCAGCCTGGAGAAGAGGAGGCTCAGGGGTGACCTTATTGCTGTAACCTCAAATGAGGTTGTAGCCAGGCGGGGGTTGGTCTCTTCTCTCAGGCTCCCAGTGACAGGACTGAAGGACACTGTCTTAGGCTGTGTGAGGGGAGGCTTAGGTTGGATATTAGGAGAAACTTTTTCACAGAGAGAGTGATTTCTCATTGGAATGGGCTTCCCAGGGAGGTGGTGGAGTCACTGTCCCTGGATGTGTTTAAGGATAGGTTGGATGATGAATTTAGTGATGTGGTTTAGATGGTTTAGATGATGGATTGGTGTTGGATAGGTTGTTAAGTTAGGCAAAAGGTTGGAATTGATGATATCTATGGTCTTTTCCAACCTCGTTAATTACTGTGTGTAATTCTGTGTGTAAGATTTAACAAAAGCAAATTTGGAGGCTAGCAGCAGGCAATGACCGTTACAATACTTTGCAAATTCTGTGGTTTAGATCTTCACACATTACCATGTTCTTCTATGAAAAGATCTTGGTGTGCCTTGGAATCTCCCTCTATTGTCTGGCTCAGTTGTTGTCTCATAAAACCTTGGGCAAACATGGTGCAATGGACAGAGAGAGAGACAGTCAATAGTATAAAGAGATACAAAATAAGCCAGTCCTAGATAGAGTGGCATTAAGTACAAAAGTCTGTGAATAATGGTTGACTCAGAAAATTTATACGTACATACATATATATATATATGTACACTTGTGTGTCTATATTTTTATTTTAGTTTAGTTTTATTTATTTTTATAAGCTAGATAAATATAAAGCATATGATTGTATTTTAAATACACACGTATGTTTAACTATAGCTTCTGTGATATTTCATTAGTTGATAGCAAAAATAACAAGGAGGAGGTTCACACTGGGCTCATACTTTGAAATCCAGACCTATAAGCATACAACGTGGTGTAGAAAAGAAAAGCAGCAAACTTCCAGTTTTAGGCTTTCCAATAAATTACAGCAGATCTGTACACATATCTGCTACAGGTAGACTGAAAAATCTGGTTCAAATATTGAGATGCTGTAGGGAAGAAAATTAAAGAATAAAAAGATACATGTGCTATGATTACTACAGAGAGGTAGATAATCATTTCCACTTGCTTACTTTTAAGGAAGAATTTGTTAGATATGGAGCTCAAGATCAGAAAAAAAATCCACTGGTACAAACCCAGGAAACATGCAAATTCATGCAAACAGAATGTAGGTTCATAGACCTTAGGACTATCAGAACTTTCTTTCTCATGATAGTTATGACAACACCACATAGTAGTTCAGGATGAAAGGAAAACTATTGTAAAGTACATTAAGAGACTGCCTAGTGTTACTTTAATGTTGCAAATGCTGCTATATTTATTTAATTTTTGGGGAAAAACACAGTGCGAAGTGACATTGCTTGAAAGAACAAATGGCTGAGAAGTATAAAAGAATGGTGTTTTTGTTGTTTTATTATTTTCTGAATCTGAATGGAAAGAATGATAGAAGAGATGTGAAAGAATCATAACTTGATGAAGAAATGATGCAACTCTCTAGTCATATTTTTAAGAGTATATGGAAGGAGTGACTGCTTCTTTAACAATATCTGGTCAAGGACCTTTATTAAATGCAAAAAGAGATTATGAGGTCATAAACAAAGCATACAGAGCAGTCATAAAAACCAAAGCTGGTTGGTGACACCTATTGTTGAGGGCAAGTGAGATTATGAGAACATTTATTCCAGCAAGATAATCTGATAGCAGATCTTGTCAACTGGGAAATGAAAGGAAAAGAGGGAAAGCAGAAAAAAAATCCACACAAACACACGTCTGATGAAATAAATGTGGAGAAAGTGAGAGGAAAATAATCTCAGCTGTTACACTAATTTATGAGCTCTCAAGAGACCACAGACATCACTTCCAGGAAGATCTGGACTTTGCAACCGGTAAAACTGTAAACGAGAGAAACCCAGATAGGCAGGAGTACAGGAATGAGCTATACAAACCCATAGGGAGTGTGCAGCAGAAGGGGGAACGGGGATGAAGAAAAAGGAAATATACATAAAAGGAGATAAAAGGTGTTGGTCACACATACTGGAGCCAGTGGGGTCTTTAACCTCCTGCCACTGAGCAGTAATGGAGGGTGGTTGTGGAGACAAAGGGGTGAGAGTGGGAGTGTGTGTATTCCCGAAGCCACCTATGGGAAGAACTGAGGCAAATGAATTGAGTGAGAGGGTCTGTGCTGGTGCCTGAAGAGGGACCCTGGTCCCAGCCCATCCCAGATGATGTCTGATGTGGGGATAGGTGTCTGAATCTTCCTCAAACCTGATGTGCATGGAGTGTGAATGTGTATTCACTAGTAAAATTCAAGCTTTACTGTTATGGTTCTGGATCAGGGTATCATGTGAGTGAGGAATCTGTCCTGGTTCACCCAGAGGGATGTATGAGTATCCAGTTCCTGAGGGGTGAGTGTATGAGTGCTGCATGTTTACCAGGGAACATCAAGCTGGACCAAATAGCTAGTAGGGGTCCCATGAAGTGGGAAGGGGGGTCTGAGACCTGAGAAGGAGTGGGTGGACAGAGGGGCTGTGATCGTGCTTAAGGGATCTGAAAATTTAGTTAGTTTGCAAATCTAGAGAATATCATGTGTGTGCCTGCATTAGTGAACTTCTGTCTCTACCAGCTGAAGAGGAGGAGGAGATGTCTATCTCAGTGTTTTATGTGAGTTCTCTGTGTAGGTGATGTTGATGGCAGCTTGTTTGTGGTAGGAGCTCCTTGTCCATGGTGAACTGTGTGACCAGTTGCGTCCGTGTCCTGGGTGTGTCTGGACACCAAACTGGGCTCCAGCAGTTGGACAGGAAGGTCCTAGGCTGGAGTCGCTGGAGGAGGCAGCCATATTCTTCAAAACCCTTAACAGTATTCTTTTCTCTATTTCTTGGCTTGATGAAAAAAAATAGGAACAGGATAGTATTTTTGAATGAAAAGAAGCTTTTAACTCCTGTGAATGAGAGGTTAGGTAATAATCTGTGCAGAAGTTATACAGATTGAATTTTGGGACAACACTAATATGAGTACAATATTCTTTTAAATGTGCTGTAGCTTTGAAAATACAGAAAAAGATGCCTGAATAAGCAAGAAAAGGGTCACTTCCCTTACTCCTATTTGCTATGGCTACAAAGCAGAATGCGTTGTATCGTACTGTAGTGGTACCGCACCATTATCAGACAGCTGTTCAAACAGCTCAGGGTTTATACATATTGCAAATCATAATCAAGGTGAAGTATAAATACTGTTCAGTACTTTTCCCTGGGCTATTTGCTTCCACAGCACTTTACCTACAGCATAGAAATACTTGGATTAGAAATGCTACAGACTTCCGTTATCTCACGGGTAACAATCACTTGAAAACAAGACAGCTTCTTAGCTGTCATGTAGGTTTAGCACTGTTTTGTTTAACAGTGTATATACAGAAGATAGAAAAATCACCCAGCAAGAAGTTCAGTGTAAATATCTTGGAAGTGCCAGATCAGACCAAACACGTTTCAAAGAGGAAGTACTTTTTTGCCTATCTTACCTGCCTCCAGGCAGTTCTAGTTTCTGCATATATGTAAAAAGTTTCCACTATTTTTCCTTAAATAAAATATATCGCAGTGCAATCTACTTATTAAGTCTGAGATTACCACAGTTCTTTCACATCTTCAATCCCTTTTTATCTTAATGTGCATTCTTGAAATGAGCATAAGACAGAACCACAAGTGCTTCCACAAAAAAGGAAAAGAACAATATGATTTATGTAAACTAAAAATGTTCTACTTTTACTAGTTAACTACGGAAAGAACCTGCATAAAAGCAAATAGAAGTTTTATAAATCAAACTTTAAATGCCTAAATACATTCCATTTCAAGCAGTATTTTAAAGAGTTGAAGTGGAAACATCATCTCTGCAGCCACTATAATTCAAACACTGAAACTTGTAAATGTTTTATTATAGCTCTTTTTCAAAATGCCTATGCTTAGTGAAGGGAAGGTGTTTCTACTTTTGGCAACTTTTTCTATCAGAGAGGTACAGTGAACATAATGTTACTCCCTGTAAATACTTTACTTGTAGGCTGTATAAAAGTAAAATATATTAAAAAATACAATTTTTTAAACTACTTCCAACTTAATTTTAGGTATCACCTCACGTAAATATTTCCCTGCCTTACTGTCAGCACCTCAGACAATTTATATGAAGTCAGCAAATAAGACCGTTCTAACATCAAAACAGGCCATGGATACAAATTCCAGGTTATATGTCTCATAAATGTGATAACATAGATCACATTGATATGTGATGTGCTTACCAGTGATTTAGTTTGGGTACAAAGTTTCAAGATGTTGCCTGTAGGCTTCCATCTTGAAAATCAATGTTACTGGTTTCAGCTGCCTCCGCACAGAGGCAGAAATTATTAGCATTGAAGCAAATGAAAGGTTTTAATACACTAATTATGTGTTAAAATCTCTGCCCGTGTGTTTGTTTTTGCCAGGGCATTCCCAGGAATTTGTAGGAGTAAATGACTTAAATTAAGAGAAAAATCAAATTAAGGGAATATGAAGGTACAGATAAACCTAGAGAGAAGATATTTGAGAAAGCTTTTTCAAAAAGCCACATTACTGATGGAAAGTGGTTTCTGCGATGCCTGTTTTCTCCTTCTTGAGTTCTACAATAATCAAACAAAACATCAAAGTATCGTACCACTATTTTATCCTCACTGGTTTAGGACAATGTGCTTTTCAGCTCCTTTGTGACACTGTTACAGTATTAGCTCATGTTTGCCAATACTGTGGTGCTTAGAATGAGCAATGCCTCAAAACCTCACATGAGTTTGCAGCACACAAATTGTTAATTCCCTAAAGGGTGACCAAATTTGTCAAAATAAATGACCACCTGATTTTACTGAATCCAGTATAAATATTTAATTTCAGTATTAAGACAGATTTGAGCAAAACCAGAAGCAAATCCTCTGGAATCTAAAACATTTACAAAATGAAGACTTATTTTCCAGCGTATTGCAGCAGCAACCTAGATTGCATTCATTTTCATGGCAACATCAGACATATCAGTAGTCTTTGTATAAAAGATATCAGTCGTAATTACTATATATAATTACTATATGGAAACAATATCAGTTAAAGTAGACGAAAGCATTTCAAGACCATCACTACTGGAAGCATGAAGCTATAGAACAGACATCGTTTACAGCTTTTTCAGCTGCTAAATCACAAACAATGGTTCTCGCTTTTAGAAAGAATTTGGTATAGGTTTTATGCATCAGTGACTGATGCACTTGCCTTGACTGTTTCTCATTAACTGAGATAAGAATAAACAAGAACATATTCCAGGAAACTCATCATATTTCAGGATACTCAATAAGATTAAAATAAAAAATAGGAATAAAACATGGCTATCAAAAGAAAAAAAAAAAAAGGAAACCATCATGCATTTTACAGATCTTCAAACATTTTTGTAGGAAGTGAAAGGTCTACAAAGCAAGCTTATTAGATAGAGTTGAGAACAATTTATTTCATGCACAAAACAACTGATGTGAAGAATCATTATTATTTTCAAATAGAATTACTCCTAGAAAGATGAGATGCATAATTTTAGTCACTGGTATGAGTCTAAATGCATTACTTAGAAAAACACATGTACTCTCTCTCAAAAGAAAAATCTATGTGGTAGGGATCTCTCCATCTTTTTCTTTAGAAGATAATGTATGACTGCTTTGAAAATGAATGATAGGAGGCCTACAGGGAAGATGGGGAGGGACTCATCAGCAAAGTTAGTGATAGGACAAGGAGGAATGGCTTTAAACTGACAGAAGTTAGATTAGATATTAGGAAGAAATTATTTACTTTGAGGGTGCTGAGGCACTGTATCAGGTTTCCCAGAGTAGCTGTGGATGCCCCATTCCCTGGAAGTGTTCAAAGCCAGGTTGGATAGGGCTTTAAGCAACCTGGTCTAGTGTTAAGCTGTCCCTGACAATGGCAGGGTTAGTGGGACTAGGTAATCTCCAAGATCCCTTACAACACAACCATTGTATGATTCTGTGATATAACTGTAAAAAGCCTTTAAAACATTCAATTTTCAAAATGCTGATTGCCTCAAATAGTAAAATCATTGAATATCTCAAGTCAGAAAACACCTGTGGGAAGAGGGATTGGGTTAAAAAATTAGAGGAGACTAAGAATTACAGGATAAAATGCAGCTGCTGCTCCCTGGATGGAACATGGTTGACATGTCCCACAGAGGTTCCCTATACAATGTTAAGCACCTGTTATGGGGGATGGGACAGAGGGTGGAGTAGAGACGCTGCAGCTTCCCTCCATAGAAATCCCTGCAGGGAAGGAAACATGGTGGTACTTTGTAGTTCAAAGACCATATAGTACTTGTCAACCAAGGGAGATAGATGAAAATGTTCTGCAGTTGAGCAGACAATTATGTCAAAACCTCTCTCCTCAGATGTCAACATACGACCACCCCCATTAAGTATGTGAGGTAAAACAAGAGAATTTTACATCCATCAGAGATAAAAAGTATTTAGGACCAAAGTCACTCAAGCTCCACTTAAACCTAAAGGGATAATATAAAATTAAGTTGGAGAAAGACTACCAAAACTGCTGGGATCATTCTACAGGCTGAACCTCTTTTCCCCCCATGCCATGTCTAAGTACATATTACACATAGACATGAATTTCTATTTTCAGTATAGCACAGTACAAAGTCAAATTTGAAATACTAAAAATGCTGTTATAAAAACTATTTTACTTCACTATAATAGGGTATTCCTAATCAATGTATATATAAAAATATTTTATTTTAAAAATATTTCATTTATTCCAAAATACCTTGCTTTGGAATTTATCATGAAAGAAATAATTAAAAATATAATTTTTTAATTAAAACAAATATGAAGTGCTTAAATCTCCTGTGAAACTAGTTTCCTAGTACTTAAACGTCCTTTGTTCACACAGTACACAATACTGTATTTCAGAGAACTTTGACCAAAATATGCAGCAAAGATCTTCATCCTGAATGCATCCCAGTGACTTAGAAGGAACTGCTGCCAATTGTATATAAGTAAAGGATTATCTCCTCTGTTGAGGTTCTCACAGAGCAATCTTGTATTGAAAATATTTAGTGTTCTTTGTTCAGCTAGCTATGATTTTCTTACTAAGGACCTGGAATTTTTTTCATTTACTAAGAGATTTAATCTACTATACTTTCCTATTTTTCAGCAGATCTGATTTAATGAGGAAATGACGGTTGTAAGTCTTAATTAAAAATTAATAGAGGTTCCACTTCTCAATATTAGAACACTACATGTTACCAGACCTCATATAAACATCAGTGAAACAAAAAAAAAATCTTAAAAGAGTTCTTACTCACATTTGTGCATTGTCATGTCTAGAGATGGTCATATGCTAAGAATTTCCATATTTCTAATGTTCTGTTTTGGTGGAGCAATAGTCTTTCATTTGTAAACTGCAAGGGAATATAGTAGGCAAGAATAGGAAAAAAGACAGTGGAATTTAGAGGATGTGATTGAATAAAGGCTGAGTTAAAATCTTAAAATCTTCCTGTCACCGATCAAAGCACTGGTCACAGTTAATATTGAATGAGGGAGGTGGCTGGAATCTAATAGTAAAGAAAATGTTGGTAAATTGCGAGTATTTAAGTAGAAATGTCATTTCAGGCAGAAATATATTCAAGGATCACCTGTTTCACTATAGTGTGTTCTGCAGTAAAGATTTAATAATTTAAAATAGAAAGCACTGAATTATCAGTAGAAGATCCTACTCAACGTACTGTAATAGTTTGCCATTCAAAGACTTGGCCCACTTTGCTTATGAGAACTAATGGAATAGCAATTATAGTTATTTAGCCTGAGGAAATATACAACTTTCAAATTCAAGCAATCCATTTCGCCAGTGGATATTTGTACTGTCAACAAATCCATCCATTATTATAAACACAATAGATTGCAAATACTGTGATTAAGATGGCAAAATTTTTCTATTAGAAGATGCTGTTTCAATTACTCTCAGTTTTAGTTAAAAGTAACTAGATGTCCATTTACTCCCTTATGTATGCAAGAGGTTATGGAAGGATAAAGCATGCTATAGAAGTTACTGAATAAGGACAAGCAGGGAAAGAGTGCTTAGGAGTCTGGAAATGGGAAACATGAGGCAGAGGAACTGCAGGTAATTAAACAAAATGAGTCTATGGAGACTAAAATAGATCAAGAAAGATGTTACTATCCTTTTTAGTCAAACAGATGCTTTCAGTAACGAAACTGTAAATGGGAACTGTAGCCTAATCAATAGAAGGACAGAGATCAGATACCAGATGCAGGATTGAGATATGACTGACACAAAGACTGAGGAAAAGATTGGTCAGAGTGATGAATAGGGAAGTGATCAGTTCTGGTTCTGGTAAGTGCTTGGGAAAAGCACTCTCATGTCTAACTTTTCCTTTTATAAAAAGGAGATAGCAATAACTACTCAGTTCACAGGCACATTGTAAAAATAAACTTATTAAAGTTCATGAAGCACTTAGATGCTGTAATGATGAGCACTATAAAAAGCTTCTGAGGAAATTAATTTCATCTTCAGAGTAGGTTTTGAATAGTCTGAATTAATGAAAGCAGTGGGCTGTGCACTGAACAATAGGAAATAGAACGCTGTTCAGTAAGTGAGCAGTAATTTGTCTGTGACCTGAAAGGGTTTGAGGGTCTAATTTAAAATAAAACAAAAAAAACAAAAAAAAAAAAAAAAAAAAAAAAAAAAAGAGAGGAAAAAAAAAAAGGAGATTGTGTGACAAGTCTATATTGTTGGACTCCAGCATCCAAGACAAAATTTAGATTGCAGGACAATGATAAATCCCTCCTCCTGTACTTTGGATATTTGACCTTGCAAATCTAAATTTATTGTAATATTTAATGTGTAGTTAGACACAGACCATATAAGTTTCTGACTTAATATATTTTCTTATAATTAGCCTGGTGTATGGGGTGGGTAGGTGGGTGGGCTCCAGATTTACATATTTATAGAATCCTGAGGACATTTTTACATATTTCCATGCTCGATGAGATATAGGGCTGAAACATAATTAAAAAGTAAGTTTGAGGCACTTTTATTGTGTGTTTCTGTATATGGAGACAGGTTACAATACATTTTGTAGAGAGGATATGCTTGTTCTTATATATGTACTATATTCTATGAAACCTGTTCCTAATATCTGATTTTAAAAACAGTACATAAAAAATCATGAACTTCTGGGGCTTAATGGCAGATGTAGCATATCTACCTAATCTCATTGAATTTAAGACTATTATGTTACAGTACTTGACATTATCATCACATGACAGTCATGTGAAGATGCTTTTGATGTTATGATTGTCACTGGTCAGCAATTACTCTTGGAACTTGTTTTGATTTTATTCTCAAAATAATTACAAGAAATGAAATGCAAATTGACAGTTATATTACTGTGTTCATGATTTTGAGTGCAAAACATGGCAAATAAAATATTCAATTAATTATTAATTGATTAATATTTAATAAATTATTAATTTAGTTAATTAAAACTTCCATGTTACAATACTTCCCATCTCTGCAGCTTCAGATAATTTAAATAATCATTGTGCTCTGTACACTAGTGAAAATATCAAAAAGGACGAGAGACGAATGGCCCTTGGAATTACATTCTGTTCTGAAGTTTTATAACTGAAGTACTAAATTTCATTAATAGAAATCAAGGATGTTGTAGAAGCCTCAGTTTTAGAAACTAGAAAGTTTTAAATGTGGATTTAATTTTATCATTCTTGCCTATTTCCAAAGTGAATGTTTGTCTTTCTGTTTCTGGTATCTCATGCTCCTTTATGGAAACAGACACATAAGCTGTTCTGTCCTTATAGAAAACCAAAGAACGGCAACCATTGAAATTGGAGTCTTATGTATATTAATTCTCTGATCTTTTCGGGGTTTAGTAATCTAGATTTGTTGAGCTAACTCAGCTTGACTTCTGCTAATTCTCAATTTATTAATGTGTTTCACAATCTTCCAGACATTGTTTTCTTTGATGGTCAGTCTTCTTCATTCATTATAAGCTTTTCTTCATAACTCTTAAACCTCTTCTGCAGTGTTATTAACTCAGCTAGAACTCAACTCTTTCCTAGAAGTTTTCCTTCCTAAGTTCCAAAGTATTATCTCCACTGCTTTTATAAAAACTCTTATTCCTTAGTAGGTCAACTTAAACGCCCTGTTCACTGCTCTCTTCTTCCCCTCCCCATACTTGTGCTGCTCTTTCCTTTGTACTATCACAAGTACCTCTTCACCTGCATTTCTGAACAAAAGAATGACCTGTCAGACAAGTTTATTTTTCAACAAGATCAGAAGCTTGATCTGCTTCTTAGGAAAGCCACAACACATCAGGATAATGGATGGAGCAAGATGAGGGCAGGAATGTCATGGAAGAACTACAGACAGCAGGCAAAAAATTTCATGTGAAACTAAACCTTTCATTTGAAAGAAGGCACTGCTTAGCATAGTATGCCACAGCTGGAAGGGTGTAAGAAGAGAGATGACATGGTAATTACCAAAAGTCAATCTAAGCTAGAACTTGTGAAGAAAATTTAGAAATTTTGTCTGGTCTAGCACAAAATTCTCCTACAGCCTTTTAAAATTTCTCTTATTTTGTAATGCTGTTCTTAATTACTGTCATCCATGCCAAGACTTATGATTCATTAGCATGATAGATTACATTGTGAAATATAAGTGAGTAGGTATAGGCAGGTTAAACACCAGCCTTCCAATCCTGCAGAGAAATGTACAACGCTAAAATGGGAAGTCGGTAGATGTACTATAAATCTTTAAATGGCACAAGCCCTATGAAGCGTGGCTCAGGGAGCTGGATTGTTTAGCCTGGAGAAGAGGAGGCTCAGGGGAGACCTTATTGCTCTCTGCAACTACCTGAAAGAAGATCGTAGTCAGGTAGGGGTTGGTGTCTTCTCTCAGGCAACTGGTGGCAGAACAAGAGGACACAGTCTCAAGCACCATTAGGGGAGGTTTAGGCCCAATATTAGGAAAACATTTTTCACTGAAAGGGTGAATGAGCTACCCGGGGAGGTGGCGAAGTAACTGCCCCTGGAGGTATTTAAGAGAAGA
>VXBA01006149.1:0-36215 GCA_013399895.1 Serilophus lunatus | reverse complement strand
TTCTGTGATTCTGTGAATTATTTCTTGATAATGTTAAAATCATGAACAGGATGATCCTGTGAAAGATTTTCCATCCATTTTGTATTGTGATGGACATGATTAGGAGGTGGACAAAATCAAAGCATCACAGTGTCTAAGTCAGAGCACAGAAAGGATAAGGGTTTAACTCTTGTAATAACAAAATCAGCAATAATGCTATGGGGAATATAGATTCACTTTCTAAATTTTCCCTATGAATTCTGCCAGCAGGACTAGCAATCATTAGCAGACTGCAGAAACAATTTGGCATATCTCAAGGAGGCAGCTAGTTTGGTTTCTAATGAGTGACCAATAAAAAAGCTACTAATGTCTTAGGTAGCAAGAAGAAAAAAAAAAAGAAAAAAATTTTAAATTGAATTGTAATCATTAATCTTGCTGTTCTAATACTTATTCCCAAACCCAGTAAAATAAACAGCAGACACCAAGCAGCCCCAGTGGATTGTGAATAGGAATTTTAAGAAGCAAAATACAAACCTCAAGAAATCCAGAATGCAAGATGGTAGCTTGAAATTTCTTGCTTGTGTTTCAGATATGAGCGGTGATTAGTGTGTCAGGAAAGGCCTGGTTTTCACAACTATGCCAATTGGTATAAGCACATCTGCTACTACCTCTTCCTATGGACCCTGCCTCTGGTAATACTTAAGCACTCAATATGCACAGCAGGAATTTATAATGAGCTCTCTGTTTAGATAATCATCACCATAAAAAAAAAAAATCTTAAAAAAATCTGGTGTCCATCAAAACTGGAAAGGACACCAGGGTTTCAAAACACACAAAAAAGGTGTAATGATTTTGATATTGTAAGTCATTACAGTAATGCAACACTTCTCATTGAAAGAGCCCAGGAATTTATCATAAAGTCACATCAAAGTCACTGGCATTTAGCCCTTGGAAAATATCTACTTCTTTTCTAAACATTGGTGCAAACTTAGCTGGACTGACAGCCCAAGGACTTGACCCATACAATTTAGCTACACAACATAAACATCGTTGTCAGAGTGAGACATGTCTATCTCTGATCCCCAGGACATCCGTGAATGGATAGTTTTATCTTTCTTCCTTTTAATGAGTTCAGTCAGCCTCAGTCTTATGGGAAGCAAGATTTCTTTATCTGTTTGTCAGCTCACCTTGCAGCTCTATTTTCCTAAAATCCTAGCTGCTCTGTGTATAAGCAGGACTCATTTTAATTTGATGCAAAAACAAAAATCCCCACGTATTCTTCTTCTGCCCACTGTTTACTATGAGAAGACAACATTCATCTGGTGGTAGGCCAAATATCAGACTATATGTACTTTTGAATTTACTTCTGAATAGTACATGTGTACTATCAGACTATATGTACTTCTGAATTTACCACAGATACCAGTTTTAGAAGATGATGTTGTTTGGAAGGCCATTCTGGAGGACAGGGAGTCCAACTCCTACTTAAGACATGGATTCCAGGTTTAATCAGCTTGCTCCAAGACTTATTCAGTAAAGCTTTGAATATCTCCAAGAATGGGAATTGTTCCCTGTCTCTCAGCCCCTTTTTCAGTATTCCCCCTCTTTGAGAGAGAGATTTCTACGTTGTTGCAGGGCTTAGTCATCTTTCTCTTCCTTGTCCTTTAGTGTGTCCACCCAGAAAACAGTAACTCTTCTTGGCTTGTCATTCAAAGGAGGGCATCCTTTATAATCCCAGCAATGGAGTCCTAGTGACATTTTTAGGTGCTTTTGTGAATTTTTGCATGGCCACGATAATTTAGATTAAGCTGTGCAGGTCCAGTGTTTAACCAGTAGGGTGGGAGATGTAACATACAACTGAAGTGAGGGGGAAAAAAAGGGAAAAGAAAAAAAAAAGAACAAAAAAAAAAAAAAGAGGGAAAAAATCCTCATACATTGGGCAAGCATTTTGAACAGCCATGATCAGTATCTCTCCTGCTTAGTATTACTATGCTGTTGCTTTTCTAGTCTGAATTTTTCCTCGAAAACACATAGTTCAGTCTCAAACTGTTTCTGACTAGAAAGGAACCACAACAAACATTAAAAAATCAATCATTGTTTAACAACACCTAATCACAATCCATCTTGAAGTTTGATTAAATGCTCTAACAATTTAAGTAAGAAAACAAGAAAAAAGTGCCAAAAATAGAGTGCTGCTCTAGACCAATGTAGGATTAAATACCAGGTAAGCTAAGAGGAAGATAGGATAGTGTATTGTATTTCATAGAGACTTTAAATCCCCAAAACTTGCAGCTCATTCGCTGCCAAACTATGGGACGATTGCTTTCTTTTCACCTAAGACCTGGTAAAAATGTAACCTCTGTGTTTAATTCATACCCAGTCATTGTCCGCTGAAGGCATGCTATCATGAGTGACGTATCAGTCTGAATTCCCTCAGTGCTTAGCTTTCCATCTTCAGGAGATTTTAAAATCTTTTTTAAATCACTTCTACCTGGTACAAATTCGAGCACAGGTCCCTCAGCCATATGCTGCAATTTAACAATGAGTCTTCCTGTTGATCTCGAGGGCCATGTCCACATGTTTACTGACAGACAGAACTGCTCACAGGATTGATACAGATAACTAACCATCTAGTCTGATCCCACTGCGTGAGCTATCAACATTTCCAAACAATAGTTTACAGAAGTAGCCATTGGCTACAGGAACTGTGAGACTTAATTCAACAGGAAACTAAAAGGAGGAACAAATAGAGTATGACTCAGGCATTTGAGCTAAGAATTACTTAGAAGAAACAACCAATTCTTTGCCTAAGAGTCACAGAGCAGTGAGGCATTTGTATGTGAATTTCCCATTTTTCACTCTGCAGCTTAAAATTAGACTACAGCATTGTTACGATAACATTATTATAGTTATAGTTTCCAAGCAAGATTTTTTACAAATATATTCAAGTACATTCATAAAAAGCTGTATCTACATACATATACCAAATACACAGTTTTTAGTTGAATCATAGAAAATGCTTTAATTATACTGAAGACAGTACATCTAATTAAAAACAGGGTTAATCCCATCACTGTGCAGTAGGTTTTAAACTTCTTTGTGCTACCTTTCCATGAGTGAGATACTACAAGTTACGCATCTCTGGTGGTTGGTCAGTCTTGAGCTAGTGACAGAAAGGGTCTGCTCTCTCAGTCCCTACTAAAGGGTGTAACTTATTCTACTGTCTTTGAAGTGCCAGGGTGATGGAGGCTTTTCCCTTTTTTAATTTTTTAGCCTTCTGCTGTCCTCTGCATTTATGTTTGCCTTATCTTGAATTCTCCAGCTCATCCCTTTGTCCACTGCTCCTTTAACTCCCTATGTCCTTCCTCAGCTACCTTCTCTGTGATACTGCATCAAAGTTTATTGGTCCCAGGCGAGTCACCAAGACAAAAATACAAGACAGGAATACATTTTAGAAATAGTGAGGAGCAGACGTAATTTCCCATTTACTCTATGTAATGATTTTTTTTACCCTCCTGCAACCCCAAAAAGAGTCTCTTCACCCAAGACACATCATTAGAAAGGGCCACTGAAGACTGAGATCACAAGTGTTGAATAACACTGTGTACACCCATAATGAGAGAGAACAAGCATGTTATACCATGCAAGGGCTTGTCTTCCCCCTCTAGGTGCTCCAGGGAGCACCAGAGAATCTAGGCAATAGCAGCTGAATTACCTCAAAACTGAAAGAAAGGTCTCTTCACCTGTCCTAATACAGATCAATGCTCCTACAAAATCTGAGACTGCTAGCTGTGAAAATAACAACTTAGTGAAGATCCTTGTCTGTGCATGGCTTCCAGCTTCTTGTTCTCTACTCAGATGAAGTGTCTTAGGCTTTCTTGAAGGACAGTTTTTTATGAACAGCAACCAGCTCCAAAAGTCTGTTCTGTTGATAAAATACTCTGGCACTGGCCCTTACTCATCAAAATCCCTGTATATTTCAGGAAAAGCTACATTTCTCTAATGCTTTTAGTAAGACACCAAAAACTTGCAGGCTGCTCCAACCAGAGGGAGCTAAGGGTAAAAAAATTTACCCTCTCCCTGCTCTGGAAGGTGTCTGCAGGGTTCTTGCAACTTCTATATGCACATAAACCAATACCATTTCAAGGAGTCCCCCCAATGCAAATTGACTCACAGCTGGAACTGCTGACATCCGTCTGTGTTGGTGTCAGGCTGTATTGAAACGGCCCTTCAGAGGTGGCCCTTCCTGACAGTAAATGCAAGAAGGAAAAGAAGGGAAGAAAAAGAAGGGAAGGAAAAGAAAGGGAAGGGAGGAGAGAAGAGGGGAGGGGAGAGAAGGGGGGGGGAAGGGAGAAAAGGGAATATTTAGATAAACTCACTGAACAGATCTGCAGACACCATTCAGTTTTTTAACACAATGTCTTACTGTAAATTCCTCCCCCTTCCAACGCACACTCTCTCTCATGCATGCAAACATATGTCCCAGCAGAATTCCAGGGAACAGAGTTGCCTCTAGTCCTTCCAAAGAACCTCCTTTTCTTTGTCTGAATGTCAGCCCACTTAAAATTCTTTTTCCTGTGGTCATCAGCGACGGTAGGGGACATGCAAACTGCAGAACTGCTGATGCCATTGCACCAGGTGTATGCAGGACTTTAGTGGCAGATGAGATCCTTGCAGTTCAGGCTGTCAAGCTGTAGTGGGTTTAGGAAGGGTTTTGTCATTTAAAATTTGTTTGTTTGTTTGTTTTTTAGTGGGTTGTGGTTGTTGTTGTTTGGTTGGGTTTTTTTGTTGGGTTTTTTGTTTTGTTTTTCTGTGAATGGAACAGGCAAGGACAGTGAGACCTCTGTCCCCGGGTGCCAGTGGGGCCTGGTCCAAACCAGTAGGACCAGTAGGCTGGGGCTGGGTCCGCCCCCACGTGCCGGAGGGGCTGAGCTGGTCTGGGTCACGCCTGGCCATGGATCACCCCCTGGGTCATGGGGGGACCTCACTGGCCCTGGCAGCTATCCTGGCAGCAGGAGCTGGCCCTGACGGCAGGAGCTGGCCCCAGAAGCCGTGTCGATGGCGGGGTGCTGTTCCTAGCGGCAGCAGACAATGTGCAGGGTGGGGCTGGTGCCCAGGCCAGTGCTGCCATGGACTCATGGCAATGGGTGCAGCCCATAGGCAGTCCCCTCAGGCCCCGGGCACCTGTGCCACTGGCAGGGCAGATGTAACAGCCCCTCCTCCCAGTAACAGCAGCCATGCTGGCTTTTGGCAGGAATGCCATATTGGACACGTGCACAGATCTCAGAGATGGGGGTGGTGCCCCCACGCCACCATCCAATGGGAAAGCAGCATGCTCAGGAGGCTGCCCCGAGAAAACATGAGAAAGGGCAGCACATAAAAGCTAGAAGAACGGAAGTTCATCCGCTTTTTCAGCCTTGTCATTGCCAAGAGAGGGCCAGCTGCTGCCCCTCCTGGTCCATGTGGCCACATGGTGTCATCATGACATCATCAGAGCTCGAACAGTGACAGCAGGAAACCACCCAGCAGTGATGCGAGTGCTGTATCTTTTCCCTTGGGTCCCCTGGGGTCCCTTTCACTGTCACTCTTTTTCAGAGGCTTCTAGACCAGGACCAGAACCATCTATGGGGCAGCCTTCCAGCCTTCCCTTGCTTCACAGCCCGGAAGTCAGCCTGGAGGAGCATAATTTTTTTTTCTTTTCTTGCAAAAATTGTCGGGTCACTGTTTTTGTAATCTGTTTGTACCTTAGCGGGGTTCTACAGCTTATAGAGCCCCTAGATAAATAAACGGTTCGCTGTGTTGCCTCTCTTAAGTCTCTCGTCATTTTTACTGCCCCCTAGAGTCCAAACCAGGACACAAGCCTGAGTTTATCTTTCAGTATTTCTTTAAGAACAGATGAATATGATAAGGCTAGAGGTAAACTGACAGCCTCTCAGTCTGAAAGTGATTGAGCCCATCTATTTTGACATTTGAGGTCATGTTCACTACATTTCCAACGTAATTCTCTTCTGGGTTCTTGCCTCCTCTGAAGCATTAATGACCCTCAGGTATGTATGCGCTATAGTGCGAGCAAGTCTGAAAGGGTTATGGAGTTTTTAATAAATAATGTTTCCGTGCTGCTGCTACACAAACCGTGAATCTGTGGGTACCACAGGCACATGCCTGTAAGCAGCGGGAGATTTTTACCAGTGAGAAAGAAAGGAGCTGGCATTTGTATTTCAGTCTAAAGTCTTGGTCGGACTACTAAGGCAACAGTGAGTGAGTCTAAATACTGTGCTGTAAATAATCATTGTGTTTATTGAGTACTTATTTCTCTTTAAATGATCTCCCTTCCTGACATGTTCTCACAGAATCTGACTGGAACATATACAGTCTTTGGTAATGAAGATGGATAAAAGTGAGAGAGAGTAGGTTTGGATTAGGTCCAAACACTTTCAGACCCTGCAGAATTGCTAGAAAATCAGAAAAAGGCAATTTTTTTGTGAGATCTTGTTCTTCTGTTGTTTTACAGGTAACAGGAGCACACAGATTCTCCCAAAAAGAGGGAAGTGAGGTGATTGACTTATTGGGGTTTTTTTAAAGATTTACTCTTTATTCAGTGCTATTATTGTTTCTTTTCCAAAATAGCTTTCTCAAGTGTAACAAAAAGCATCATGCTACCTACCTAGGCTTTCAGAGAGGAAGGTCTTCAACAGTCACATGGGAGGGGAGAACAAAGACAGAGACTCTTCTCAGAGATCCAGAGAGAAAAGGTGAGAGCCACCAGTACAAAACCAACACAGGACACTACCATGAGGAGTTAGGAGCAATTTTTTCCCCAAAGATAAAGACCCCCACTATAGCAAGCTCTCGATGTCATGGTTCTCCATTCCTGGAGATATTAAAAAAATAGCTGGATACTGTGTAGAGCATTCTGATCTAGCTGGACAGTACTGAAGGGTGGGTCAAAAGGACAGAGCAGAGCGGGGAGAATTACCTCCCTTAATCTGTTGGCCATGTCTCTTTTGATGCAGCTCAGGATGCAGTTGGCTTTCTGGGATACAAATGTGCATTGCTATGTCATGTTCATTTTCTTTTCCACCAAAACCTCCAAGTCTTCCTCTACAGGGCTGCTCTCAATCCATTCTCTACCAACCTGTAGTTGTGCTTGCAATTGCCCCAACCCAGGTGCAGGACCTCACATTTGGCCTTGTTGAACTTCATGGGGTTCATACCTTTCAAGCCTGTCCAGGTCCCTCTGGATGGCATACCTTCCCTCCAGTGTATTGACTGCACCACACAACTTGGTGCTGCCAGTGAACTTGTTGAGGGTGCTCTCAATCTCTTTGTCCATGTCACTGACAAAGATGTTAAACAGCTCCTGTCTCAGTACCAACTCATGAGCAACACCTCTTGTCGCTGGTGTAGTTGTGGACTGCAGCTCTTTCCACATAATCATCTGGCCAATTCCTTATCCATTGAGTGGTCTGTCCATCAAATCCATATCTCTCCAGTTCAGAGACAAGGGCATTGTCTGGGACGGTGCAAAACACTTTGCATCCAAGTAGATGGCATCAGCCACTCTTTCCTCATCCACTACCTCTCTAAAACCATTATAAAATGTCATCAAGTTTGTCAGGTGTGATTTGCCCTTACTGAAGATATGCTGTTTGTCACCTCTTTATTTTCCATGTGTCTTACCATAGTTTCCAGGAGGATCTGCTCCATAATCTCACCAGGCACTGAGCTGAAACTGACCAACCTAGAGTTCCTCAGGACTTCATTTTATATATTTTTTATATTTCCTCTTTTCCAATCAGTGGGAACTTCATCAAACTGCCAAAACATCTGAAATATGGTGCATAGTGACTTAACCACTTCCTCCAACACTTAAGACTCATTTGAACTCACGGACTTATGTATCTTTGAGTTCTGAGAACCTTAGCCTTTCCCATGATCCAAGTAACCAGGTCTCACATTTGCTTCTGGAGAGGGCCCATGTTTTCCCTAGTCTTCCTTTAATCACTGATGTACCTATGAAAGCTTTTCTTGTTGCCCTTGACATCCCTGACTGGATTCAATTCTATCAGTATCTCTACACTCCCCCCAGCCTACCTGAACTTTCTTCCTCTCTGTGTGCTTCCTTTGTGTTTGAGTTTGTCTGGACGTTCCTTTTTCATCCGTGCAGGCCTCCTGACATTTTTGCCTGTCTCTTTGTTGAGATGCATCACTCTTGAGCTTGGAGAGAGTGATACTGTAATATTGATTTGCTTTCTTGGATGTCTTTTCCCTCCAACATTTTATCCCGTGGTATTTGACCAAACAGATCTTTGAAGAGGTCAAACTTGGCTCTCCTAAACTCAGAGTAGTGAGCTTGCTATATGCCCTCCTTCTGCTGCCCTAAGGAACTCAAACTCTGCAATGTCATTGTCACTGCAGCCCAGAATGCCCTTGGGCTTCACGTTCCCCTCCAGATCCTTCTTGTTGATGAGGACAAGGTCAAATTTAGGGTCTTTCCTCTCTGGCTTCTTTATCAGTCAAAGAAGGAATCCAGGAACCTCCTGGGTTGCTTGTGCTCTGCTGTATTGTCCCTCCAACAGATACTGAGGTGGTTGAAGCACCGCATAGGGCTTATGAACACAAGGCCGTTTCTGTCTGTCTACAACATGACTCATTTGCTTGGTCTTTCTGGTTGGGTGCCCTGTGGCAGACTCCCAATATAAAGTCGCCTGTCCCTGCCCTGCAGGCAGCTTCAGTCAGAAACCAATGCATTAACTTCAAGAAACTCAGGTGTGCTGGCTTTCTTGATGAAAACTCCCCAAAGCAAAGGTGGATTATGCATGCTTTTTTGCTTTATAAGTGTCACTTGATGGAACATTGTTGTGATAATTTTGAAAATTAGAAATAAAGAAGAATTGTCAAAGTAGTGGAATCAGGTCAGCTTCTTGGTTCAGATAGATGGTTTCTGGCATTTGACAGCCCTATCTCAAAAAGAATAATTTACTGACACCAGAAAGCTCATTCCTTACATGGATTTACCTTTAAGTCTATGTTTGCAGACTAGTAACCCTGTACATGTGAAAGACGTCTGGGTGCACCGAAAGCAAATCCTCTGCGAGAGTTTCTTCCTGGTATGAACCCAAACCAGGCAGAAATTCTCTTGCCTGGGACATTTCTCTGATCCATCCTTACAGAGAAATGTGTGCTCAAGGAAATGCCACCTCTTCAGGTTAAAGAAAGTAAGACAGCTGAGGAATTATATGACACAGTCTAAGAAAAGAGAAGCATCACAGGGAAATGGGCAGAGATTATTTTTTTCAAATTCAAATAATAAAGTCCTTAACAGGCTTCTAAGCACAAATCTCTGGCTCGGAAGTCCCACAGCCACTACTTTCCAAAAATTCAGGCAATTCTAATGAAGCAACACTGTGTCTTTGCCCTATTCCAGTATTTTATTGTACAGGACCCTTGGCTTTGTGGTCACTGGGCTAATCTGTATGACTGTTTTTCTGTGGCATACACTCCATAAAGATTCTGGATGTGATGGCTTTTAGGATCAAGACAACTACACTCAGTAACTTCAAAGAAGAAAGAAGCATATGAAATGGACACTAATAGACAGTCATATGTTTTGGCATGAGTATCAATCTGTGGAGCCTGAGGCTTCAAGGTATCCTGTTGATAATCATATCTTATTTTTGTTCTTACTTGGGGAATGGACACAAACTCCAGAACAGGTAATGTGTATCATCAGCGGCTGTGAGAGAGGAAAACTGCATCTCCCAGCTACCTGGAGAGATGGGACCCAAGAAGCAGGAAGGAACTTGCAGGAAGCTAAAAATAATTCAAATTTATTGATATGTATATGTTATTGTTTATTGTTGCTTCATGGTTGTCTGATGGAAAGATGAGCCTGTCATGCAAAAAAAGCCATCAGGCCACAGTCACTCTGTGGATCTGTTTAACAACACAATGGTTAACATTGGGAAAATCAATCAAATACTGTAAAAGAAAACTTACACAGTCACTACTGCATCTAACGAAAGTAATTAATTTGACTGTGTTTGCCAAAGCAATAGTTGTAATTGTAGGACAGATGAACAAAATTTTTTCAAAATAACCAATGATTGCACTGACTTTGACTGTGGGAAAGAGACAGCCTGGGTTATTTAGAGCTTGGTTTGCAGGGAGTGCTAAGTCCACACACTCTGAAGAGTCACCCATGCTCTTTTAAAATCTTTCTAAAACCATGCTTGAAAACAGAGAAACCTGAACTCATAGCCCACTTGAAAAAGGGGCTTAGACATCTTTCAAGTCTTTCTTTTCTACAGATTCTTACATCCTAACCACCATCTGTGCTTTCAAAACAGCCACTGTCTGTGTCCTCCAAAACAGCCCACAAGCTGTGTCCTCAAAATACCCCTGTCCTTCTCTCCGTGCCTACTCTTCCACTGCACTGAAATAATCGCAGTTACTTCTATTCATCTCCCTTTTTCTTTTGCTCTACAACCAATTAATCCACGTACATCCCCACTACAAGGGAACCTTCCACCAGTGAGTATACTGTGTTGAAGCATAAGACTAATTTGTCATCAAATGTCCCACCCTGAAAACAGGAAACAGTCTTTGTGAAGGTGATTAGTGATTGAATTATATCTAGATGGTCCAAGCAAGACAACATTCACTTCCAAGGCACAGTGTTATCATTACAGAAAATGATCTATGTTCTTTTTCTCTGTTTAGCATGCAAACACCATTCCTGCAGTGGAAGTTTCTTAAATATTTAATGAGAGGCATTGCTTTCAAATAACTTTTTAAGCTTTAACTATAGAATTCAAATACAGTATACTGTGTGGATCTTCTTACACACACCAATATAGCAAAAAAAAAATCCATTTTCCTCTAATAAGAAAGTTTAAAAGGTTGTACTTGTTATAGTAATGTATCAGACGGAAATAAAGAATTTGAAGTTATAAGACAATTTGAAAATGGAGTTTTGAACTAGATGATTTCTAATGTAACATTTTTGCATTAATGTTTTTTCATCCGTCCATATTAGAAAATTGCACTACATATGGCTGCCAAGCTCTGCAGGACCAAGTTCATTCTTTGGCACATACTTTCTTTCTTAGTCGTTCCTCAATTTATGTGCCTCACATAATTTGCCTTCTGTGTTTACTTGCTCATACTCCTTGCATGGTCAAATTAGGTCTCACTAGAAAACTGAGAAAAATATCCTGGTTTTACAGACAGAATATGGAAAAAACCAATCAAGTTACATATTTTTAAAAATGTGCTTTTTGGAGAATTTTTCTTATTTTAATTGCAAAACAGCTGAAAAGACTTCATGCTTTATGGCTGAAAACCCTCTCAAAACAACTGTGGAGCTTGGAAACTGTAGCTGAACTTTTTAAATATAAAAATGCTGAGTTCAATACAATTATATCTGCAGTACCAACAGGCAAAATACGACATGAAGTAGCGCAAAACTGTGTTAGAACACAAAATAACTCCAGAGTTGTGCCTTTTCCACCATTGCTCTCATGAGTTACAGGCTGCAGAGTAGTTTTGTGAAACTTTTTTACGTGGCTGTAGTCTAGGCTGGGTTCAAAGCAGCTGTACCTTGCACAGGCAGCAGGCTGCAGCAGCAGACTCTCAACCTTATCCACTTTGGTGCAGGCATTTCCAGCCTGTTTTTATACAGCTTCTTAGATATTGTGGAGCTGAGCAGCTACTATAACGAGAAAAAAAAAAGAAAACTACATAACTGGAAATGGACAAACCAATTTTTTTTTGTGTGATGACAGGTGGGGCTAAGACTGGATTTTCTCATCAGACGTGTTCCATGTGCACCATCAGCTGCTGGCCTGAATAAGGACAGGGCAATAATTCCTGTAGTGCTGGATTCGCTGAACGAAGCAAAGAGGGTGTGTCACTGCAGGGATTGAATGGGATAATCATAAGTCTTCCTTTCCGGCTGTAGGATGGGTGCATTTTAAACACCTGGTTCAAAAGGGCAGGTAGGTAAATTAAACTATAAGCATGCTGATTTTACCTCATTGTTGATTACTAAGCAAGAAGAAGCACTTCAAAATAAAGTTTGAAATATTTAGCCAATTGGATTAAATGTCTCAGAGCTTTAGGGATGCAGTAAGAGACTGATCTGAAATGATTCCTCCTGATCCCAGTGCTCAAATCCTCTCATGCACGGAAAGCAAGGCACTTCTGCAGCTCCTGTGCTTCCCTATTTTGGCCTTAGTCTAACACAGGGCTCACTTCACTGTCTAAGCTGTGAAGCCTTTCAGGAGAAAGTCAGATCCAGACTGAACAGACTCCTTTGCCTCTGCATACTCCCTTTCCCCATTACTGTTTTCTGGATGAAGGAAGCAAACAAAGGCCTCTTTCTATGCCTGTCTAATCCCTAACAGTAAGGTGATACAAGCCCTCAGTCTGGCAGCATCTGGCAGCTGTAAGGCATGGAAGCTTTGCCTTTTCTTTGTTAGAAACTGTCTTCACTACAAGCAGCAGGTAACCAGTGTTATGTAGGTAAATGCATTGTCCGAATAGCCTTTGACTTATGGAGCTAGGAAAGGTGGACATTTCAGCAACATTTCTAACTGTGATGTTAGTATTGGTAACCTCTGTATAACTTCTTTTTCTTCTTTCCTTAATAAAAATCAATGGAATCTAGAGCCATCTCCAAGCTTTATGCAGTCTTCAAAATACAGTTAATAATATGATTTCTTAGTAACCCATTTAGCAAACAAAGACCAAATGGAAAACTATGAACAGTGACATTTGCCTTTACTGGTTTCAGTTTTCAGTTTTAGCACCTTTGCCCTATATATAAAAAGATTAAAAGGTTTTACGAACAGAATGCATGAGGCATGCAATTACATTCATTTCCAAAGTCTGCACAGGCAAACATTTGTCAACATTTAATCTTTTGGGAAACATCTAAGTCTGAAGTTGTGGTCCCAGTTGTATGAGTTATCCTAAGGTTTTGAACAAACCTCTCCATAACAGGACATGTAAAAAAGACTGAAAGAGTCACAAAAGAGGACAACTGTTCTGCTGTTCTCTTGCATAAACAGGGACAGGCAGTTTATTCCTCAAGTTTTAAGTCTGTTTCTAGGGTTTAATAGGATGATTTATTGTGTTGGTTTGACTCTGGCTGGATGCCAAGTGCCATCCAAACAGTCCCAGCTGTTCTATCACTCCCCTCTGTAGCTAGATAGAAGAGAGAAAATACAACAAAAAATTTATGAGTTCGGATAAGGACACTGAGAGATCACTTAGCAAATTCCTTTATGGGCAAAACAGACTTGACATCAGGATATTAATTATGTTTATTACTAATTAAGATGAGAGTAGGATATTGAGAATGAAATCAAATATTTAAAACACCTTCTTCCCACCCCTCCTTCCTTTCTGGGCTCTATCTCCTCCCCCCAGCAGCAGAGGGAGAGAGGGAATGGAGGTTATGGTCGGTTCATCACAGGCTGTTTTTGATACTGCGCAGGGAGAGCAGTCCTTCCGCTGCTCCCAGTTCCCTCATGGGGTCCTTCCCACGAGAGACAATTCTCTGAGAACTTCTCCAGCATGAGTCCTTTCCATGGGCTACAGTTCTTCACAAACTCTACAATGTATCTCCCTTACCACAGGGTGCAGTCCTTCAGAACACAAGCTGTTCCAGTGTGGGTCCCCCACAAGGTCACAAGTCTTGCCAGGAAACCTGTTTCAGCATGGTCTCCTCTCTCCACGCGTCAGCAGGTCCCTTCCAAGACCCTGTTTCAGAGTGGGCTTCCCACGTAATCACAGACTTCTTTTGAGCATCCATCTGCTCTGGTGGATTTCTGCATGCACCTGCTTTGTTGAATCTCTGCACCCCTGTGAGCCCACATGCATTGTAGAGAGACACCTGTTTCACCATGATCTGCACCACAGTTTGCAGGGAAATTACAACTTAGGTACCTGGAGCACTTTATCCCCTCCATCTCCACTGATCTTTGTGTTTGCATCATTGTTCCTGTCAAATATTTGCAGTCTTGACTTCTCTGAGCAGTTACATCTGCTCAATAACTTTTTCCTGCTTGAATATGTTATCACAGAGGTATTGCAACCATCACTGATGGGCTTAGCCTTGCCCAGTGAGGGGTCTGTCCTGGAGCTCACTAGCATTGGCTCGGCCAGACGTTGAGGAATCTTCCAGCAGCTTCACACATAAGCCACCTCTGTAGTCCCCCTCTGCTAACCAAACCTGGCCACAGAAACTCAATACGTTTATAAAGGGATTCAGTTTTCCTTGATGTGGAAGACAAAACAGAAATGCTGACCAGCTAAATGAACATAAACTGAAATACTTGACTGCAGGAATAAGAGTTGCATCACACAATGTTTCCCAACCAGATAAGTTATCTCTGCCTAGATTCAGCCATAAAAACTCCTTGTGAAATTTCTCATGCAACCTTTTTAATCTGCTGCTCCTATCCCTCTGCAGGCATCTTGGGTAAAGCAAGCTTCAGGCAGTACTTGAAGATGAACAGGTCCTCTAGCTAGGTTCATAAGCTATGTAGTGTTACACAAATCCTTATTTCAAGACTTCCAAATGCATCAACTGTCACATATAAAGTTAACTGTACAGCCGGGAGCATTTCTTTATATGGTAGCTAGGAAGTTTTTGAGTCACAGTCAGCTGACAGCTGGGATACCCTGCTAGAGCTATGCTCTAGGGTGTTTTGTTTACTGAAAGTACCTGTTCTACACTAGAAAAATTGTTTGGTTTCACTGGTTCTGTAACAGAGCAGTATAACTCACTCTTGCTTTGCATTAAGTGTTTAAAGAGAGAAAGCTGTACGGGATTTGTACCTTGAAACTCCAGGTTTCTATAGAAACTGTATCTATAGGAAGCAAGCTAGGAAGCTTCCAGTAATTGTCCTGTCAGGTACAGCAATGCTGTTTAGAAGATGTCATCCAGTTTTCTTTTTGCCAATGTGTCCAGTTTCCTTTTTTTTTTTTTCCCTTTTCTTTGCAAATTTCTTCCTAGCATGTCTTTGCAAATAATACTAGAGATTCAATCTGGCCAGCTAGGTCTTTCATCCTTAAAATAAAGTAGTTCTTTGAGTTCAGTGAACAGTGACTAGATAAAATAAGCAAACTTACAATTTAGATCTTAATCCAACTAAATACTCAAGAATGTTTTCAATAAAATCAATAAAGTAGTCAAAACAACTACAGGTACTGTTTAACACCCAAAGGCTTTCTGGCCCCACAGATCAATGGGCCATTGCACACTAGAGGGCAAAAATACACTATTTTCCAGCTGTAATAGGCATTGTATTTCAAGAATTTTTCTCTTACCATCAGTACATGTGCAATGGTTTTACTGAAAAGCTGTTTTTCACTGCAGTCATTGTAATCAATGAAGGATGGTATATAGCCAGTTAGGCATCAGGGGAAACTGCCTCCATTCATCCACAAAGCACTAATACAACTAATATTACTTTTAAAATGTGTCCCTGGGCAACATTAAATATTTTACTTGCAATAAAAATCTATCACCTGCATTTCTCAAGTACTGAATAGGTCCCTTCAAGCTGTAATGATAAATAATGTGTTTCATTTCCTTGCTTTACAAATAATGGGATCAAAACGTAGGTTATAGTGTACGAAAGAAGCTATGCTAGTTCACATCAGCTCTGCAGATAGTTTAGACTACATAAGAAAACACTTTTAGCTGGATCATAGCTCTAAACCCTTTATAATGCCAGTGTTATGGGAACTGCTGCATTCTGCACAAGTCAAATTCCCAAATCCAAAAGAAAAATCCATTCTCTTGGTGTATACAGTTCATTCAGAATCTGCATGTCCCAAGTCTACAATCTCTGCAGTGAAAAAGTACTTTACTGAAGTGCAGAAACTACAGTCTTCTTTCTGTATGGATTATAACACTATAATTATGTTATGTCATGTGCCAAATGTCCACTCTCTGAAACTAGTGTTCATAACATTTTCTGCTTGAATTCTACAAAATTCGGTAAGGGCTGAACTATACTTTAGTCCTTCCATACCTAGGAACACTATCTCCTCATCTGCCCATTTTCATAAAACTTGGAGAAAAAGGTCGGAGATCACAATCCTGCTGCCAATTTTATCTGAACCTTATCAACAGTCTTAAATGTTTTGTGGGAGACAAAGGGATGGTAGCAAGACTTACTGACTGAGGTACCCACCTACACATAACCTTCTAATCTTCATTTCCTTAGGAAACCAGAGCACGTTTATAATATTCATGATTACCAAAGAGATCTTCAAAATTTACATAACCTTTTCCTAATTTAGTGTAATCTCTGCAAATCTGCAGGGAATCTCCTCTGAGAATGTACCCTTTCCTGAACTCTCTTACCTCCTGCGTAACACTGGCTGTTAAATGATGGAACTCTCAGCAGAAAATGAAAATTAGGTAGTAAACATTATGTTTAGTCTGGCAACTAATACTTATATAAATACATTTCATATTCTGTCCCTTTGCTAGTGTTTTTTGCACTGGAGCCTCTCTTATGGACTAAAGACCTTTAATTGTAGCTCAAGCTGTCTATGATTAATTCTCTTCACCGTGATAATAATGCATCCCTCTTGCATCCCTCCTCTGTGAGCTGCCAGGTACAGGGGCTGTGAACATGCAGGCATTTTCCAACACACCCTTATCAACAGAACAACGCTGAAGAAGCAAACCCATGAGAAAAAAACCAACAAGATCAGCAGCAAAAGTTCTTCATCTGTGAAGCTCTCCTTATCAGAGGAGATCTGGTAGATTCTTCCAACCAGAGAGCCCAGGTGAGCTGTGAGGAGGCTTGTTGAGCTTTACCAAAAAGAAGAATTGAAGGCAGAGCAGAGCTGGCAAACAGCAACACCAGTACTGATGCACTCTGTTGGCTGATTGAAGCCTATGAAAAGCCAAAAAAATTACTTTATCTCTGTAATGGCAATGAGTTGAAGGTCAGACCCACTTGGACATACTCAAAAGAGTTGATCTTGGGCCTGCCTCTGCTCATCTCAAAGTTCACCAGCTGCTTTAGCATGGGCATGAATTGTAACAGAGCAATAACAAGATTTGAAAGTATACCTTTGGCTTTGATGACAGCAAGAAAGGGCACTCAAATGCACTTCAGGTGTATTTAAACACACACACTAACTTAATCCCCTTTTTTTGGCTCTGATTTCCATTAATTAGTCTTTGAGGGTCTGAAAGTACATAAAACTGGTCTGCAGGAGACGGGTAAGCACTAAAAGGTTTATGGAACTAACTTCTGATTACATTTTCTGAGTAATCCAGTCATTGAGACAGAGTGGAAAAAGGGTGAGGGATAAATAAGGAAGTGGAAGGAATTAGAAAGATATAATTTATTTTATTTATATATGTATATATATTTTATTTTTTGAACTGGAAAATTTCAAAGGATAAAACCCAGAGACCTCAAGCATGAGGTAATTTTCCCCAGCATCTTACTTTCTAAAAAATACCTGCTAGCTGTCTTCTTTATACACCTGATTAAAAGGACTGATGTCAGAGCCTTCAGTTTGTGTCAACCGCTGCCTTCATTTTGCTTCTCTTCCATACCTATGACAGCAGATGCCATGGCTCTGCAAAAAGCAGAGACACAGAGCTGTGCTAAGAGTGCAAGGAAGCAACTGCACAACAGTGCAGTCAGGCAGAGGATAAAAGGCAGGAGGGAAACCCTGGTCAAAACCAAACTTTGCTCTTTCCATACATCACATTTTCCATGTTCCATTCTCAAAGACTATAGAGTCTTAAAGAACAACACAGATAACATAAATTAAAGGTTTACACTTCTTGGGGACTGTGGAATGGGTCGAAGGTCTCCAGGGGCGCCATTTATCAATATGCACCTATTACTTTGGTGTGGATATTTACATTTCATGGCCAAACAGCAGCCACTTAATTTTTACTGTGTATTCACCAGCATCTCTCCCAAGGTGTGTTTTACGGACACACAACGTAACGTAACTCTGTCCTCACCAAAATCCAGTGCTGAAGAACTAGTTTACAGACAAGGTGCAACTACTAGACAACTCATCTTTTTCCTTGAGAGGTGTTAGTAGGACATGGAGGTGAAAACTAAAACTAAACTTAACCTTAAAAATTAATGATGAAATATTGAAATCTGGAACAAGTAATCTCCTAATTTCACTTACAACTTTTGGAATCTCCATTTAAATACATATTACAGAGGTGGCTAATTTAAATAAGTGCCTTTCACGTATTTTCACATAAATTTTCTGTTTGTTGTCTTCAAAAAGAAGAGGAAGCTGGTAGATCTATATCTGAAAAATACAAAGAGAAGAACCCCTCTTGAAGGTATTGGAATGGAGCTATTATAGGAAAGATTGGTAAAAATAATAAATTTATTATCAGAATTCTACTTATGTATAGATTTTTATCCCCTAGTAACTGCAAATCAAAAGACAAAGTCCATATCATTACCATTATTTTACATGGGTTTTGGCTAACAAGGGATCTGGTTACCTTTTAATAAAATAAAATAGTAAAATATTTTTTAAAAAATATCAACAGTTATGGTACTGACCCCAGCACCAAGACAAGCTTAAACCTTGTCAAAGCTTAAACTTTCTCAAACACCATCTGTACAGCTGCAAAGCCAAGGGGGACCTACCTGATTTTACATGCAGCCTAAAGGTATAAATAGTAACCAGGTAGTTGAAAACTAGAAGATGAATGTAGATTTCATATCCTGTTGCCTTTCCTCCATACAGCACATGTGAAGTCTCTCTACCTACCACACACCAATATGTTTGAATTTCTCCTCAGAAGTAACATTTAACTCACAGAAAATAGAGTTGAACACACTCATGAGAAGTTATGTGTCTTTGGACAAATTCTGCTTCTGGATTTCCTTACACAGCCTGGAGGAGGAATGCTTTGTGCAAAATGCAGACTCTGCTCTCATTTACAGTGGGTGAGCCTGTCGGACTGTAGTATGAATCTATAGGTGTTGTTCATCAGTTCCTGGAAGGCTTGAAAAAGGCAAGGGTAAGCTCTCCATTTGCTTGTGAAAAAATCGATACCAGCATCATTACCACAAGAAGGTGGCTTTCCTGTAGGAAAATAAAAACCCATGACAACAAGTAACCTTCACCTATAAATGGCATCAGTAAACTTAATACTTTTAAACAGTATCCACACTGACTACTATGGTCTGTAGAGGTCTCCAGAGTCTGAGAAAGAGAGGCTTTGGAAAGAAACATTTGAACTAAGGTGTAAATTATAACTGAGTATATGACAAAACTATCAGTGCTTCTCCTCTCAGCATTATATTGCCCATTGCCTATTTGCATTGACTTGCCATGTACTAACTCTCTTTGAGTTAGGATCTGGCTGCAAGGACAAAATCACCCTTGGTGAACACAAGGCTTACAACATCCTTTTATAATATTGAGGCCACCTGATCAACTGAGAAGGAGAAATTTTGAAGGAGATAAATTTTCCACTAGTTCAGAGAAAGGCATGACTAGTGAGACAAGAGTAAATTGACAAAGACTGAGTTTCAACACTGATCAAGAGCCAAAACACAAGATGCATCTCTAGCACTTAAAGCTTTTTCCTCGTGGTGCTGTTTCCTATTCTCCGAGCCCCTGACTGCACAAAAGTTATGTGCTATGCTACTGTGTGACAAAAATAACCATTGCTGTTGAACTGATTGTACAATCAGTTCTGCAAAACACTTTTTTTCAAATAAAATGTTGTGAAATAATTGAAAAATGTTATATCTTTTGTCAGACTACTTTAAAATTTATACACATTGCTACTATTAACAATTCTTAATTGATCTAAATTCTTAACACATCTAAATAATTTAAACCTCGTCTTACCATGGTAGAACAAAATCCCTGAGAAATGCACAATACCCAGTGTCTAGTTCCCTACCAAAGATCTGTATGAACTCCCCCAGCTCTTTGCCAAGTCTTGATGAAATGATCATCTTAAAGTGCAAGTACCAGAAAACCATAAGAATTACATTGTTATTTGCTTTTTAAATGAACTTGTTTTGATCAATATTTTACCAAGGTATAAAACCTAGTAGGTAAAACATTACTGTCTCTAAGACACTTTGCAAACTTGAGGTCACAGTTCTTTGCAAATAAAAATAATTTCTCTGCAGCAGAGAAAAAAAACAGCATAAAAATATATACAATAAAGAGGGACAATTCAGCAGTGTGCCCAGGTGGCCAAGAAGGCCAATGGCATCCTGGCCTGCATCAAGAATGGTGTTGCCAGTAGGACCAGGGAAGTTATCCTTCCCTTGTACTTGGCACTGGTTAGGCCACTGTGTCCAGTTCTGGGCCCCCCCGTTTAAGAAGGATATTGAGTGGCTGGAGCGTGTCCAGAGAAGGGCAATGAGGATGGTGAAGGGCCTGGAGCACAAACCATATGAGGAACGGCTGAGGGAGTTGGGATTGTTCAGCCTGGAGAAGAGGAGGCTCAGGGGTGACCTTATTGCTGTCTATAACTACCTGAAAGGAGGTTGTAGTCAGGCGGGGGTCGGTCTCTTCTCTCAGGCTCCCAATGACAGGACGAGAGGACACCGTCTTAGGCTGTGTCAGGGGAGGTTTAGGTTGGATATCAGGAGGAACTTTTTCACAGTGAGAGTGATCCCCCACTGGAATGGGCTTCCCAGGGAGGTGGNTGTGTAATTCTGTGTGTAATTCTGTGTGTAATTACGTGAAAGCAAGAATTGGCAGTCAGAAATACCTGATGTTAGCTGGAATAGCTGCTGTTAACTACTATATGAAAATGTAAACCCCAAAAAGGACCATAAAGGTCTTATTTTACCTCACTAAGTGACATGGACCGAAAAACATCTTGTTGTAAAGACTGTGAGAGGAGTTGTTTAGGCTCAGTGTACCTCTTTGATGTAACAGTTCCTTTTCTCAATGAGAACTTTGTTGTAAAGAAATGTGTTTAATTTCCAAGGACATGATACATTCAAGGTTGAAGTGAAAACACTGTTTCATTTCAGTAACTGTAAAATATTTGTTTGAACAAAATTCAATACAGTCCCACTGAGGGCAAAGGGAAAATTACTGGGGGCGGGGAAAGAAGAAGGAAGATAGCCAATGTTGTTTTATTTACACCCTCCAATAGGAGTATGCCCTTGTCTCACTCATTCCCTCATTCATGCCAAACAAGCCAAATGGTATCTCACTCAACTGCTGTTAGACATTTCAGTAACATTTGAGAAACAGTGCTATTTATTCACAAGTTTTCCTCTGTTCTTTGATTTCAATGTGTATTCAGATCTCCTCAGTCTCAACCATAAACATCTGAGCATGGGTCATCACTTTTATAGTATTAAGCCCTTGAGAACAGAGAGTCTTATACTGCACATGTGTAACATTATTTCAGTTTCACAGTCGTGTCAGGCTCCCAGTCACTGGAGAACCATCGTAAAGGTAAAGACTGTAAAAACACACCACTTTTTGAGTTCATCTTCTGCTTCATCTCTCCTTATTCTCTTTAAAATGCAGGATATCTTCAGGGAAAGGGAGAACAGCATGGACTCATGCTCAGGGTTTCTACTGTAGCTTAACTTTAACACCACCATCCAACCTCAGCCCACAGGGAATGTGGCATTTGGATAAGAATGATCTGAAATGTTAGGGGACCTCAAAGTCTACACTTCACTGATTAACTAGTTTTCTCCACACAGAGAAGAGTCTAGTCATATTATATGTTTCTGTTGCAGTGTAAAATACCTCTAGAGTCTAAGCAGTGAAATACATCTGATTCAGTTAAAGTATTAATTCTCCTTCTTCTGTAGCTGCCCGGAGTCCCAACGGCAAATGACAAATATATACAAATGACAAATATATACAAATGACACCTGAATTTTCAAAATTTGAATTGAACTAACATGTTTATAAAAGGGGAAAATTGGTTTTGTGAATATTTATCATGGATTTCTAATCCTAACCCTAACCCTAACCCTAAGCCTCCCTGTCTATTCATGACAACAATAAGGAATCCCAGTGGTCTAGAATGGAAAACCAACAACAAATTAAGGGTTTAAAAGGACATAAACCAGATTCTCTTCAAATCTTCCATGGAAGCATGCTTAATTCTATTTAAGTAAATGGCAAACTATAAATAATTTCTAGAAAAGTCATATTGAACCTCACATTTTAAGTTCTCAAGTAAAATTTTTCTGGCATACAGGCAGAAGTTTAACAGGCTTAGGAAAGCACTAGTCAGGCATTGAGATAAAAAGCAAAAACAAAAATAATTTAAAAGACTTCATTTAGCATGTTGCTGACAGTAAAAAAAGACGCATTTTAGCAGATTGCTGCATCATGGGAAGGGCCACAGTTGTCCCTACAAGCTGGTGGTCCCAATGACAGAGAAGGCAGAAGTCCCAGAAACAGGGAGAACTTTTCTACTGTGTCCCACCATGCCAGAGGCAGGAAGTTCCCCTTGAGAAAAGAGAGCCAATGGGCAGATGGATCACTCATGCAATGTGGTAGTTATTGAGCAGTAATCACTCTAATTTGTGGCAGATGAGATTCTTTAAAGGCAAGGCTAGATTTTAGTTCCCTACCTGTGGAACTAAGCAGACTTATACTCTGAATATTTATTAAAACAACACCAAAAAAATCCCTTACCAAGGACATATGGTCAGCTAGACCATGGTACATCAGTCCTCTCTGATGTATAGTATCCACTCCATATGATCATGTAACAGGATTCACCCAGGTAATGGAAAATCGGAAATTTGATCATTCTGAGTGTGTATATTCCATAGGTCAGTGTTGTGGTAGATACTTAACAGACGAGGCAAAGGTGGGCGCAGACATGACAGAACAGAGCAACAAGGATACTTTTCCATGGATCCCACAGAAACACAAGGGCAAGGTCCAGTCTTCTTGCTATTGTGTGCACTCTGCCCACGTTTTCCCAAAACATGCAATTCACGTCAATAAGGACCCTAATTAATGAAAATATATTTGAAACTAAAAGTCTGCAAATGACACAAAACTAGGAGAAACTGTTGACTTCCTCAAACTGAGAGGTCCTGCAGAGAGACCTCAATAAACTAGAGAGCTTCACAACCACCAAACATATGAAGTTTAATGAGAGCAAGTGCCAGATTTTGTATCTGGGATGGGACAATCCCAGATGTCAGTACAGACTGGGGAATGAGATGTTGGAAAGCAGTGTCATAGAAAGGGACCTGGGACTCTTGATTGTTGGCAAGTTGAATATGAGTCAGCAGTGCCCTGGCAGCAAAGAGAGCCGACCATGTCCTGGGGAGCATCGGGCAAAGCATCATCAGCTGATCAAGGTAGGGGATTGTCCCACTCTGCTCTTCACTGATGTGGCCTCACCTTCAATATTGTGGCAGTTTTGGGCACAATATAAGAAAGAAATTCAGTCGTTACAGTGGCCAAAGGAGGGCAACGAAGATGGTGAAGAGGGGAAGCCGTATGAGGAGTGACTGAGGTCACTTAGTATGCTCAGCCTTGAGGAGACTGAGGGGAGACCTCATTGCAGTTACAACTTCCTTGTGAGAGGAAGAAGAGGGACAGACACTGTTGTCTTCTGTGTGGTGAACAGAACCCTAGGGAATGGCCTGAAGTTATGGCAAGGAAGGTTTTGGTTGTATATTAGAAAAAGGTTCTTCACCCAGAGGGTGGTTGAGCACTGAACAGGCTCTCTAAGGATGTGGTCACAGCACAAAGCCTGACTTAAAGAAGTGTTGGGACAATGCTATAAGGCACACGGTGTGATTTTTGGGGAAATCCTGTGCAGGGCTAAGAGTTAGACTCAAAGATCCTTGTGGATCCCTTCCAACTCAGAATATCCTGTGATTCTGTAAAGATGAACCGAAGAGTAATTTTTGTCCACTTACACTTAAAACAAGCTCTATGCCTAAAGAGTCTTGAGCAATGACATGTGTACCACATCTTCCTATTCCACTCCCACTCCAAACAGTCATTCTGGAAGTAATCCTAAAACATTAATTTTACCTACAAAACACCATTAAGTGAAATACGAGCAGATTTCCCTGTTCTCCATTCCTGAAATAAAAGCTTTTCACCTCTGTTTAATGCAACAGCCTCCTAAAGCTCAAAGATCTGTCAGGGTTTCTAGCTTCAATACTTATCTGGGACTATCACAAATTGCATTTTTATGTTTAGAATTGCAGTGATGTATAGTCATTTTAGAGACTGGAAACAATCCCAGAGGCTTAGATTGGATGCTGCTTTGCAGGAGATAATTTGTCAGATAAGGGGTTCTTCAAAATTGGAGATGACCTGTTTCTGGCATCTATGCTAAATTGTATGTATCAACAGCAAGTGCATTTTGCAGATCAATGAGCTCCACGCTTACATACGTCATATATGGACATTGGGTGCACCACTGAGGCGTAATTGTTCTCTAATGCATTCCTACAAGTTTCTGACACATCCAGAAGAAATATACTAGTCCACAAAAATTCACTAGTAACAGTCATGGGAGATGCCTCAGGAATCTGGTAATGGACATAAGCAAAGGTGACAGAGACATGAAAACCTTCAGATTACACTTGTCAATACATTTAACAGTGCAGTGAAGCCACAAATATACAACTGAGACTCTACATGGAGAGGCCAAGCAGATGAAGGCTCCACGTGGGAGACAGGACAAGAAGTGTCTCATAGATTTGGATGGTCCCTGTGTGATGCCCTCATTACAATTTCTCTGAGGAGCTGCAGAAAGAAGGAAGTCACAGCTAAATTACGGAGGTAGAGGTCCTCACAATGTAGACAAAAAAAGGAACATGAACAGAGCTCTGATTTCCAGTGGAAACACTTCAGCACTTCAGTGAGCCTACAAACACACCTATGCTCTCCAGCAGCTAAAGATAACACAATATATTAAGTCAAAGAGCCACAGGTTAGACTTGTATAAGTGGCCAGAGAAAAAATACCAAATAATAAGCTCCATGCAGGCATATCCTAGGAAATTGCCTATTGAGCATTATTCACTGTGAAAAAAGAATCTGTCTGCCTTCCATTACAGTCTAAACACAGTGTCAGTGCCGCTGGTTTAAGATGTTAATTGAAAATATCTACTCAGCTTTTAATTCAAAACTTTTTGCAGTTCAAATTAGCTTTCCATTATAAATGTAGATTCAAGCAAATCTAACAAAAGCCAGCATGCACTGATGTAGGTTTTTCCAAACATTCAGAGGCATTGTGCAATTAAGCATTCTGAGAGCTCAGTGCACTTTCAAAATAGACACAAACAATACAGACAATTTTAGGATGATCCAAACCTAATGAGTTGCCTATGGCAGTCTGAAAAACACTGGTTGCCAAAGAAATCAACCTAAAATTGCAACACTTCTGATTTTATGGTTATATCTCAAATGCTGGCAAAACCCTGGCATTGGACAGAGTTGCTTGCTAAGAAGCAAATTTAGTCTTCAGCCAACATCATTTCAGTAATGGAAAAAATAACCTGAAATATGGCTGGTAAAACTACCTAAAGTAAACTGAGTAATTACCTGCTCAGACTATTTATAAATTACAAGCAACTGGTCTTTTGGAAATGCTGCTAGAATATGTACTGCATGAGAAATGGCAGTTTTTCCTTTGATGCTGATGAGAATTGTTGTCCTTTAAGGTAAGTATCATTAGAAATAACTGCTATTACAACAACTGTATGATAAACAGCAGACGATTCTCTATACTATAAATGCTACACAGCTATGTGTCTGCAAAACCCAGATAACTGACAAGTATAAACTATATTTAACAAGGAGGGTGTGCAATACAACATAATTGCTGACATCAGCTATCTGAATTTGCAGAAGCACTTCAAAAGGTTCTAAATCTCACTTCTTTGTAGGAAAGATATATTTATGTACAAAAATTGCATTTGATTCTGCTGTGGACTGCTACAGATGGTGGCCTACTGTTGAAAGCAAAGGAGATTTTGTTAAACTTATCAACTAAAACACTAAAGTCAGCATCAGCTACTCACATGATTTTATTGGGATTAATACATAGTTTTTAAAAAATTTATATATTGTTTCAGGTCCTGAAATTGTATGACTCTATGGGGATGCCAAAACCTTATTTTTTAAATTTATCAATAATTTTCTAGCTCTTGCTGCTGTGGGCATACTCTTGCAAACAGGAGCACATAAAAGTTCACTGCCTAAGAAATAAACCCGAAAGGACCCAGGCTACAATCTTGGGGCTTATCTATTCCTTTAAGGATGTTATTGAGGTTTTTAACACCCCAAGTTGCATTATTTCATGTCACAACTTGTAAATGCTGGAAGGTTGCAAAATAGAGGGATACAGAGGGAATTGCTCCTTTTGTATCAGAACATGCAAACTCGTAAGCAGGCCTGAAAAAAATGTCTGCTAAACCTGACTAAGGACTTGGTGCTACGTACCTTCTCGGAGGACAGGGCAGGATTTTGCAGAACAGGGTTGTCAGTGATAATAGCCTGCTGAGGATAGGATGGATCATACACTCCAGGGCGTACCTCTTTGAGAATTTTTTCTAGTCCAGCTGATCTGCACTAGCTCTGCTAGTCGCTGATGTACCAAAATCATAGGTGAATTAACCAGATTAAGAACAAGACTAAGAACCAGACTGAGAATCAACTATTTTTTAGTTGCAATGAATTACAATGTTTAAAATTCACACCCTGTTTTAATCCTAAATCTTTCATCTTCCCTCCCTTCAGCACATAAATCTGGTATAAGAAATCAAAAATTTATCTGCACGTTTATGCTTCCAGAGCCTTGCTGTGAGAAAAAGAGAAATGAAAAAAACACTGTAGCACTGATAGCTGCAGCAAATTTATTATGCTAAAAAATCCTCAACCCCCCAAAAAATACAACAAAATAACAAACCAAACAAAAAAACCCAGCAAACCAACCTAAGCAAAGCACAAATCCCAAACGTGACAAATGGATAGGGAGTATTTACACGGAAAGACAAGCTGAATTGCACCGTGCAATCTGTATGATGTCATTTGAGTTCTTCAAGGAGATGCTTAGTTAAGTGCATAATACAGTTGTAGCAGAATATGAGTCTGTATTACAGCGTGTCAGACTATGATTTAATGTCTTAGGCATGTAAACATCATCTTGTGACTGTGCTGTGGCTCTGGGACAGTGACACATGACTACCTTTCCTTTTGTCTATAGGCTGTGTTAGCTTAAACCATCTTTGGACTATAAAACCAGATGAATTTGCAATAAAGAGGAGACTTTGAGAGACTCCATTTTGGGAGTTCATATGCCCACTCTCTGATATTGTACATAGTCTTTCTTTTCTGGATCCTCCACCATGCACACAAGACCAGTTTGTTTTGTTGGCAGTTGTGGTTTCAGAGGGTCCCGATCTCTGATGCCACCAAATCGATGATTCCATTCTAAGGGACTGCAAACACAACCGGACAACATATAATGTGTGTAATAACACTTCAAGTTCAGTATCATTCTGGGCTGCATGGAGTACTCTGAAAATGCATCCAGGGAAAAGTCTCATACTGTGTGGCAGTTACTGAATGAAAAAGTTACCTCTGTAGTATATATAGCAGAGTAGAGAATATGTTAAAATTAGTTGCCATATAGGTGGAGAATATGTTAAATTTGTTTTCAGATAAAGATATTATCTGATTTTATGGCCTTTTAAAACCATTTGCTATGAAGTGTTTTAATTATCACCTAACAACATTGTACTCTTAGAGCTGTGCTGCTATTCACTGTAGTAGTGTCGGCTACTGAATAGCGGAGTCAGCTGCTATTCACTGTTTGTAGACTTGAGCAGGTATCTTTGAGCCCACATTTGGAAGGATTGGTAGGCCAACCAGAAAAAGACTGGAGCCAAATAAAAAAGATGACATGATGTCAGAAATGACAGTAAGGGGTGATGAGGTGACATTTTTTAGAAGGGGAAAAAACACGGAAGATACCAACATTTCCAGAACCTTGTTATGTCTCTGCATCTGTTGCAGATGAGACAAGCAGTTGTGGGCCTAAGTAGCAGCAAGTTTAGACAACAGGAAAATTTTGCAGCAATGCAAGAGTTTCCTAGGGCCATTGTGAGGAGGCAGCCCCATTGTTATAGGTCTTTCAAATGAGTTAGAAGTGACCTTTGGACCTTTCAACCTTTCAAACTCCAGTCTGTGTATATTTGGCAGGTACCATGGCCAAGCAGCAACTCTTGCTCTCCAACTAGGCGCATGAAACCACTTGATCTTACTGCAGATTCTCTGTACTATCTCCAATGCCAAAAAAAGAAGACTAAACTGTTGTCAAAATATAGGGAACTGATGGTATTTGATGATGTGGAGTTATGAGGATTCATTCTCCCTTTGCCTTAATGCTTGCAGAGGCATGATTTGATGTAGGAAGTGCAAGAGGCACAAATTGTCCTATGGCATGGCCTTGAAGAAACACCAGCCTTCTATCATGAGGGCACTGTAATTCTAGCAGTTCCCATTGCCATTCCTGTTTTTCTGGGTAAGTTCCTCCACCATCGTTCAGTGACTTTTCCCATAGGCTTTCTCCTCTGCATTATAGAGCTAGTGAGCCAGAAAACACAGACAGCAGTTGCAGTTTTTTTGTTGCAAAGGAGCATCACTCATTTCCACAAGTGAAGAAACAAAGTAGATATGGTTTCTGCCTCCTGCTGACAATTCACCACTCTGCTCTGCAGTGTGTAGCTGCACGCCTGCTCCTCTCTCCTGAAATCTTCCATTTGCAGCAGCATTACCCTTCCACGTTTGCATTGGTAACATCAGCATCTTCACGTTTCCTCCACCTACCTGGCACATCTAAGAGTTGCCTAGAAAAGGCCAATAAAAATCTAAATGTACATCCTGTCTTTTCAAGAGAATGACAAGAGCAAATATTTCATAATCCAGGTGAAAGTTACTTTACAAATAATTACACCTACCACTGATAATTCATTGGGGTGAGTACACTGCAAGTTCTGCACAGTTAACAACTGCATTGCTCTAAAGAATTCATTATAGAACCCCATAAAGATGCTGCCAAGAAGCAGGAGCAAAGACATTTTCTCAAGATCACTCATGGATTTCAATCTTGTCATGCACTATTGTGAAGCCTCTGAGTAGCAGACCTGGCTTGCAGGCTGCTCATTGCGCACTGTAAACTTTACATCACTAAGTATGCTTATTTCCTACTTTGTTGTCCCTCCACATAATCATCTCCTTGTTAATCTCCACAGGCAGGGAGGATAGAGAAGCAATCCATATTTTTTTCTCCATGTGACCAACACTCTTAGATCATCCCTAAGCCTTTCAAACATAGCTTCACTTTGTCTTTCTAGGTCAGCACTTTGTCAGTGCTAAAAAAGTTTGAAACAGCTATATTTGGCATCAAAGTTCACACTAAATATGTCATTCATCATAAATGAGGTAATTAGTGTCCCAGTTTAGAGACAAATATGTTTTTCGAATTTGGTGTCACGAGACTGTGAGATGCAGAAAAGAAGATAGCTACTCTTTACATATATATATATAAAGCATTTAAACAAGAGAAGCAAGAGGACATAAAGCCAGTATTTCTGAACAAAACTGAACAACTTGTGGGGAGCAGAAGGAAAACACTGTTCCCGGTTAGAATCGAGTAAGCGAGTAAGACCTTGTGGCCACAGGAAGATGGTGGCAGCAATCTCAGACTCCCTTGGCAAGCCAATGGAGGGGAAGAAGGAAAACAATCCGACCGACTCTTTGGGTGGAAAAGAAGGAAAGACAAAACTTCAATATATAAAGTCATTCTCCAGTGAGGTCAGGCTAAAATGCAAGCAGACAGCAGCAGTGCTGCTGCAGACACTTAGAGAGCAAGACTCAGAGTATCTTCCCCTTCAAGCCACATGGCACAGTGAGCCTGCTCTTTCTCCACACCAGAAAACATGTTCTACCCTGCACACGTGAACTTTAGTCCTGGTCACCACTGCCACCCCTGCCTCAGCCAGTGTCAGGTGCCGGCTACACTTGCCTCTGGCTGCAGGGAGGGAGCAGCAGCAGGAGCAGTAGAAGGAGCAGGAGCAGTGGCAGAGGGAACAGCAGGAGCAGGCCCATGGCCAGGTAGGAACAGGAAGGAGGGCAAAGGAACTCCCACTTTTCCCCATCGGCAAATGGGGAAAAATGTCTATACATATAAAAAATAAATACACAATCATAACAAGGAGTTACTGCATTCGGTTGCTATAGGACAGATACAATGCAGTGGAATGGACATGTAAAATAGCTTTTACAAAGTGCAAAGAAGCAGCAAAACATAGACCTGGGCACGAAGACATAAAGTTCCATAGATGAGACACCCAAGAGAGGTGTCCTGCAGCCTACTCAACACTCATAGCTTAATCAAAAGATGTGAGAAAAACAGTCACTACAAAGCAATTACCTTGGAAAATTCCAGGTCAACTAATAAAAGGAAAACAGCATAAAGTGAGATGCATGCATGTATTTACATAAAGATGCAGAAATCCCTTATAAGAAGGATTCTCAGCAGCTGCTCCCATCACTTCTATAATATTCTTATTAAAATGTAAAAACAAATTACATCAATGGCATACAGGAAAGGGTGATGACCACCGTTGATGTACAATACTCAGGCATTATCAACATAATGGAATACCCTTGAGGTTAGGTTAAAGTGTTATGTATTTGTAGTGGGTTTAAGTAGTGGGTTTTTGTTGGGGGGAGGGGGGGCTTGTCATTTAAAACTGGTTTTTGGTTTTTGTTTTTTTAGAGAGCAGGAGGTAGGTGAGGATGGTCCCAGCACCTGAGAAGCAGCCTCTGCTCCTGATCGCTCCCTCCCAGGGCCAGGCGGTGACCAGAGCTGCCTCTGCTCACTCACTGCTGGGGTGGTGCAGGCCTGGCTGGGCCTGTGCCAGCGCACGAAGCACCCTGTGGCCATGCAGGGCTGCCCAGCCTGGCCCCCCTGCACAGTGGAGTCAGCCGCAGAGTGGTGGAGCCGATCTGTGTCCCTGCTGGTGGCTCAGAGAGTGCAAGGCATGGGTGGGGCAACCCCATGAAGTGGGTTGGCAGTGAACCAGCCTGTGGGGCCCTCCCACCGCCCTGCACTACGTATTGAGGCTGGAGGCGATGGCAGCAGCCACGCCAAGGCTTGTGGGTGGCAGCAGGAGCCGTGCAGGACCCGCACCGCCCTGGCAGTGAGCAGGCAGAGGCAGCTCCGGTCCGCACTCAGCCCTGGGCGACAGCAGGGGGCCATGCCACCACCCTGTTGGGGGCGGCAGCAGCCCGGCGGCCCGTGGCCTCCTCTTGGAATCCTTGTGGGCAGCAAGTGCCCCTGTGGGCAGTGTTGCTGGCACCCCTGGGGCCCGCCATCATGGCCGTTTTTGTCAGGAACAACATATTGGCCTTGTGGTGAGATCTTGGGGAGAGGGGCGCCCCCCGATGCTGTCCAATGGGGAGGCTGCCCCAAGAAAATGCAAGAACAGGCAGCCCATAAATCCAGACAAACGGAAGTCCTGGCTCTTTCAGCTTCCTTCGGTGCTGAGACAGGCTCTCCTCCCCCTCGGTCGCTTGCAAAGCAGCATCATTGTGGCTCATTCTCCCTCATCTCCCTTGACGTGGGCAGCAGTGAGGCATAACCAGCATTCCAGCAGTGACAGCAGGAACCACCCAGCAGCAACTCGAGTGTGGTATATTTTCCCTTGGGTCCCCTGGGGTTCCTTTCACTGTCTTTCAGCAGCTCCTACGCTGGGACCAGGACCATCCAAGGGCAGCCTTCCTTCCTTCCTTTGCTCCACAGCCCAGCAGCCAGCTCAGAGGAGCAGTTTGTTGTTTTTCCTTCTTGAGTTTCATTGTTTCTATAATCAGTTTGTGCCTTAGTGGGGTCCCACAATTTATAGAGCCCGTAGATAATAAAAGGTTCCATTGTTTTTTCTCTATGGAGTCTCTCATCACTGTTAGCACCCCCTTGCATGCAAACCAAGACAGTATTATAAAGGATTATGTATACATCTACACTAACACGATGTGAAGGTTCTCACTCCCACCATATGTTGGACACTTTCCTAGCTGTCCAGGTCCGTATACCTATTTCAGACAATACAATTAATTCAAGGATATCTGAAGGCAAGCAGGATTTTCCAAGGATAATATGAGTTGCTCCTGGGAATTCTTTTGGAGTTTTTTGACTAGTTTAGCTGGTACAGACTTTGCAATGATAGACAATATATGAGATAAGACTAAATTCCAGAGATATCTTCCTCTACCCTTTGTCTTTCCCAGCATATCTTAGAAGAAAAATACACGTGAAGAAACTGAAATAAAAATGAAGAAAAATCAAGAGAAGACAAATGTTTTAGACCCCTGAAGTATATTCTAAATCTTTAATTCTTTCACATTAGACCTTAGGACCATTGCATTTTGTCTTGGTACACTCCATAACTCAGCTGTTGAAAGACAAGAAATTGACAAAGGACAAGAAAAGTGAGAGCAAAATGTCATGCTGAAATTCTGTAGCTGAGAGATCCTTGACTTCAGCCCAACTTGAACACTCTTTTCTATCTTTACCACTAGCTTCTGGATGATTCCAGAAACACAGAGAAATGAGGAAGCTTTGGGGTCTCCTCACCCTTTTTCTGAGGAAGATGCTACAGATGTTTCACTCATCTTCATGTCCTCCAGGAGTTACTGCTCTAAGCAGTAATGCTGCCTCTCAAGCTTTGGAGATTAGACAGGAGCAACAGAGAGCAAGAAAATAAGGCAACACCTTGAAAAAAATGTCAGGAGAAAAAAGGTTTCTAGTACTCAGTCATCTGTAACAGGTTGTTAGCTACTGCTTTCATCAAATCTCAATTCCAGTCTCACTCAGTATAAGTGAGAGATGCCCCTTCTCGACCCTTTATTCATATCCCTGGGTATAACATTAGTGATGCTTTGACAACTGGGAGCCACAAGTTGCCTGGGAAAAAAATGGCATTGTTGAAAGCAACACAAAACCGCTTGCCTTCTCTTGGATACCAGAAGTACAAGGAGGTTGCAGTAGATGCTGCTGCATGGTTTGCCACAGCTGGTCAACAACATGCTCTCATGCTGTCACCTTCCCTATGTACCAGAGCAAGTGTTGTGTATAGGGAGCATAAACTATCTGTCACTTCATCGATGTACTGTAACTGCTCACTTTCTCCATTTCTGTCCCCAAACCATCACCTTTAAAAAGCTACTCACTTTAACAAAAGACTAAGACAGCCTCATGAGAATTTCTATACCTAGCTTTTCATCCAAGGTCAGTTGTGCTTGATTCTATATACCATTTGGGCTGACAGAAGTATTTTGTCACAGCCTCAGGTGATTTTCTGCTTGATTTTTTTGCTGGATACAATGAGTAACAGCAGCAATGCCAGATATTGGATGGCTGCAGTCCCTGGACTGGCACTGCTGACACCATGCTGGCCTACAGTCAACTATCAAAAGGAAAATTGAACTCACACATACAGAAGTGTAGGGCTTTATTCTTCCCTCCTGAGTGAATGTGCTACTTACACAGAACTTTATTCTTCCCTAATTATACCACTACCAGTACATGAGTTGACTGCACTTCATTTGCTTGTGCTCTTCATAATAGCACTGCAGCAATTCTGACAAGGCCAGAATTTTGGCATCTGACTCATGACAAATAGATTTGCTACAGATTTGGTCTCTTTATCCAGTTAAGAAATTATTTTTTTGCAGTTGCATTCTCTTCCAGCTGTCCCATAATAAGCTGTAGCCCATGTCACACTCTTGGTTTTCTCCTTGCTTGCAGCAAGAGTGACACTGCATGCTGGAATGGCCCATAATGGCAGAGGGTGAATAACAGGCACACAATCACTGATTTGTTTTTTTCTGATTCCATCAACCTCATCCCCAGGAAGCTGCATTGGGACACATTCTTTACACAACACAACACCCCTGCCATTGCCTGGGAAGGTGTTGGAAGTGAAAAAGGAGATCATCAGGCAGTGATAGCTTTAGTTCATAGTGCTCTCACTTTTTTTGCCAGTGATTTTAATGCTTTTCTCTTATTAAAAAGCCCAGGGAAGAGAAGTCATAAATATTTCTTGATGTTGCCACAGAGATTAAGATCATATTGCACAAAACCCAAAGTTGCACAGAAAAACCTATATCAACAATTATCCTCTGTATCAAGTGTTTTCTGTGTATCAAATGTATTCTACCCTCACAGGAAGCAAAGCAGACCGTTAAGAAAAGTAATTATTGTCTTGCAGTGTTTTTCTGATCTGGGAAAGGCAGGGCCAACACACACAGACTACTGAAAAGGGGTTTGATGCCTCCAATTGTTCCTTTATACCTGGCGATAAGTCTTCCTTAACAACATATCTCAGAAAAGCTGAGTACTTCTCCAAAGATAATGGATGAAACAACAGGAAGCTGAGACAGCTGTAGCGAGATGTCCAGCAAATTCATTCATCGTAAGATGAATTATGCAAGGACATACCACAACATTCTTGCTCTATTGTTGTCATGACTAGACATTAAAGCCATCAGTTTGTAAAAGCTCAATGCAGAATGCCTCTTCTTCTTCCACCTATGAAGAAATGCTTGTGGTACTTACTGTTGCTAAACATTTGCCTTGCTCTGGAAATCTCTGCAGAGTCACAAATCTGTTATTTGATGTATCAGTACTCAATATACCAATAGAAAAAGAAAGAAACATTTTAAGCCCTACAAAACAAACAAACAAAAAACCTATATTGTCCAACATCCCTATAACATACATAATAATGATGAAATACGACTTTTTTTCCCCACATGTGTGCTGATGCCACACACCGAAGAAAAAATTTGGAAAATTTCTGTGCTTGTGTCAGCAGTGACAGCCATGATTGCAATTTACATAAGGAAGACTAGTAAATATTCCCATAGTCATAGGAACAGAGATGTTGAAAAGCAAATATGTGAATTTGAAGAAACCAGAACATGACTTAAAAACTGGTACTTTACTCATTTTCTTGTATTTTTGAAGAGCAAGTGTGTTAGTACTGCTGCTCCTTTAAACAGCACTAGCAAAGGGGAAACAGAAATAGTTTCTTTACAAGTTTTAAGACAGTTCTCATTTTGTCAACACCTCTTTCTCAATAAAACTGTAGAGATAATGAGTCCTTTGAAAATCTCTTCTCCAAAGCAGAAACCTAAAAGCAGGATCCCTACCGTATTAATGGTTTAAATAGATACAATGTAACCACACTGGAATGATGTTGGAACAGGAATACGTTTTCTCCATACTGTCAAATCTATTATAATATTAATATTTGGTTTTAATTTCATATAGTGTATTGAGGACTGCTTTTTATTGCAGCTGGTGAGTGTGCCAACCAGGGGGTCAGTCTGTGCTCAACCTCCTGTTCACCAATAAAGAGGGGCTGGTAGGGGATGTTGTGGTCAGAGGCTGCCTGGGGTGCAATGACCACAAGATAATCGAATTTTTGACAAAAGGTGAATCAAGGAAGGGCACGAACAGATCATCCACACTGGACTTTTGGCGGGTGGACTTTGGATTATTAAAGGAATTAATTGGGAGGATACCTTGGGAAATAGCCCTTAAAAGTAAGGGGGTCCAGGAAGCCTGGACATACTTTAAGAATGACATCTTGGAGACATAGAAGCAGGCCAACCTGATTTGCTGTAAAGTGAGCTGTAGGGGAAGAAGACCAGCCTGGATGGGTAAGGAGCTTCTGCAGGAGCTAAGCAATAAAAAGAGGATGTATCACCTTTGAAAACAGGGGGAGGTAAATCAGGTTATTTTTAAAGACATTGTTAGGTCATGGTGGAGGAAAATTAGAGAGTCAAAAACCCATCTCGAACTTAAAGTTGCCACATCTGTGAAGGACAATAAGAAGTCTTTCTGTAAATATATTAATGGTAAAAAGAAGGGCAATAATAACCTCCACTCCTTATTGGATGTAGAGGGAAATACAGTCACTNGAGGGAAATACAGTCACTGCAGATGAGGGGAAGGCAGAGGTACTCAATGCCTCCTTTGCCTCAGTTTTCAGTAGCAGGTCAGATTGCCTACAGGACAAGTGGCCATCTAAACTGGTAGATGGGGTCAGGGTTCAGTATAGTCCCACTGTATTCCAGGAGGAAGAAGTTAGAGACTTAATGAACTGTTTGAATCCTTATTAGTCCATGGGACTGGATGGGATC
>VXBA01006148.1:49285-198367 GCA_013399895.1 Serilophus lunatus | reverse complement strand
GGCCTGCGCGCCCGCTAGAGGGGGCGGCCGCGGCCGAGGGCCCCGTGGGGCATGGTGGCAGGGAGCGAAGCGGGGACGGTGCCGGGTCCGAGCAGGGCGGTGCGAGCCCGCAGCTGCCAGGCCAGCCCGGTCTAGCCCTTTCCTCTCCCGTTTTCCTGCCCTCCGTCACCTCTGGAGCGGTCTCGGCTCGGGAGCCGCTCCGCTCGGCTGCCGCCCTTCCCCGTGGGCAGCGGGCGGTCGCTGCCGCCCGGAGGTGCCGCTCGGGGCAGCCTTGGTCCGTAACTTGAGTGCGGGCACAGGCGGGGGTGGTTAGAGCCCCTCGGCGTGGGCAGAGCCGGAACCTGCCGAGGTCTTGTAGCCTTTGATCTCAACTGTGTGTGAGGGACGTGCTGAAGGGTACGGTCAGAAACAGGTGGGCACTGTGGTGTATTTTGTCGGCGTGTACCCTTGTGATGCTGTTCTCTCTCTGTGCCGTAGCTTGGATAACAGCCATCTTCCCTGTAATGCCTGTGGAAAGATGTCAAGCCACATGGGGAGAGATGGGTCTCTGTTTTGCTCTCCCGTGCTTGAAGAGGGGCTGTCATGGTTCTTTTCCAAATGTCACTTGCTTTGCAGCTCATTCTAGTTTTCAGAACGTTGAAGGAGTACCCAAAAAGCAATCAAGAAGGCTGTTTTCCCATTTATCCAGATGGTCAGCTTTGGTTAAGAAGAAGATAGCAAACATACTGTCTTTCCTTCGGGATGGATAGCATAAGTGCTTCTGCTAGTATGTCTAGTCTGTGGATCTGCTTTATCTTTATCCAGGTATTGCATCCCCTGAAAAGGATTGACCATTTTGCTCCATCATCTAGTATTTCTAGCTTTTCCGTAATTTGGGGTTTTTTTTTAAGCTTCCTTCCCCCATACCAAGAGAAGTTAGAAGTTAAACAGCTTGTTTTACAGAGAGGTCTGGAATGTGAACTGGTTTTGGCTCTTTTCTATGTAAGGATTTGGGCCTCTTGTTTATTTCAGTTTAATGTCTTCATGGCTTCCAATGGAGGACACAAGTTGTTGGTAGTTCAGCGTTTGAGTAGTGGATACTTGTGAAAATCTGGAACTAAGCCGATTGTCTGAAGTTGTTCAGTAATTCCATAGCAGAGCAATAGAAGAGAAAGCAATTCTCTTTCCTAGTTCACTCTTCTGTGACTCAAAGGGTATCGGGGTTTTTTCATTAGTTTGTATGAGGAAGACAAGGATGTTCTAAATGGTTTCAATCATCTAAGGACTAAAGCTGCATACTTCTTTCCGTATGAGCTCTGTGATATTGAATATGAACATTTCACTTGAGGAGGGGAAGGACTTCAAGGATCTGTTTAATTTATGTGATGAATATGTAATTTATAATTCTTCATGTTTTACCTTGGAATTCCACTTGTCTTCTGCTTACTTTCAACAGCAATTACAGTATTCTTCAGATGTGAAGAGCAGGACTGTTCAGTTCATTAATTTGAGAAATGCAGGAAGTCAGAGTGACGCAAGGTAAAACGTATTTTGAGATATTCATATCAAAATATCATATATTTTCAAGCAACTTATATACATGTTAAGACTACCAAACTAATGTAATGTTGATTTGATGTAAAGGACAGCTATGTTTTATCTATAAGCCTTTTGTGTGGATTAGGAATGTTAGGAAATAGTTCTTGTACCTTAACATTAGTGTATGGCACTATTTCACATATGTCAGGGGAACATGAAATTTCATCTTATGCTCAGAGGATGTGGCACAGCATCTGTTGGAGACTTCTCCCCCTTCTGATGCAGCAGTTGGAGACATAACGAAGGATTGTACAGATGTCTGAAATGGGTCTTGCCTTTGAGTGCCTGAACTGGACCCTGAACCAGTACCTGAATCCTGCCTGATCCTAAGACTTGCTGACCCCAAGGCCTTTTTGTGGTGTCCCTCACTTAAGTGGCATCGAGTGCCTTTCAGTAACTGGATAAGAAGAAACTTAAAAAAATATGTTCTGTATTATCCACTGGTATATATTAGATACTCAGTCCATGTAACTGTTGTATTGCCTTACCCATTAGCAAGAACTGAGATTATTTTACTGCATTACCTTTGGTAGAGATACCTGCCTACACATTCAGTTGAAAGTTGACACTGATACAGATGGAAAAACTTAATGGGATTTAATAGACTTGGTTAATTTAACTGATGTAGATTTTATTCCACTAAAGAGCATGACAGAAGCAGTGTCACAGGTGCTGTAAGCCTTACGTAATGACTACAAGGGTGCTTTGAGACTCTTTGGAGAAGATTATAATTGTATGTATTAGTTCATAAGTACATTTTAAGTAACATTTAATTACCAGGCTGTGTTGGTAACTCCAGTCAAGAAGGCAACATGGCATGTGATATTGATGTTTCTTAATTGCTTATAGCTACAGAAAGTTTTGTAGAGTCAAATGCCATTTGTAAACAGGAGATGCTTTTGTCTGTAGTTGTAAAGTTCAAAACTAAGTAATTCTTGCACAAAGTCCTTTTATGAAAATGCCTTACATTGAAGTCTGACTCTTTACTGAAACTGGAGTTAGTATGTCTGAGGAAAGAAGTTAAATTTTCCTCTGTTAGGGGACCTCTAATACCAAAATTTCACAATTCCACTACCATTTATAAGGTGGATTGTTACCTGCGTCACCTTATGAAAAATGAGTACTTATTCCATACAGTCACTTCATGGTTACTATATCATCCAAGGTCATGGTCTTTGTATGTTTTTACTAAAGGGAATTTTTTTTTCCTATGCTTTTTCTCCTAATTATGGGCTTCTATGGCATTTGTAGCTCTTTGGATGAGACCACTTATGAAAAACTGGCTGAAGAAACACTGGACTCCTTAGCAGATTTCTTTGAGGACCTGACAGATAAGCCTTTTACCCCAGAAGACTATGATGTCTCTTTAGGGGTATGTTTAAAACATTATATTATCATTGTAATTTTTGGGGGGAGAGGGTATTATTTGAAGGAGTATTTTAAATTAGTCACCTTAGTCCTGACACTTAAATTACAATGAGTTTTTACAGCTTTATTGTTAAAATACGGCTCTTTATACTGACTGGGGCAACAATTCTGGTAAAAAATAACACATATTGCTTTGTGATTTGAGTATTTTATATGTTTCGTGTATAAAGGCAGAGATAATATAGAATAATAAATGAACACAAGAAGAAGCAGAAACTGATTTCTAATTTCCGAGTGGATAAACTTTACTAAACAGGTCTAGATGTGTGACACAGCAGTGTCACCCTTCTGGTGAGTACCGGGATGACTGTACATGGCATAGTACACATACATAACGTGCAACTGTTAGAGCAGCTTCTTTGGCTGCCCTGATTATGCAGAAGCAGCATTTGTCCTGAGCAAATGGAATAGGATTCTCCTGGCTTTACTGATGACAGCCCGTGGTGGAAAGAAGCAACAAGAAGATGCAGTGTTTGGAGAGATGGTTGCAGAAGAGAAATCAGGGTGTGCAGGGGGAGAAGGCTATTGTCATGGGAGAAGTTGGGTGGCTGATAATTGGTTAGTTGGAGCTTTCAGTAGATCAGCCACTCAAACATTTTTACAGGAGTGATAGACTCACACTAAAAACACCCATTTTATTTGTATAGGGGATTTATTAGTTTCTACAGAAGTTCAGTTCCTGAACTGGTTTGTGTGTTACAGCCTTCAACATGGCTTGGAGAAGAGAGCTGTTTCTCCCTACACCGCTGTCTGCAACCCAAGTCTTTCAGTACTGCATTTTTTGGGGGTCACACAACTGCTGCTTCCTTTTTGCTTTCTACTGGCCCTGTCAGTTTAAAGGGACATTGTTCTGGGATGTTGAAGCAGATAGTTTGGATTGCACTGAGCAAAATAGCAAACCAAAGCAAAACCCTGTAATTTTGGACTTACTCCTGTGTAGCTTTGTCATCATAATGTTCCTCTTTTTTTCTGATAGCTAGTATATAAAATAACATGCTGTCAGTAGCATTAGCATTAGTATTTGAAAATATTATTTGTTGCTTTAATTAAGTATGTAGATAATGCTACAGCTAGGTGGTTTTCTGGTAAAAAGTAATTGTGTAATCATTACTCTTCAGTATGTTTCAGCACCTATTGGCATGATGTAAAAAGCTGAGGAGAAAAATTAGCAAAAATATCAAAATTCACCTCTTTAATATTCTTAGATACTTCTTTGTGTGAAGGTAATGAGTCGTGCCATAATTTTTCTCCATCCACTGTATGGTGGATTATGTTTGACACTGACTCGTGAGATTCAAAAGGAAATATTTTTGCGTCTTAATTTTTTACCAGTGGTCCTTTTGTTACGTGGACTGTATGATGGCATTTAATAATATGCTGTCTTTTCTGTTAAGAGCAAAAGGTTAAATAGTCACAAATTGTAATTCCAAACAAACAAGGCCATTGCTACAGAAAGCCACAAGGTGGCAAATGTGATAAAGGTCTGGTTTGCCTGTCTATTGTTGTGAACTTGAAATTTATATCTTTTGTGTCCAGGAAAAAAAAAAATCTCTTTAGAAAAATATTCTTGTTATGAAGAACTAACAAACATTCATCTAGTAGTACAAAACACATAGAGCAGTATTTCTTAACATATGGTAAATCTATCTTGCAATTTAAGTTTTTAAAAACTCAAGCTGTATTTTCTAGTATTTCAGAAGTTTTGCAAAACTTCTGAGAAAATGTTTTCAACGCTGCAGTAGAAGCTAGCCTTTATTTATTTTGCAATGCTAGAGCAACAGTACGCTCTAACAGTTGATATACTGTTGTGTGTCATGTAATGTATGCCATGTGATGTCATGCATGTAATGTAATCAATAGCATAAATTTTTGTTAACTCTTTGGAAACCTATTTACTTAAAGTGTTTTTGTAGCATATAGCATAACATCATGCTGAATCCCTAATGCGACACTGAAGAACACATAGGCTTCATTCTCCATCCTGCTCTTATTCTTCTATATCTCTAAAACTCTTAAGACTGCTGAAATATGGAAAAGTTTAAATTCTGACAACCAGAGAAGTAGCTCGCTCTTGTCCTTCTCTGCACTATTCCAATATCCAATACACATAACTGGCAGGATGGTGGCATTAAACTGGAGAGACTTTTATTTTTATTGTGTTGATCACAGACATAAATAACTTTAAAAGCACAGAAGCAGGATGGAAACTAATGTAAAAGTCAGATCCTGAGAGTATTGTTTTATGGCTGTTGATCCTTAAGCAATGTTAAAAATCTGTTAACACTGAGTTGCAGTGTAGGAAAAGGAAGCTTTGAGCTGCTGCCTGTGCAACACAGTATGTTTGCAGGCAGTAGATACTCTTACACAAAATTATTTTTTCCCACTATAATAAGTGTTTATACATAGCAAATAACCCTAGCAACAATAGTAGCTAGCAGTATCTTCTGACTAAAGCATTAAAAGTATGATTTCCCGAAAGAAGCTTTATTGTGCTGTTGAGCCTGAAGTATTCCAAATATTGTAAATTGAACATGACTAACCTATTAACTGAATCATCACACTCCATGCAGAGAAATGTCTCCCTTTTCAATTAGCATTCAGATCATCTGTAGAGTAACTCTAGTCCAAGTAGTGTTGTTTTCTTTCCTCTTAAAGTTAGAACAGAAAATATTTTTCTCAGTTAGAAATGTGAATAATGTTGTCAGTAAGAAATGTGAGCAGGAAAGAGAAAATAAATGCTCACTAGGATAATGGTCTAAAGGTGGCATAACTAAAACAGAATGAGACCTCATGGACTTGAGCAATGGAACATTTTTGACGTATTAATCAGAATTATTGAGAAAAAATTATCTTTGTTCCCTGGGAAACTGTTATAGTTAGTTAAGAAAAGTAAGGTAAAATTACATAGCTCAGAAATCTAGCAGTGCAACATAAAGCTTCTTGGAACTACACCATTTCTAGATTGTTCATTAATAAAAACACTGTTGTTATTGGATGATATTTTGATTGTTGCAAGATGAACTAGTGGTCCTTTCAAGATGCCATGTCAAAGCTCAAGAGTGTTATTTAAGTAATGCCATTGTGAGTAGTACAAACACTATATTCAAACACTGACCAGAAGGTTTAAAGTCTAGATCAGACTCAAAGAAATGCATGTTGTGTAGGTATTAACACAAATTTTTAACATCTATTGATCATTCTTTCAACCTGTTATTGTTTGGGAAATGATTGAAAATGTGATACAGATATTTAAGTTTCTGCCACTGCAGATGAAGTAATTGTTGTCAAAAGAACAGGATGCAAGTCTTTTATTTCATACTTTCTTTGTCTTTTAAGAGTGGAGTACTAACAGTTAAATTAGGAGGAGACATGGGAACATACGTAATCAATAAGCAGACACCAAACCGGCAGATTTGGCTGTCCTCACCCACAAGGTAAGTTATGTGCAAGTTAGATATAAATGTCTGCAGACTGGGTGGAAACTTACTTCCCCTTTTTTATAGTGTGGCATGGATCATGTAATATCCTTTTCGTAAGTAACCCTTTAGCTCTGTATATTCTCAAAACATTATATAATCTAAATGTTCAATAGTGATTTGCTGTAGAGGTTTGGGGCACACTGCAGTACACTGACATGCCTAAATTAATGGAGGAAATGTGTAAAACAGAACTTTCATAGTCTGTTCCTGTCCGAAACCACTATCTACAAGAATATAGCCTACTCATAGAAAAAAATAAACAGCAATGATGAAAAAAACCCAAACAAAACAAAACCCAAAAACCCAACCGAAACAAAGCTTCTCTTGCATTCTCTTGGAAAAAGAGTGATGATGATGTTATGATCTAAACCTCTCTTTGTATTTAAACAGGGTGGCTCCTTCCCTTTTAAGCTTGTGGGATTTCCTGCTTTGTAAGTTTATGCTCACACTGGTTGTTTTTGTCAAGCATCTGTACTTCATGGGAGCCTTAGCTAGCTGTTTCCTCTGCCTTCTCTGCTGTGCTTTGATCCATTCCTTGTTTTCTGGCTGGTTTCAGCAGGGAGGGTAGCCAGATAAGTGAGAAAATGTAGTTGTGTCACTCACCTCAAATTTTTATTCTTTGCCACTACCCCTGGAAAAGAACTGAGGGAGTTGGTCAGTGTTACTGGTGGCACTGACACAAAGGTTTCACTATTTATGAAAACTGAAATTTAGATAACTTCTATCTGTTTGGAGCCAGCTCTAGTTGAGCTAAGATGTATGTGCTCCAAAGTACAGAGTTTGGGAAAAAATGTTAAATTTTTTCCTTTTTTTAATGGAGTTTATTTGTTTGATTTGTGCATATAGTTTTGTTTGTTTTGGTTGCTCCAGTAGTGAATAAAAATACACAAGAGACCTACTTGAAAATTCTCTGATGGTACTTTCCACCAACTGTGATGAAAAATTATTCAACTACAAACACCGGTTTATACTCCCTTAACTGATACTATGGTAAACAGTGGTATTTCCTGAAATATGATACTATGTGTTCCACTTGCTTCCTAACTTCTGAAAGGCAACTCCAGCAAATACTGTATGATATGGACTGAATCTTAGCTGCAATATGCTGGAAAGTGAAAGAAGTAAATCTTGCTGTCAGTAATCACTTGCCTTGAACGTTTTGGGGCACTTGTACAGTAAATATTGATCTTGAGTCTTTAAGAACTTATCCTGAGGGAGACAAATCATTAAGATGTGCAAGGGATGTTTTCTTGGATTTTTTTTAACCTTCTGTTTGTTATTCTGCATCAATACACTGAAGTGGAAACTTTGACAGTAACAAGTGAGGGGATATGTGCATCCTACCAGCAGTGTGATTGCAATAATTTCATGTAGCTCCTTTGACTGAAAAGATTTTCAACCTTATATAGTACCTCCAAGTAATACTTTAGTGTGATATTTTAATTCTTCTCTCTTACTGTTTAAAAATGTATGCAGACTTTCCTTAAGAAATACATTTTGTCTATACTTAGTAGAAATTTTATAGAATTCACACAATCTTTGCTTACATTATTAATTTAAGTCACATTTGTACAGCATTTTTTAGTTTTAGAGAACTGTGGAGGTGTTTCATATGCTAACAGTATCACTGATATTTACTGTATAACATTTAAAAATAGTTCAAGTAATATACTTATTTCTTTGTCTTTAAATTTATTAAATTTATTAATGTCTTAGCCTGAATGACTTGATCCCATTCCATCATTCTCTAGGTGCAGAACAGTATAAACAAACACTTGTGTCACAAAGGCAAAGAAATGAGAGATGTGTAGTAAAGTAGCTGGAGCACATAATCTTGATTCTGAGTAGTTACCACTTTTGATACATTCAAGGAGATTTCAGTGAAAGTAATTTTTATTTGTGGTTGCATTTCTGACTTCTCTTACTTCACGTAGTGGTTGGAAAGTTCTTCATTTGGCTATTCTGAGTAATTCAGGATATTGAGGTTCAGATTAGTGTTTACGTTTGTAGAGAACCTCTGCAGGTTGTTCTTGTGTATATATAGGATAGTCTTGTTTTCTAGCAGACCTTGTGAGTTGATTGTCTGAATTTCTGGGCATATTGTCCTTGCAAGATCAAAGGTTTATCTCAGATGAACATTTTGTTCCTTTCTATTTTTGTAGTTTAGTTGATGTTAATGATAATAACTACCTTTCAGTCATTCTCCTGTTTCACACATGGAGAATTACATGGATACAAAGGTCTGGATTGGAACCCAGGTGTTCAGTTTCTTAGTACTTAGTGTGGTCCTGAAAAAGTGAAGCCAGCAGCAATGTGATAGCGCAGAGGAAAGCAGCATTTTAGGTACGAGTCTCCCACATGACAATATTTTTTCTTTCAGCTGGTAAATTATCTTGTTGAACATAAAAACAAGGTGAAAATGGTGATCTGTGTTCTGCTGTGCTTAGACTATCTGCATGTAACTGCTGCAGGAACTAATCAGTGGCATTGATTCAGCATTTTAAATCCCCCCTTGTGATATTTGTATGCAATAAAGTTACAGGGATGAGGGAAGAAGGGGGTAAAAGAAGAAATTGTGTGGAAATCAGTTCCAAAGGCGAGAAGAAAAAGAGCTCAGAGTGCTCTTTTACTGGGGGTGACTGATGTGTCTTGTCCCTTTTCAGATACAGCTGTTGGATGGCTCAGTAGTTCCTGACATACCTGGGCTTTTCTGCTCTACTTCTCCAGGCTGTCCAACAGTCATTCCCCATGCTGTCTGTTCCTTTTCCTGAGCACTCTCTGGCATACATTATAAATACAGGCTTTTTGCATGTCTCTGTACTTAACCCATTATATGATGTTTTTGGTTTTTTTCTAGTGGGCCCAAGCGCTATGACTGGACTGGAAGGAGTTGGGTGTATTCTCATGACAGAGTATCCCTCCATGAACTACTATCAAAAGAATTTTCAACAGCATTAAAAACTAAATTGGATTTGTCCTCCTTAATATATTCGGGGAAAGAAGACACTTGATATTCTACCTCATGGGAGTCAAAAGACTAACCTCAAGCCTTTTCTTGGCTTCTAAAGTACCTGAGCTTAATGTTGTTATTTTTCTTGGCATCAGTATGCTGCGCAACAAAAAGGAAAATAGTATTTTTTTTTCTGTAGTGTTCAGTCTGTGCATTTCTGTGTCACTGTTTGAATCTGTGTCCATGTAGTACACGTGGTTGAGGTCACCCTTCCTTGTCACTTCATGTCTTGCTTGCTTTCTGCAGAAGTTAAGTCATGAATTGTTACTATCTGTAGTCTTGTTTGGATGTAAGAACTGACCCACATGGTGACTTCTGAGCAGCGCACAAACGCTAAACAACTTTTGGTGAGACATTCACTAGAACCAAGAAATGCCTGTGAGTTGCATTGACATAAGGTGTGGTACTGTGAATCCATTGCATTAAAAATTGTGGCTGTTTCAAGTAACTCAGCACAGTCAAATTGAACGCGTCATAATGCAAATGATGACAGTTTTTTGTCTTTAGTATTGCAGAACCCGCCATTTTCTTCAAATTCTAAATTCTGGTTTATTTCACATTAGGAATTTTTTTGGAGCTAAGGTTTAAATTGCTTAGAGTCTGTGTGGCTGTAAGCATCATACGGAACTGAAAATGTTAGTAGGTAGTATTTAAGCTGGGCAGCAATATATCAGCAAATAGTCTATTACTGTGCATTTCTGTTTCTCTACCTTTGTCCTTCAAAGAGTAAAAATACACACTGACTTTTTTTGAGTTGATCAAAATTAAGATTATGGTAGCAAAAGTTTGCACTGATTTTGTTCTGTTACATTTCACAAGTATATGGTTTTAAATCATCTATTTATCTCCATGGTACAACAAGGTTCCCCTTGGCACTGTGCTGAAGCTTCTTACAACCAAGGGTGGTACTTAGGCTGATGAAGGTGTCTTCCGTCAGGCTGTCAAAAATGTGAAGGAAATAAGTCAAATCTTCAGATCTTAAAACAAAAACATTTTAAAGAAATCATAAACTGCAAGAACACGTCAACATTTGCACTGTTGTATTATTACCACTTAACGGGTTTTAATTGCCTATAAAAATGGAAGGACAAAGTTGTCGATTAATACATGAGGAAACAATTTCACCATACAATACTTGTAAATTGTATGAGAAGGTGCTCAGTGCAGACTGTTTTTCTTCTCGATTCCTCTGATGGTGTGGTTAGTTTGGCATGATTTTATGACTAGCTTGGTTTTTGTTATTGATTAATTGTGCATGCTGTTTCCATGTTTTTCAATCAAAATACATTTCATCTGGATGAGATAAATATAATGACACCCAACTCTCATGAATAGAAAAAGATACTTTAAAAAAAAAAAAACAGGCAAAAATAGAAGGTGGTTTTGCTGTTCTTAATTCAGAAAAGTGAACATAATTTACAGCATATGAAAGTATGTGAGGTTTATGTATTTACTTTTATAGTTTTTAGCTAAACCTAGTAGTTCAGGTAGCCATTTGGTAGATGTTACACATTTGCATCGATGTATACAAATGTTACACGTTTGAGTCGATCTACCCATTGTGTAGATGTTACAGACTTGATATTTGAACTGAGGATACTTCCTCCTGGTTGTTCCTTTCCCTGATCATACCTAATTAGCGTGTGTTTATTTTCCAGTTGACTTTTCCAAAAATTATTATTAAGTAATTTGCATGCAACATGATCTCTTATATGTATTTGGTTTATATTTGGGGGTTCATTCTCCATTCCTTTATATCTCATGCAATGTTTTTCTCAAAGTTGCACGTAGAATTCTTAATTCATTACGTAAAGTGTGACTTGAGGATGTGATAGTAAGGCAGACATGCATATTGTTTTGAACTCTTTCTTAAAGCACTTATTGTAAAGATTCTGTGCAAATTTGGCCAGTCAGAGTGGATTTTATAGGAGCACTTCAGGCTCACAGTTGACATGCCTTGCCCTTCATCCGTCTTGCTACTGTTATTTTTGCAAACAATTTTCTGACTTTAGGTATCTTAACTGGTGAAGATAAATAGCAAGTTAGAATGAGTTTTATCTCAGTGTACAAAGTGAATCATAGGACATGACTCATTTTTTTGCTTTAGTACTTGCATCAGATTGTAAGCCAGGGCAAGGACTCTCTTGAACTGTCACACTTGTATGGTGGAGGTGCAGAACGAGATCTGATCCTAATGTCAGACCGTGCCTATTGCCCCAAGACAAATACTGCTTCCATACTAATTTTTTCTTCTGTAACTTACTGGAATAAGAAGATTGTCGTATGGTTCCCCACCTGACATCATGTTAATAGTTTCTTGCCTCACCTCTCACTAAAGAAGTAGCTGAAGGAAAATCTTTTCATACAGACTATGGACAGGTAGTATTCATAAGAACTATTGTGTTGTGGGTGTTACACATTAATTACAAACATTTTTTGGAGTTCAGATTAAGGAAAGACAGACAAGTTTAGATAAGGAAACAACAAATGTCCAAAACAAGCCTTTTTATGTTGCTACCTTCTCCAGTTTGCTGAATTGATTTAAAACTTGTGTCATGGTAATTATGGGAGGTGATCAGTAACGCAGTGAATAATTTTGTAAGCATTACTACTTTCCAGATACAGGCTCTTCTGCCAGCCGTCAGTGTTCTCTACTGTTCTAAAAAAATCAGTAATATATTAAATGTGTCAATAGTCTTACTTCTCTTAATAGCATTTTAGGGCTGTTAAACATCCTAAGGCCACTGTTACAAAAGTAGCTTCAGAGAAAGTTCTCTAAACGTTTTCCTAACAGATGAAGTTTTTAAACATTTATTAAGGAAACAAGACACCCAGCACAGTGTAAACCAAGTAATCTGACACATACCTGGAAGTAAGAGTAAATTTCCACTCCTTACGCCCTGATTTTCCCTGAGTGCAATATTGTGTTACAGTGATCACTGAGCCTGTTCTGTAGCTGACTGAAAACATTTGAGTTAATGAATTAGCCCTGAATTAGTCTTTCCCCTGGCACTTCCAAATTATTTTGCTGTTTGAGGCTTTTAGGTGGGAATACTCACTTGAAGACTGCTGTATGCACATGCATGTTAATTATTAACTATAGCTACGAGTAGGCTTTTTCCATACAATGTCTGAACGCAGTTTCGTATTTGCTGTCAATAAAATGGGCTCGCTCAGTGCCTCCTTCCAAAGTCCAGCACCTTCATGAGGAATACTGTTTGGCTTTTTTATCTTACTTCCTGTATGAGGTATACTAGATTAACTGTGCCAATTGAGAAAGACATTTATCTGAATTAGAAATGCTGTGGGAGTCCAGAATATTTAGTATCTATTGAAAAACCATCTGCACTTTCTCACCGGCAACTAACAACAAACTAGAAAACTTGTAAGTAGATTTTGTTTCACGGGCTCGATGCGAGGGGAGGACTGTGCTGTTTAATTTTAGAGGGGCTTGGAAGAGGTTTAACTGTCCACCAGATAAGAGAGCAGATAAGGAATTCCTGGTGCCATTTAGTGCTTTACAACACAAAAGAAATGCGATTCCAGAGAATCCTGCCAGCGCTGTTCGGCCTTGCCTTTCTCATCTCGGTTGCAGGACAGCAGCGATGCCGGAAAGCTGATACCTGTGGAATGCCAGCCTGAAGTGCAGTTCCCTTTATTTATTTTATAGATTTGGGAACATATTAGTAGAACTTGGAGAGTGCCGTGAAGTGTTCTGGCTTGGAAATGGAGTTGCTCTGCCTTCTGCTAACCTTTGGTGTTTCAGCTGAGAGGGGCGGTGTAAACCCACAGCTCTCCGAGTACACCAGTAAAGTGGCTGCAGCTCTTCTTTCATAAAAGGCCGGCAAAACCAGATTGAGAGACGCATGTGGAACGCTGCGCCGTGTGTTAAAGGCTGTCTCAGAGGTCTTCCCGTTAGAAATGTTCAGATGGGCAATTATCCCAAGTTCCAAAGAAAACACTGATGTAAACGGAAAACACACTCAGGCGCTGGGCTGGGTGACGGTGCACCCTGCCAGCGACAGCGGCGGAGGGGTCTCCGCCGGGCCCGCCCGCAGGTCGGGGCTCTGAGCCCCGGGCAGAGTCGGGGACCAGACCCGGGGGACACACCCGGGGTCCCCTCCCTGGAGACGTGACGGACAGAGAAAAGCCGGGGGGCGGGGCGGCCACGCCGCGGTGACTCAGCGGCGCGGAGCACCGGGTTGCGACCGGTATTTCCTGTTCCCCCGCCGCTGCCACGGTGTTGGTGTGCGAGCGTGGGCTGGGGGGGAGCCGGGCCAGGGCACCCCCGGACTGGCGGGTGGTGGCCGCAGGTGGGGCCACGCCAAAGGAAGGGGCGCGCTGCCCGCCCCGTCCAGCTACCACCGCCCCTCCCCTGCCGTCCCCTGCTCTCCCCATCCCTCCTCTCTCCTCCCCACCTGGGGGCGAGGCCGGCACCTGCGGCGGGAGTCCGCCCCAGCGTGGTCACACCGCCCCCGCCCGCGCCCCGCAGGAAATCGCCTGACTCGGTGGGAGCGGCCGCAGCAGACCGGGACCCGCACCCGCACCCACACCCGGACTCAGAGTCGGCGTCCCCGTCGCTGCCCGCTCCGGGGCGGCGGGGCAGAGTGGAGAGGGCAGGGTAAGGCACCGGGCCGCCTCTGGGACCCCTGCTCCCGCTGCCGGACGCCCTCCGCGAGCAGGCGAGTATCCTCGCAGGATATCCCCGCGCCCCCCGCCGCTCCCCTCTGCCCGGGCAGGTGCGGTGCCCCTCGGCACCCCCTGCTCCCTGCTGACACTGCCTCCTCTTCCTGCCCCGGGGGCCGCGCTCCGTTCATGGGCTGCGCGACTTCTTCCTCTCGCTCTTTTGTGTGCCTTGGGTTTTATCCCGCCTTTGCTCCCGCTCCTCGACCGCGCTTTGCCGCCTTTGTCCGCAGGAGCTGAGGCGGGGGCTGCGCCGGCCCCCAACTTCTTGGACCCCCTCCCGGGCTGGCCCCGCGCCCGCCGCGCACCTGGGCGGTGCGAACAGCCGGCCTTGGGCCGGGGATCGGCTTTTCGCTAACGGGATTAAGCGGCTCTCTGTGACTTTTTCCGTGCTAAGTACTTTCCGGGAGAGTGCGATACTACGTGGAAAGTGGGAGAGATGTCACCGGCGAGTCGGGGTGTTTGTTTAGCCGGGTTTTTCCCCGCGGGGCGGGAGGGCGTGTGCCGCGGCCAGCGCACGCCCTCGTCGTCGGGGGCTTGGGCTGCCTTTGTTGCACAGAGAATTCCTGAAATCTTTATGTTGGCACATCCCGGGTGGATTCCAGCCGTGCCTTGGGCTTTGGCTAACTGGGTCAGGGGAAGTTTCAAGTTAACAGGGAACTGTGAAACAAAAGAACAGGCAGTTCCGGGAGCCAAATGTTTGATTGCCCTGTTAAAAGTGCCTTGGCTTCGGTCGCGTTTGCGTTTCTGTAGTCCAGGTACATTAGATTTAAATCCTGGAGTGCCAAGGTTGATCTACAGTGGTATGCGCTTGCTTTAGTAGACAACTCTGCCGTTACTTTCCCCATACTTGAAAGCTGCATTTTTTTTCCCAACAAGAGAAAGTACATGGCTTCTGAACATACTTGTGTAAGAGTCATATAACCAATCAGAAAACTGCGTTGCTTCCAATGTTGCTTTTTAATAGTTATTCGCTTAAAACATATAGAACCTCTGAATTATCTGCTTCTTAGCTTCAATTTTTAAAGTGGTGTCAGGTCCCACAGCTAGGATGATACTCAAAAGCTCTTGGACCCACAGTAGCGTTCCAGCAGAGGCTGCAAAAGTCTGTTTTGTTTTGACCTTTGAATGTAATTATCAAAGTCACATCGTTTGCAACAAAATGACTTACCTTTTCTTTTGTTCAGCAAAGTTCTGCTTTATAGGTTTAGGACTGTGCTTCGGCTAGGGTTCAGAGTAAACAAAAAACAGCATATGCTATGACTGATGAAACTTCTTTCATTTACGAAGCACTTGTGGTCTGAGGGTCTACCTGTATACTCTTCCAAACAGTGATCCTTGTCAGGATCCCTGATGTCCTGACATGGCAAAAATCAGGTACTGGAAGGCATAGGAAGTTTGTTTATGTGAATTAATACTCGTTGATAGATTATCAGGCTACCTGTAAATGCTTTTCATGTAGTAAGTACCTGTGTGCCATTTAGACAAGGTCAGTAAGATTTATACTTATCATAACATAATTATGAGGGTTTTAAGTGCTGCCATCAGGCTTCCGAGGAAGCTTTCTGCATGTATTTGATTTTTAGGTGAGTTTACTGTTATAATTGCCTCCAAGCTGTTACATGTAAGCATCTTCTTAAGCTTTAAATGTTGTATTCAGGTAGTGGTATGACTCCTCTTCCCTTTTACAAAAGGATGTCACTGCATTGGAGGTACTGCATCTAATTGTGTTCTGCTATTGCCCTGTGTCACTGTCAGTAACTGCTGAGGTGCTCAGTGCCGCTACACTGGGTTTTTGCGAGACTAAAGTGAAGTATTGGGAATTATGCAGTGGAGTTAGGGTGATCCCAACACTTTGCATGAACTGTAATCTCGACAGAGCTCTTCAGAATGAAGCATCAAAGTAATTAAGTGTCTGATACTTTTTTGATTGCTTAATCCCCCTTTTCCTGGTTCAGTGTCTTCTAAGGACAACCAGGAAATCTTTTTTAGTGATTAAAACAATGTTTAGGCAGTGGCACAATTCACAAAATGGGACGTGTCATACTTTTATAAGACCTAGATGCTTAAAAGCATCAGAAAGTTCCTGGATCATAATAATCCTCAACTGGGGAATGGCCTGATATTCCGGGACTACTTCAAAGCTGTATTTTATTTAGAACAAATCTACATGATAGCATTTGTATGTGTGTGTTTTAAAGTTACCAACCTTGTCTGTCAACGGAACTTCCTTGTAGGGTTAAGGAAGACTATTTTGTTACAAGGCTGTGTGCTTTTAATTGTTGAAGTAACAGTATTTAAATTCCCAAGGATGCCTAACTATGTCAGTTCTATCTTATTTTAGTAATACTGGAACAGGCCATTCTAATGACAGGGGGAACAAAGCAGCAAAAAGTTGTTGGGGTTAGAGACTTTTGAGTCTGTTTTTTTCAAACAGATATGAACATGCTCATTACTGAGGAAAAATGAATTTATTATATCTGATACCCTGACATCAGTTGCATAAAGCCTGTGGATCTTAATTCCAAATTGCAGTGGATTTCAGTGAACTTTGGAAGACTTCTCAAAAATGAGACAATTTTTTTGTAAACCAAACATTCATGGCAGTACGTATATAGGGCATAATTTTGTCTTGTAATATATGGGTCTTGCCATACTGAAGAATGGTTGCAAATTGTGTGACACCTACACAGACTGGAGCATTGATATGGAATATATGCACCAGTGCATATAATTTTTCACAGTCGAAAGTTCTGTTTCAGTCCCATGACCAAGTGCTCTATTTTCATTGGGAATCCTCAGAGAAATCAAGCTTGAGTTTAATTTTTTCCCACGGATTTCTCTCCCAGACGCTTTTGTCAAAATAGAGCTGTCCAACTATGGGACACTTTTCTCAATTATATGAATCTACCCTTTTCCTCCGAAAGAGCAGCACTGTGTTGGATCCTTATGCCTGCTTCCTAGAAGTGTTGGGTCCTTATGTCTGCTTCCTAGAAAAGTGCTTGCTGCTGGTCCCCAGAGTCTTTGGAGCCTTCCATTTCTTTTTATGGTCTTTTAATACTACTGGGGTTATCTTGGTCTGATTTCAGAAAGTCAGGTTGGTTTTTTTCCCCAAGTATGTAAATTATGATTTTGGATCTGTTGCAATTATAAGGCTTGTTTTTATTTATTTTTTGTTTGGTTTGTTGCTTGGGGGTTTTTTTAACCAGGCAAAGCTAAAATTCAGCAGTAGAGCTCTGAGATTATTTTTTACCTAAGTATTACATAATTTAAACAGGCACTGACTGCAATAGAATAATTAAACAGCTTCACGCAGCAGCCAAGTACACTCAGATCATTTCATAACTTAAACTATTAATATTTAGATTGGGGTTTAGTTTTTTGTTATCCAGGTCTTCACTTGTTTTCTTTTAAAGCAGATGATTGCTTTTTGAAAGTGCACGTTCCTAGGGGACATTGTAGATTTCTATTTCAAATGAGAATACAGACTGTCAACTCCTCTCTGTTCAGCGTAAGATGGCCCTTACAATTGTGAATTTATTTAGGATGTTTATGATCCAAGCTTAGTAATAACAGAGTGACCTCTGTTATGGCAGAGTTCTGCTCTGTGGGAGCTCTGCTCTGATATCTGGTACAGCATCTGCCCTGGTGTGTATACATGAGCTGCAGGCTTTGTTTTTAGGAAACATGAACTACCCAAGTCTTCCTGAATTTAGGTCAGCATTGTCATTGTGCATCTGAGTGTTGGGACCTCAGATAGCCATGGTTGCTAATCTAGGAAGAAAGTGAAACTCATTAGTGCTCTCTTTTCACATCAATAACATGAAAATGACAGACAAAAATACTGCATGATACAATACAAGGGCCAATGAGAAGTATGCAAGGCAAAATATAAAGCCCTTTTGTTCTCATATTTTCCAATGGCTGTTCCCTGTTCCTGCTTTTTTTCTCTGCCTTTGTTTTATACTAGCAATCCAGAACTGCTTTTGGGAGATTTCTTTTTATTTCTTAATGGTGTGCAATTATCAGGGCCTACATCCGTGTGAAGTGTCAGAATCAAGATGTCTGGTTAGATGTGGATATGTTTTCATTAAACCAGGCATGGGTTCAGATATTTTGGACCACTGTGGCTCAATGATATCTCTCCCAAAAGCACTGTGTTGTCAAACTCTTACACAAAACTAATTTTCTAATATCAGCATTGTATTGATAAGCTGAGTCTTACCTCAACAATGTGCAACTTCATCAAAACCAAGGTTTCACATACTGGTTCAAACTATTTGTTATTTGCTTTGTCTCGATAGTTTTTGGTTGGTTTTGTAGACATTAGAGAAAACCCATAAATCTCTCCTGCATGTTATTCTTAACAACAAGGCTGTCTGTAGTCTGGCTTGCACTCTCTATTTAACATCTGCTTCATCATCTAGCTCTGCCAGCAGATTTGACTACTGGTGTCTCTAGCCTCCTTAGCACAACTTTGTATAAGCTGATTCTGAGAATCTCCAGGAACATATGGACTGTTCAGGGAAGGGACAATCTCTAAGGAGAGGCCAAAAGCAGCTGTAATCCATGAAGCTGTGTGGAAGAAGTTTCCAGTTCCTTCTTTTCTCTTTCCATGAAACTATTCCCACCCCCATGCTCCCAGTCTGAACCTTGATGCTCCTTTACCTCAAGGCTTTTTCAACAAGTCAAGCTTTACCTATGTGATGGTTGTATTTCAGGCTATTTCTTACCTATATGGCCCAAACAAAACATGCACATGTTGTTGAAGTTAACAACTATCTGTCATAGTTATTCTTGTCACCTGAGCAAAAGCATGTAGGAAGATACCCTTGTTTCTTTGCTCTCTTCATGAAAGAATCCTTTGATCTGTAGCTGTTACACAGATTTTGGTTGAGAGATGAAAAAGAACAGGATCTCGTTTCTTTCCCAAGATGGAAAGTAATTTGTGGCTGTGTTGGGCAGTGGTTGTCTCTTTTGTAGTTGAGTTTGAAGTGACTGAAGATGTGATCATGCTTCTGTCATCAGTTTATATGAAGTATGTTCTACACCTAATTTAAGAGAGTATGACTGTTTTCAGTCTGTTGAGGATTAGAGCAAAATGAAGCTTTCGCTTTGATCTTGTAAATGTTTCTTTAATGAAGAAAAAAGCTCTGTCATTCTTTCCCTATTCCCAGAAATACATCGTATTTTCCAAGCCATCAGTTGTGTTTTCCCAGTTAGGAAAGCTGTGCAATTTTCTTTCCGATAAAACTTGGTTTCTGTTCTTTCTAAAAAATTATTTAGACAGAAAAAGAAGGGCACATGACAATGCCCCAACAGGAAACAACATATGAAGGTGTGTTTTAGAACTTTTGTTTGCTCTGCAGAAGCCATCCTTCACTAACAATGCATGTACTAGCAGCTTTGAATTTCTGTTTCCAAATAAAGTTGAAGGAAGTTGATAAACTGTGAGTCAGCCTAGATACCTGGAGATTTCATGCACCATTTAACCGAAAGCAGTACTTGGGAGTAACTTGTGCTTATTGTGTGCACATGGTTTCTCTGTGTACAAGACTAGTCATGGGGCTCCTTTTCTAGTCAGAATTAATAGGCTTTGCACAAAGAGACAAAAGATAGACCGGAACCGCACTAAATGCTTTTTAGACTTTGCATAGGGCTTGCTTTGAAAAGTACTTTAGGAAAGTTTCTGTAAGAACTGTTTCTTAGATCTGTAAGAGGGAAGTCTAGAGTTAAAAAGGTGTTAAGGGTAGAGGGTGGACAGAAAGAAGTACCAAAACTTCATAGGAGAAAGTGTGGTAATACGGCAGTTACTCATGAATCCATTCTTCGAGGAAAGACTAAATTTTACCAAAACATTCCTGCTTTTAAGTGAAATAGAATATTGTCATGGACTGCTACAGTCAGACGGTTCTTAAAAACTGAAATTGTCAAAAACTGTTTGCTTCTTTTCTATTTTTTTCATGTCAGTACTGCCTTTATGACAGAGCTGCCAAAGCTATCACAAGTCAGGATGCATGCAGGCTTAATGACCTTAGCTGTGCTTGCAGGCTTCTAGTAGTAGTCTGCTTTTCTAAGCTTCTTAATATTTTGCATACAGATGTTTGAAGTTGTAGTTAAGTGATTTTTTTTTTGGACCTAGAGAAGTAATTCACTGCTTTATTTAATTCATCTGAGTTTAATATATTAATTATTTTTCTTAACATGTCACAAAATTTCAGACTACCTACTCAGGATGCAACTAGGTAGGTGAAAACTAATTTTTTTCCCCTGACAGTTGCAGTGGTACTCCCTGAATCTAAAAGATGCTTTCTTTTATTTTGGTCTTGAAATCTGTATCAGTCCCATTGGTTGGTATTTGATAGTAACTTGAGAAAGCTCAGTGTGTACATGCATTAACATAACCTCCAAATGTTGCTGAATATTAAACACCGAAGGATTTTAAGTAATGGATCTGAAAATAGTTATACAAATCTTGTTGTTAAGAGCTGAATATTTTACTGTAGGAGGAGTGAAAATTAGAATTTCTCATCTTGGCTGCTAAATAAGTAGCATGTAGTATGAAGTCACCCCAACAAAAATATAGATGTGCCTAATAATACTAGAGAATAACTAAAATGCACAGTTTATAGAGGGAGTTGTGACTCAAGGCTTCAGTCTTCCTGTCACATTTGTTCTTTCTAAATTTTTACCTGTATTACTGCATAGGTGCATAATATATAAGTATGTATATAAACATTAATTTCTTACTATCTAAGAAGCATTACAACAACATTTAATTTTGCAATCAAGCACGTTGCTGAATATTGCAATTTGAAAGTACTGCAGTGTTTCTGAAATGTCAACGTTACATCTTTCAACATGTACATCTATCTCCACCCTTGTAGTTCTTACCTGAGGTCCTTGGCACGCACATTTACTTACCCCATGGCTAGAACAATTTTGACATGGGAATTGCCTTCTGGGATCGTGTGAGGCACATTTGAATGAATAGTAAGTATCATAATGGGAATCTGTAACTTTCTTGATTTTGTACAAGGTCCATAAGGGAGAGTTTCTCCATGTCTTTTCTGAGTATATCAGATAAACTGCTTGTGACATTTCAAAGGTACAGGCCTTTTCTGGTGAGAAAAGCTAAGGCAAAAGCTATTTTTGTCTGTCACTGTCTAAAATGGTCTCAAGTTTTCTGTGCAGATCTCTTTTATTCCCTGGATGGATTTGACAGAGAAGTTACCTAGTACTCCATTTGCAGTTGAAAGATTATAGATAGCAGAGATTTAGCAAAGGATTAGTCAATTGGAGAGTGTACATTATCCGAGCAGGCTTAGAACCGTGATTGTCTCTTCAATCATTTTCATTAGTGTCTTATTCAAAGATTGAATTACGTAACGATGACGTTTCTGGGGAATCTGGTACAAGTTTTTCTTTGGTTTCTCTCTCTGTCCTGCTAACTGTCCAAGCCTTGGAGTGGGGGAAAAGCATTATTTTTATGCGTCAAACTCTCAGCATGTTTTTAAAAGCAGCAGTTCAGATAGGTGAAGAGGCATGACTTCAGCTGCAGCATCTGCGTTTGGATGATAACTTAGCGTGGTGGAAACTTTGAGAAGGGCAGGATGCGGTACAAGAAGTACATAACTATTTTAGAAGCAGCAATAGGTATTACTCCCCTTAACAAGAGGGAGCTGCTTCCTGAGGGTAGACATGCAAATCTGTGGCAACATCCAGGGTAAGTGTTAAAAAGCAATCATTGAGTAATTATTGGAAAAACTGCTCACCTTGAATCATGCATTTTTAAAACTTGTAATCAGAAAGAGGAGAATTATTCATAAAACAGGTGACCATTTTTTGTGTCTTCCAAGTTCTGTATCTTCAGTGATTGTGCTTAAAGTCATTAGAGATTTCTGTGTACTAGCTGCCCTTGGCAAGTAGAATAAGTAGGAGAAGGTGTTATTTCTAAATCAGGAATTTGCTGAAGAAGAGAAAGGATAAACACATGTATAGTCATTAGAACAAAAATGCAATGGTTATTTTGTATTTATTACTTGCTGCTAACCTCATGTGTGTGTTCCCCCTCACCCATTTAAAGTATTTTAAGTTTTATCCATCAGAAACAGACAGATTCTAAAATGAGAAAAGAAAAACACTTCCCTCTGTATGTGCAGCTTTACTTCTCGGCAAAGAAGAGGAATTCATCATACTTAGGAATACTGTTTCCCTACAGGAAGGTTTTTCTGATTTTGTTAAAAACAATCTGAAGTGTTTTCTAGTACCACACAACTTGACTAGGCATCATAAAAATCTTCGTTTTTTACTATTTCTGTCAAAAACTTGCATTGTGCGGAAAACAGGATTGTTGTTCTCTCCACCAACCCTTCTATAAGCAGCACTTGGTGGAAGGGTGTCTTCACAGTCTTTCTAGTCTCTTGCATTTTTATAATAAAACAGAATGCTGTCACCTTGTTTCAGACATTGCAGAAGAGTGCAAAATATGAGAGGCTTTTGTCCAAGACTAGTTAGTATGCTTCTTCCAGTTTAGAATAGTTCTGTGTAAACAAGTCTTCCAAGAAAAACTTGGGAGTATAGATGTGACTGTTCGGCTACGATGGAATTCAAAATTGTCCCGTAATTTTTTTGCACAAGTGCTTTCTTTAATAGTGATGGAAACAGTAAGAGCAGTTACAGTACTATGTACCATATGATTTGTAGAGGGTTTTTTTCAGATCCATCACCAGAACCACAAAAACTAGTCTAGAAAGTATACTGATACAAATGGTTTTCTGCCTTTTGTCAACATAAGTATTCTTCAAGATGACCCCAAATTTCAGTGGTTATGCTAATGAGCACTTTTAGGGCTTTTTGTTAAACACTTGCCCATTTAAAGGGATTCTCAGTACAGTGTATTTGGACACAGGACAGGGGAGTGTCCTAGACTGTTACTTCCTTTGATTGTTCCATGTAAGTTATTTACCTGGCAACCTCTTGGAATTTTGCAGCCACTCTTTACATGTTGACAACATGGTATATGATTGCTCTTCATATTTTGAGAAGCTATGTTGAAAAGTAACGATATATTCTTGAAGAGTTTCTCTTAGTTTTCAAGTAGGTTGGTTTGGCCAGAGTCACAGCTTGAACTAAGCCCTGTAAAATGAAACTTATTAACTGTAATGGCCATTATTTTTTCTTTCGCATTTGGGGACTGTTTGTCTTCAATCTACAAAAGTACAAAATATACTACCCTGTTAAAATTTGTTTTTATTTCCAGCATTCTTAATGGGATGTCTCCTCACTTTCAGGGGGAGGTTTATTTCATGTGATTGTTGTACACACTTGGAATTTCAGGCTGGTTAAGTTGTATTTGGATTATGTTTGGATTTGCCATTCCAACACTTTCAGAAAAACAGAAAAGCTGTTTTCATTGGACTGTAATAGGAATCCCTTTTATGTTTTAATGAAAACTTTCAGGGAACTAAAGGTTGGTAACCAACAATTGTGGCAAAGTAAACCGAGTTGATGAAAAAAACACTGTTCTTTTTGTAGCTGCAGACTGCTTATTTTATACAATTGGAATAAGTACATTAATAACTCGCTTTGTTGGCATCAGCCTGTCACTTAACTTCTAGAGGTACCCTGTCACATTAGTATAAAAAAAGATGTTTAAAAGCGTGTATGTGTTTATAGTAAAAAAATGTAACATAATGAGACATTTTCCAAAACCTGATACCGAGTATAGGATATAGTCTTCATCTGTCAGATCCTTACTGCACAAATTCAAGTGTATAATGAAACATTCTCTTTATTTTTTCTTAATCATTCCCAAAATAAAAACCAGCATTACACCTTGGTGCTAGCTCCAGACCCATTGCTTTAAAATTGTGAAAATTCTGCTTAAAACCTGAGACTAAGGTACAAAAGCAAGCAGGAAAGGCAACTAAGTTATTTTGCTAAGATATTCATTTACATTTTAATAACAAAGACATTACAAAGGTAAGTTTTTCTACTTTTCTGCAGCCTTCGGAATAGTACTCTGTGCATAGCCTGGAACAATAAAGCTGGTATTTTTTCCTAATGCACAGCATAGCCCATACTGCTCTTTGGTCATCACATAAACTCATATTAAGCATCTTTTTCTTCTATGACTTCCAGAATTAAGCCTTGATTTAAAACAGTTGTTTACTTTTAGAAAAATGCTTTTATGCTGAAAGAGTAAGAAGAGAGTGGAAAATGACCTTCTAGTTTCATGGTGTGATGTCTGTCAGGTGTTTGCATTGTTACAGTTTTTAAAAAGTTAAACTGAGACCAAATGTATTTTTTTCGTACCTTAGAGGTTTTACGTTTGGGTTTTTTCAACTTGTGATTTCATTATATTTGTACCTAGGAAAAGGCAGATGTCATAAACAAGGCACATCATACTTGGGGTAGGCATGGAGACATCTGGGGAAGTTCTGCAGAATTCTTTCAGTATCTCTTTCTTATGCCTCTCCCGCTGTATCAAAAAGTCTAATGGGGTATTAACCACAATGAAAAAATATCTATGCATTAGAAGGGCTGGGAAAAACCCAAACCTGTTAAAAGTATGGCTAGTATACTTTTCTAGGGAAGTCCGGCTATATCCTTCTTTGAAAATTAAACACTTCAGAAAAATGTTCTATGAAAGAGAGGAATTATCAAGTTGTGTGTTAATTTTCTTTAAAAAACAAAACAAAAGCCACCAACAAGCCCTAACCACTGTTCTCTGTTTCTATTTCTGTCAAAAGTTCCTTTTCATCTTAGTTAAACCATTCGTTTTCTGTTTTCAGGATAAGGGGTCAGGGAAAGAAGGAGCCTTGTGACAGGGTTGCTGAGTGGAAGCTAGCGTGCTATTTGTGCCCAAAATGGATAGCTAAAGTATGTTGAGCAGGGGAAGGAGGATTGAAAAAGACAATGGGAATTGTTTCTTTTCTATCATTTGGCAACTAAAATTGTTAAATTACCAAGTGATGTCACTGAAGTGCATGTATCTGATTGTTCTTTACTGAGATCTTGTACAAGATACAGTGGTGTTACTAGCTTCACTTTGTACAGTCCAATGCAAGTGAAACAATCAGATTAAAACTAAATTGAAAAAACAGCCAGATGGTTTGTGGAGAGGACCAGTGCAACAAGGTGACTATAGGCATGCTTCCTGCCTGTACCCTGCTAGGTTGGCAAAAATGCATTGCTAGTTCTGCATGAAGGCTTGCATGCATACCTGCTGAGGGACAGTGCTGACTTGAAGTTTGCAATATTGCTGCAAGTGTAAATATTGCTGAGTATCTCTGTTTTTCAAGCACGGTTACCACTTGATTTCCAGGGAAGCTAAAGTATGCCAAACTAACCAAGGAAATATACTTAATGTTCTCTTTATGGCTTCAGTGTTCTAGGCTTCACAGTCACTTTTTTGGGGGTTATCTGTGACTTAAAAAAACCTTTGTTTTTCACAGGGAGCAAACTACTGCACTGCCATCTCCTTGTGCATGGGACTGGGAGCACAGCTGTACATCAAGCCCAAAGCATCACACAGCAAGTAGACAAAGACACTCAAATATTGTCATTCCTCCCAAGGTACTAGTCAAGTTACATCAGTTAGAGCTGGCCATTAGTTTAAAATTATGTGTTCTTGTGATATGCTAGCTACAATATATATAGCCTTTTGTCTATATTTTACAAGGTTTTAAGAAACTGTACTTAATAGAGATATAAAGAAAACAGAACTAGTTCCTTTGGATTCCCAAAGCAATTTAAAATGGTGACATGGACATTTACTGAAAACTTGATGTGCAACAGCCTCCAGAAAAGGAGAGGCTTTCGCAATGAACTCAATATTCTGCTAAAATTATTCAAATAATAGCGCACAGGCCTGTACTAGTTCGTCTCTTAGCTAAACATTGGTAAAGAATGGATTTAATCTATGAGAATGTCTTCAGCAAATATAAATATTTAGCAAGGACTTGGGGATAAATAAATTACTTTAAGGATGGATGGTAATATTAATGGTTATTGCTTAGTGACTCAGTTAGTCCTGGGAACCAGAATAGCCACGCACAAGGAGAGTTTGTTTTGCTGCATATTTTCTTATAGTACATCATCAAGGTAAATATAATCCTTTTGGCATATTAACCTTGCTTTTGAAACCTTTTCTCAAGGACTTATGGAAGGAATATAAAATGTGTTCTTAGTTTAACGTGTTCATCAAGCATGCTTGGCTTGGTTTTTTAACAGATGGCAATTGTAAGAGAGGAAAAGGTTTTTATGTTTTTATGTTGCAAAACTGCAATTGACTTATCTCTCATTCTTGAGATTAATAGCTATTGCTGCTTTAGCCATTTACTTGGAAATGTGCATATCAGTTGTCCTGTCTTCCTAATTAATAAATACTTAACCAAAGCTACTCATCTCTTCAATGTTCTAGGAGTGAGGGAGAATATGATGCAAGAATACCAGTGAAGCATAGCTAGGCAGGAATGTCTCAGCTGAGGTCTCCAGCAGACTCTAATATTTTCCTTAAAATAAAAACTTTTCGAGGATATGGTATGCAAAACTTATACCAGGGAACATGGATAGTTGCAAGCTCAACTCTTGTCAAAAGAAACTCTAGAACCATGTATCCATAAGATCAAGATGTCTTAGAAGATGCATCTGGCCACCTTCCTGTGGGCTCCACAGTTACAGAACTGACAAGTGAATGACTGGGACAGCTGTTTCCACCTGCTTTCTCCCCAGTGATTGCTCTCCCTTGTTCTTCACTTGAACTTTTGCAAGCTCACTTCGGTCATTCCTGAAAAACAGCACCCAAAAGTCGGCATGGTACCCTTGCTGAGACCTTGCTGTTACTGGACAGGGAAGCAGAACTGCTTTGTTTCTTCATAAGCTCATCAGCAGGATGTTTGCCAGCATAAATAGGATGGGGAAAGGCAGAGCTTTGAAGCATAGTTTTAGTGCTTTAAAGAACTGCTGTCTGGAACTTTGTTTTTGAATTAACCCCTGTATCAGAAAAAGTAACATGTTTTTGCTTATGTTACATCTTGTGTATTCTGAATACTCTTTTGCATTTTTCTTAGTAAGTGTAATGATCTCCATGAAAATGGGGTCTTTGTTTTCTTTATTGTGTTGTCTTAATTTGAGCTAAAACAGTTGATTACTGTAGTAAAGTTTCTGATGTTATAAGATTTGACTTCCAGTGAGGGAAGGCAGATAAATTGCTCAAAGCAGAGGATTGTTTTGCAGCCTTGCCAGGAGTAGCCAAGAAACAGAAGAAAGGAAGGAAATGAGATGCAAGCAAAATGAATGTTCAAACACAGTGTTCTCAATGTGGTGCCTGCTGTTTAAAATGAACAAGTTCGGGCTGGGGAAGAGATTTCCTTTCAAGTGTTGATACACGCTTTTGTGTGGTGTTTGAGGAGAAAAACATTACACACTTGTGTGGTTTGGATATGTTTAAACTGCATTATTATTTCATTCTTTAGAATAACAGTACTAGCTTTTGTATCTTCTTAAATTAATAGAGGTTGAAGCGCTTGTGCCAAAGAAAGTTGCTTTAATTAGCACAGTCTGTAGAGGAACATAGGGGGATGTGTGTGTATGTGCAGGTAGAGTCACTGCTAAGTCCCTGTTTAACTCTGTAGCAGTAGGTCAAACTGTTTCATTTGATTGCCTAACCAGTGTAATTTTCAAGGCACTGCAGTGTATTTTAAAACTGCACAGATGAAAATCTGTGTGGAAAAAATAGACCGTATTTCTTGTTCTCCCAACTATGTTTTTTAGTAATCAAACACTTCTGCATATGTGCGTGGTACTTTATCTATCTTGTGGAATGTGCTATACATCTCTTCCAATTGGCATATTCTTTGCAAAAAAGTAGCAACAAACAAAACAAGCAATCTTCTGGTTTTTAGCAGAATAAATTTGTAATGTGTGTGATCCAGTAGAACTGTGACTAATATTTCAAAACTGTTGAGGAAAAATATACTGTATTACTGTATTTCATACTGTTAATGTCTAGTGCTGTTCCTAGTTGTTCAGCATGTAACAGTGTTTCAGATTTTCTTGTGAACTTGAAATTGAATGTAAGATTGATTTAGAACAGTGCTGCATTTTGCTTTATATCATTATATACATGTTTTAAATTTTGTTGATATGAAGTGTCTAGGTAAATCTTTATGTCTGGGATTATCTTAAGAACATCAAAATGAGTGGCCCAATGAGCGACAGGATTTTATAAGTTGATTACCCCATTAAAAAAGATGCAGGATCCTGTTAATATTGGGCTCTATGTTTCTTCCAGAGACATCTGTGCTTTCTAAAATTCTAGAATTGCCACTTTGAAACCAGGAAAGTATGTGCAGGTGTTCATCTCTACACCAGACCAGAGATGACCAACAGAGTGGACTATGCAGCTGCATGCTAGAATCTTTAACGTTACGTAATCATAAGCTGTACTTTGGAAGTGGAGACAGGAGGGGCAGGATAACGACTGCATAGTTCTGCTTTAAACTGGCACTTGAGTCATGCAATAACCCCCACAATGATAGGCTCATTTAGGTGGAAGGGCACCTCAGGTGTTTTCTCATACACTCGCTTGCCCAAAACTCAGAGGGTCAGCCCTGAGAAAACTTGTGTGGAGCTTTACCCATTTGGGGTTTGAAAACCTCCAAGATCAGAGACTGTATAACTTCTCTGCAGTGGGTCCAAATCTTTCTGATAGGGAAAATTTTTTCTCCTTATATACATCTATACCTGTTTTGTTTGAACTTTTACCCATTGTCTCCTATCTACTTTGCACCACTGCTGGGAACGTGGCTGCATCTCTTCAATCTCCTCCTATCAGCACCGACTGGCTGCTATTGAGTGTCCTGAAGCCATCCTTCCTCCAGGCTAAACAAACCCAGCTGCCAGAGCTCCCTCTTGCAGGGACAGTGTGTCATCCCCACCATCTTGGTGACTGTCTGTTGGACTCACTTCTACACATAGTAGCAAGCTGAGATGGTATTCATGGCATCTATTCTACAGTCCCCCCCAAGATAGAGATTATGATTACTGTGCCATGCATGTGACAGTCCCAGTGTAGAGATATATGTTTGAACCATATGTAGATCCTGAGCAGTTCAAGAGTCAGAGGTCACCTACCTACACATCCTCTAATCCTGAAGGTTGAATCTGTGAGGGCCCAGCTTACTATATAAAGAAGCAGATGTAATTGGATTTATGAATCATTTAAGTAGGACTGGGCTGACTGATTTGTGTGATTTTGCAGGCTGATGACAAATGGCAGTCTAAAGAGATTGCCTAGAAGGGAAGAAGGAAGGGCTGTTCGGCAACATGATATTTTTAGAAACTTCTACAAATCTTCTCATCACAGGATCATGAACACTTGCTTAAACACAAGAGCAAAACTGACATCTCTGTTCAGATAGTTCAACAACTGGACTAGCAGCCTACATTCCCAGTATTTCTTGCTGAAATCCGTTCCCAGCTGTTTAAGGAGGTTTTCTGTTTGTCGTGATGTCTATCAACACTACCAAGTGTTGAATTTTAACATTTAATTAAGTAGAAAAATAATTGGTTTGGCAGAGGGACAGGTTAAAAGACTTGATGGTAGAGAGGAGGTGGAGAGAACCTGAATCACAGCACGGTAAGAAATCTTGCTTTCTGTGAGCAAGTTGCTGAACCAAGCTTTACTTGGTTGGCAGGAGTAACTGTGAGACACAGCTCCCTGTTCTAAATTTGCATCCTGTAATGTAGTGTTCAATGGGTGTTCCTCTGTGGATGCTGGAAGCAGCACAACTGCTTTATTCACAGTAGCCATGGATAATTTATGGAATAAGTTGTAGATATTGCATGACTCAGCTTACAGCAAGTGATCTCTCTAAATAAGTGCTACATGGACCATGGATTTAATTTAATTTAGGTAAACAGTGTCTGCCTTGATTACTTAAACTGAAAATTTCAATGGTAAATGTGTTCACTGCATATTATTTACATGCTTTTCATAAAATTAATACCAATTAGTCTTTCCCCTGAAGTTAATTTTAAAATTTCTGCACACCTACCTAACATTTCATGAAATCCCCTGCACATGATGGTGCTTTGTGCAGTTATTACACATGCAGAATAGCTGGTCCTAAACACTGCCGAGGACAGAGCTGTACGTTTACAGCCCAGCTCATATAATTTTTACATGGTTCATGTACTCAGCCTTTACTCTTCATGATGCATTATCCCTGCAGTCCATGCAGGACTGACTGGACCTGCACCTCCCATTTCAAAGGGAGACCAATGAGTAAAACATGCATGCACCCATGCCTCCAAACACTTAAAGTGCTCATGGACCTACATAGATCAGACCATTTCTCTAGGGATCCTGCCCCTCTTCTGCCTGTGATGCTGTCTGAGGAGAGTTTTGGCTACTTTGTAGGTATTCTCTGTGTACATTGAAGGTTCTCATGGTGTTTGAGAAGCTGGGACAGGAAGAGAAGTTTTAACTAATTATACACTTAACTATGTGCTTCTTTCAGCTGCACTTTAGAGTTCCGGGTTTCTTTTACTTTGGATTACACAGGAAGAAAATGGGTAAGCTCTCCTCCCTTGCAATAGTTACTGGGTGAATTGGGTGTTTTGAGTACCTGTTCTCCCTTCTTCTGCCATAGGAGGCGGGAACTTAAGTGCCAAAGAAGTTCCTGCAGTTCTCGTCACTGCTTACGCTGATATCTTGTATCCTTCTGTTTTCTGTTCAGTTGACATCATCCTTCCCTCATAAGACCTACCTGCATATACACCCTGGGAGGACAGCTTGGTCAAAGAACAGACCTGAAAGGCCTGAAAGTTTGTTCTCTGTGGTTGAATTGCAGTGGAAATAACTTGGAAATTGTTAGTACATTCTTAGTTACATCATTCCCTGCCGTCAGTATGGGCATCTGGGCTCTTGGCCAAGATTTAGCCTGAGCATGAGCACTACTGGCCAATTACTGCTCATGTTTGCAGCTGCTATGGGATGATTTAGATACCCATTGTGGCAGAGTAGCTGTTTGGTTTGAGAAAAGAAATAAGAAAGCAGGAAAGAATATGTGTATTCTGTTCTTACAAGTGAGAAATTTTATGGACAAACATGGGAAATATTTTGATAAATCCACATAGATTTATCATTTTCCCTGTTATTGCAGGAAACTAAGTGGAGACAAACTGATAGACTCTTCCCAGATGTTGATTTTAAGGGATTGAAAACAGGCCTATTTTGCTTGCATAACTGCTCCTGCATCTCTGTTACACTTACTTCAGGCTCACTAAGCATGTTACCTTGGTCGCTGTTCTACACTACAGCTCAGGGAAATATAGCCTCTTTTTGGTAGCAATAAATTGTGGCTTCGATAAAAGTCACAGAATGTGCCAAAAGGAGGCTTTAGGTCAAGCCATAGCTTTTGTCTGGAAAAAGAAATAATCTTCCTTGTCCTCGGATAGAATAGGTAGGCCCTTGGACTGCTCTGACTGGCACTGCTTGCATTCCTCAAGAAGCTGTGTTTAGTGGGAGAACCAAGTGCTAGCTCTTTGTCTTCTCGCAGAGCTTGTGTGGAAGGAAGCAGCTGCAGGAAGCTGGTACTCTATGCTGCTACAAACTAGGTATGTGTGTTAAGAGACTGCAGTCACAAGGATCTAATGGTTTCTCCTTTCCCTGTCCTGCCTCATGTTTGACAGGTGTTCTTTTTGAAAGAGTATATTGCCATCCAGCTTCAAACAAAAGTCGTTCTTGCATCTAAAAATTCATAGTTGTCTGCAACAAAATCATGTTTTCTTCATTATGTCATATCTTTTCAAGAAGTACTAGACAGTGGATTTCTCTGCTGGTGCTGTGATGTAATATCCTATGCTGATGTTGTCAGTAAGAGCCATCTCTTTGGAAAGTTGCCTCCAGCTCGCACAGTTGTACAGAAGTGCACATTGGTGCAAAGAGTGACATCTGTTTGGCCTTGCCATGCTGTGTCTCATGGAGAAGTTCTTGATGCCAGATGCAATTGAAGAATCCCGTGTCTGTGAGGAGCCTGAAACCATGTATTTCACTTTTCCAAGTAGTCCTGACTTTGGTCATATACCAGACAAAAGTTGTATGGTGTCGCTCATTTGTAAAACTATGATCAGATGAAAGAAGAACAAAGTTCACACTTTGGCCTTTATCTGCCTTTTTCTTTTCAAATTTGAGGCTAGGCTATACAAAGTAACACACTGTTTGCACTTTTTTTAACGTTTAAAGAAAGATCTTCCTCTACAGTTTGTCCTCACTCTAGTTTCTTCTTTCTAAGCTTTAATTCAAGCATTGCCTCATCCACCCAAAATACTATAAATCCAAGAAGACAACAGTGGTGGGAAAGAAGGCTTTACTTCTGAATACAAGTGTGGTTGAATTTTTGCCTGCCTTTTCCTTAATGCTTTTAATGACCACTAATTCCTGCAAGCTCTTGAGAATAGTTATCTCAAGAACATGCTTTTTTTAGAATATGTAATTACAGGCCCAAACCCAAGCTATTCGGCCTCTGAATTAATAGCTGTAGTTTTGACTTTGAATTTTTATGTGTAGGGGCTGTTAGATGGTGGGCAGGAAACGTGACCAACGCTGCAGGCTTGAGGAGCGTGGGGACTTTAGCATCCACGCCCTCCTAAAAACACACAGACAAAAAAGATGGATATGGCCAGTGCGGGTAGACACAGCCCAAAAGTCTAGCGCCAGAAATGCTGACCGGGCTTGCGCCACCCGCCCCATCGTTCCCGTTTACCCTGTGACAGGCGTCAGCTACCGGCCGCTGCCAAGGGCAGGAACACAAGAAATATTTTTGTAAATGGAGAATAACAATTCTTTTCTTCCCAGGGAGAATGAAAATGTTTCTTCGCCTCCCCGGGGCGTTTGCAGGCACGATTGGCTGGCGGCGAGGGCGGCCGGGCCCCGGCAGGACAAAGTCTCTCTGTGGCGNCGGCCGGGTCTCTCGCGGGGCGGAGGCGGGAGCAGCAATCCCGAGGCTGCCGGGCCTGACCGCCAGCCCCCGGAGCCGCGGGCGGCGGGGCTGGCGATGTTACTATGGGAGCGACGCAGGGCTCCGCCGGGAGCGACCCGCGGGAGCCCGCGGCGGGGGCGGAGCAGGTCGGTAGCATCCCCGTCGCCCATCGCGCTCCTCCCCGTGCCCCGGCCGTGCGCCCCGGGGGGGCAGCGGAGGGTCCGCGGGCCAGGGGGCAACCTGTGGCACGGTGCGAGGGGCGCGTGTAGCATCGACGGACCAGGTGTGTCTCTAACCCACTTTACTCACCTGTGGCCGCGGCGACGCCGCCGGGCCACGCCGGGACCACCCGCCCTTCGGGCGGAGAAGCCTTGCCTATAACCGAGGGAAGGAGCCGCTTAGTGCGCGCTGCGGGTTTCCTCTGTGCTTCCCACCTCGGGCTCGGGCTGGTGGAGACAATGCTGACGCCGAGGGCGGTGGGAATCCCGTGGGTTTTTTCAGTTAAATGGGAGCAGGAAGGCAGCCTGGCCTCCGCAGTGCTGCCCGGCTCCTGCAGCGCCGGAAAGCGACGTGTAGTTTTGCATTTTAAATATTGATTCGGCTCAGGGTGCAAGTCAGTAAATTAACCGAAAATACTCTAGTTTCTATGCACAAACAAACTCCCAAGTCTGATGAAGAAAATTCTCTTCTCCCTCTCCCTGGCCCCGCCTTTTTTCTTTTCCTTTAGACTGTCCGTTGCTGGACTGCAGTAATCAATGTAGCTAAGAAGCGCCTAGGAGTAGCAAGCAGCATCGGTCGAGAGTGGTGGGGCCATGCGGTGTGCTGGCATGCAGGAAGCTGAATTTATCTGTAGTCATTTCCCCCACCCCGGCTAAAATGAGGATGGAAGTCATAAATACAACTTATTTGTGCCTCTTACTTTGCTCTGCGCCTTGTAGAGTAATTAATACTCTTAAGTATCCTTCTTGTATATGAAATCTGTCAGCCAGTGGCCCATATTGCATGTGTTAATGGTATTTATTGGCCATCTGTGAACTACCAGTTGATTATTTTATGCGATTATTTCCAGATTGTGCGTGTTTGAGTTGTTTTCCGGTTGGATGGTTTGGTTTTTATTTGGTTTGTGGTTGGTTGGTTTGGGGTTTTTTTAACCACAAAGGTTGTGCAGTTGGTCTGGGTAACTGTCTCACTCCCTCACCTGTACTTGAGTGTTTCTTCTTAATCCATTTTGTAAGCATTTTGACAGAGATCCCAGTGTATTAGTCACTTCCATGGCTATAGTATGCTTGGTAAGTAGGTAGAATCATTTGCTGATGGCTCTGGTGAGAGAAATAGATATATCCATTATAATGCGTTGATGACTTGCCTTGCTGCAGGGGTTTCTTGGGGATGAGGTTTACATGTGTAGACCTGAGAAGGATGCAAAGTCTGAATTACACAAGTTTGAGCTATAGTAGTTACAGAACCAGTATTTACAGATGTGCATTTGACGTGGCTGTTGATTTAAATACTTCATTTGAACAAACTTGTAGCCAGTATGGAATTCTTCCTGAAGTAAGACATATTGCAGTGTATTTCAAGAAATATACTGCTAGACCGTGGTGTCTGTCTCCTTCCATTTGTCTCAAATAGCAACATTTTTTCAACCTGCTTTTATCAATATTGATGGGAGCCTTTTGAAGTTAATGACAACACTTCTGATGAAAAGTGTGGGTTGTCAGGCCTCAACTGATTGTATGGGGTTTCTTCGAACTGTTTTAGGGACTGTCTTTCATGTAAAGAAATCAGAATTAAATCATTTGGATAAAGCTGCTTTTTGTTTCACAGCTGTGAGTCCATGTAGTATAGAAGTAAGCCCTGTTGGCTATGAATTCAGTGCCAGCTTCTCTGTCAGTGAAAAAGGAGCTTTGACTGATCTTTCCTTCTGCCTATTGTGTGAGACTGTGAGAAAGCTCATGTTTCTTATGTGGACTGAACTTAAGTAGGGAGACATTGCTGGTGTAGCTACTGAAATGATTATATTCCTTTTAATACTGATAAGGCTACAATGCCATTGCTTTTATAAAGACAACCATTTGCTAATAATTTTAAAAACAGACAGAAAAATAATCTGGAGAGATACTGCAGCTGTGATTTCTAGTTTCCTCTTTGTTTTTCCTAATGAAGCTGTGCAAACAATATAATATTTATAATTGTACTAGCAATTCTGTTTTTTCACAGCTTGTGCTTATTAGAATTATAAGACTAATGAGGATTCAACTGATATTGGAAACATTTTTGGAGTCCTTGTGTAACAGAAAGTGGCAAGTTGAAACGTTTTCTTAGGAAGCTGACCTGATTGATGTAGCAGGAATCTTATTTAAATGAGGCAAATAGTATAGTATAATTCATGACTGTGTTAAAATTGCAAATGAACTCAAAATCACTCTTGTTTTTTAAAACCGTATCTGAGATGTACTTCTTACCATGGAAATTAAGGACTTGCCAAGAATTTTGTGTGATCCATGCTGGTAGGACAGACATGTACTTCAAATATGAGCCTAAAGGCAGAATTACGTTCCTGAATGCATCTTAACTGAAGTGTACTGTGTAAACCAATATGTACATGCAATTATTCCTGATGCTGTGTAAGAATGAAGCATCATCTAACTTACTAAATAGCAGGAAAGATGCCTTCATGAACCCTCCAGGCATCTCTATCCCGCAACTTCATTAATACAGTAAAGAAGAAAATGTTCCTTCAAGACCTGCAGTACTAGCAGTTAGGTAAACAGGCAGATGATCAGCAACAGCTTTCCAGGTGTTTATTTTGTGTTGTGCCCTATTAAATAATCAGAGAGAGTATCTTTTTATGTTTTCCGCTGCTGGATTCTTTAGGTCTGATTAGCAGTACTGCATGCGCATTTCATAACTGAATTTTTGATTATTCTTGTTAAAAAACCCAAAATATTAAAAGAAAAATCTCAAAAATAACCCCAGCTCTGATCTACTGCATTCTAATACAGCTACAAGAAGTTATACACCTATCCAGTACTCATTGAGTTATTACTTAATAATATGTATGTACTTAGCCTGCAATTCTTTTTGTCGCACAAGAATGCCTATTCTGTGATGAGAAAGCATTCCAAATGCTCTCCCCTTATGATTCTTAGTCATTATGAACTTTTTTGAGAAAATGCAGGATGTCCAGCTAGACTGTAATTCTCGGCTCCACAAACAAAACTGTGAGAGCCAAATTGTTGGCCTTTGACTTAACTGAGCAGCTTGCTGCCAGGGTCAGCACTTGGCACTGATTGCTATTCTTTCTATATTCCAGCGCTTGCAAATATCTACTGGATAATGTGGGTTTCTTCTAGTAGCTATGGGTGATGATTCTTCTGTCTACCCAGCATTTCAGAAGCTTTTTGAAGAGTTGGAGAACATGATGAAAAACAACTTACGTTTTTGATTTCTTTCTTTTCCTAAGTCATTTTTGTTCCAAAAATAAAAACTGGTCTGTGGTTTTAGTTATTCTGTTCATGGAGTTGATACATTATTAAAGCAATTGAAGTGACAGTAGCATAGCTAATTGGTAACATGTGTGTGCATGCTCGTTAGATGATGCTGTCAGAACTCCTTTTTCTGTATGGAACTGTACTTGTATTGTTTTGTCTATGGACTAAGTAATGATTGCAGTTTAGCTGTTAATTTTTATTTTCTAGTACTTAAAGTTTCCTAGAAGTCTTGCAGTCTAGCATCAAAGTGGGGATTTTTTTCCCTGACTTGGTACTTTGGCTGGAAATGACTTTCAGTTGCTGACAGCTGACAAATACTTGTATGTGCTTTACATCAGTATGATGTGTGCAGTAGGTGAGGTTGCAAAAATCCCTGATATCAGACTTTTAAACACTTGCAGACAGATGCCTACTGACACTTCCAATAGCTGCTTATGCACTCAGCTCCTCTTCAGCAGTTGTTCTTCCCTAGCTATTTGTGTGCAGTGCCTAGTTCGCTTGAAAGACTTAAGGATAAGTTAAAATGGAGGAAGAAACTAGGGAGATCTTCAGTCATGTGCCTTGGATGAACTGGTCAGGCTACTGGTAGAATGTGAGAAGCCTTGTACCAGAGTACTGTTGATATATCCATCTTGGTTGTCCCTTTGGTGTATGTGAAATAATAATAATCTAGTCTTGAGTATGTTTTGTCATTTTGTGGAAGGCCTTGTTTTGGCAGGGTATTGTGATGCCTTTTTAATTTTAATGTTGCTATGTTGTTAAACTATAGACTTTAATTCATTAAATTTCATACATTAACTTCTCTGTTTTTGTAATTTGACCTAATTTTGAGCTCTTTTTTTCAAGCTTTCTTTTCCTGCTTTACATTGTAGAAGCCAGTAGGTAAGTCCCTAAAGTCTTCTGCAGCAACAAGGATGGAAACAAGGATGGAGTGAAACTCTTGGATCACAAGTGATTTGAAAAAAGGATAAAATTTTTCTTACCATTTTTTTTTTTGTCCCCAGTTTTTTTTGTCTGTAGGCTGGTATATAACTTCATTTTCCTTCAGATGGGAAAAAAACAGAGCACTTCATGATGCTTCTTCTTTGTGTATCAGAAGGTTCGTGAAGTATATAATGCTTTCATGCGGCATAGACTGTAAGAAGAAAACTTTGTTTCAAATCTCAGCTGAGAATGAACTTTTAGTTGCTACCACCAAAGCGAGCTTTCCTCTGGGTGGTTATATAATGGAAGCATTCCAAACCTTAATGATTCTGAGCTGTTTAGTTTCATTTAGGATATGCAAAAGAATTTTCTTGTTTTTCTTTCTCAGTTCTTTTCAAAAGCTCATGTGGTTTATGGAAGTTGAAAAAAGGAGGAATAAAACTTATTCTGTTGCTGAGCTTGCTGTGGTTAGCATATCCTTTGTGTGTTCAGTTTGCAGTTCAGTGAAAATGGCACTATTTCATAGGGATGTATCAGTTTGGTTGCATTTATTGGTTGGATTGAAGCCTAAAGTTCCTTACGTGGATGTTACATGCATGTGAGGAGTTGTCTTGGCAGAAATACTGCATTCTAGTTTCAAATTTTTCTTCTGCAAACCTTTAAAGTGAAGCAATAATGACTGCAGATAAAGTCGGATTAGTGCTTTAGGAATGAACAAGCCACGTGAAAGTTACTATCTTGATGCTAAAGAAAAGGAGCAGCTGACTTCACCCATCTGCCCCTTGTGTTGATTTATTGCTTATTGGTTGACTGCTGTCATTAACATTATTAGTAGGAATAATTTTTACACGAGTGGGAGGGATGTTTGAAATGTTCTTCATAACAATATGTTCAGATGTTAGCAAAGTCATGCATACCGTGTGCATAACTGCATCAGTTTCACATCTAGCCTTGCAAAAGGATTGAGGGAATGGGAAATACTTGGATTTTACCACTGTAATCTGCCCTTCCATTGGTTTCTTACTTCAAAGTATTTTATAAGTGTCATCGAATATGTGGTGAACTCTAGTGTAATACTGCTTTTTTTGGGATGCCAAACTGCTGGCAACACTGTCCCAGAAAAATTCAGAGCTATCTGGAGCCTATATGCTTTCTTTTTGTTTGAAAAAAACCCCATTATACTCCTTTGGAGGCTCTGAAGAGGAAACTTTGCTGTGAGCAAAGTGATTCTGAATGAGTTTAACTGAAACAAGTGCAGCTGGCTTAATCCACTATCTCTTGATATTTCAGATGTTGGGAGGGGCTGGGTGATAATTTGTTTGTTTCCTCTTCTTCCTAATGTACTGCAGGGAGTATCAGTGTGAGACTTAAGGAGTTAAATCTTTCAAATCCAATCCCCAGATTTACATTTGCATCTGTGCGTCCCACTATATAGATGACAGAAAAATTACTAAGCTCCATTTTGCAGCAGATTTTTTTTCCCACTTTAGATACATGTAAAACACATTAAAGTTGAGGACTGAACTTCAGCGATGCTCTCTGGCATGACTACGTAGACTATTGAGACATCTTAAGATGGAGAGGTGAGTTGCTTAAGACCTTGAAGGCAAGAGTGTGGTGGTAGAAGGAAAGGAATGCAGAGAGGTATGATTAGAGTGATTAGAAAACAGTGAAGAGGTGGCTAATAAATCGAGCTGTTTCTTGTGGCACATATCTAAATGATGCTCAACATATAACTTGAAACAGCTTAATTTTACAGAGTTTTGTGTCTTTTGAATTGTCAATATTTTTTTAATAGAAAGTTGAATTAGGTTCTTACAGTTAGAGAAACCTTTTGTTTGGCATTTCTGCTCTGTGAGGCTTGTGATACTACATTGGTGGTTGTATGAAATGCATTGTGTTGTGTGAATTTTTGGGGGCTTTTAGTCTCAGATGTGGTCAAATGTACTATTACATTTTATGCATTCAAGTTTATTTCCTTCAGCCAAGGAGAGAAATCTAATGTGACAGTATGTAATCTTACTACCACAGGAATGCTCGACTAAAAGTAAAATGCTTCCAAGAATATGACATCTTGTTCTTCTATTAATAGATTTAGAACAAAAGCTACTAGAAACCTTAACAGGGAAAGAAATTCTGGTTTGGGATGAACCTCGGAAACTAACAACTGCACTATTGTTTGAATTGTTTTGCATTCTGACCGGGTGATTAAATATAAATGGTGTGACCTGAATGGATTTTATCCCAGTAATGAACTGGCCTTTTAAAAAAGAGTTGCAGGAAGCAGTAGACAGGTACCTAGCTGATTTTTCTGGGTTTCCAGAGCTGCAAATTGAATAGCAGGCCTGCAGTTTCTCATCAGCAATCTCTTGTTGCTACTAGTCTGTTGCTTCTACTGGTTGGTTGGCTATTTGAATGTAGGTACAGCATTCAAAAACAGTAGCAGTACAAGGTGTACCACTGAAGTTGAATGAAATCATAATTAGAGCTTTGGACCATGTAATGCATATGGTGCTTTGGGTTTTTTATTTTGTTTTCCTAATTTAAGATGCCACAAGAGAAATAGCTATGCTTTGTCTGCAGAGAATAACTAATTCATGTAATTAGGCACTTCAGAAATGGTGGGTACACTTTATTTCACAGTTAATTTTTTATTGGTTTATCCTGCTTAATGAAATTGATTAAGCACACTGCTGAGTTTAATTTACCTCATCATCAAATCCTGAATCTGTGGACCAGTTTGGTTCTCAGACTTAGTTTGTGTGGGGATCTCAAGAAGTAAAAAGTGTGGAAAGAGTGTGACTGTAAAGAAATCTGTTAGGTTTAGAGTTAAATTAATTGAGGGTGGCTAAGTCAGAGGTAGCCTTTAAAGGTAGTACTGATTAAGTGAACTCAAAGTTCAGTGTCTCTTCAGTAGTGTTACCCTCTTGCACTGCATATTAAAAAACCCTTATTGGTGCTGTAGTCTGTGTGACAAGGTGAAAGTCCAGGAAAACCGTTTAGAAAACGAAACAGTAGTTAATCTCTACTGTTTCCAGTGTACACATACATGTGCAACATGCAGAAGTATAATTGATCTTTCAGCCTCTTACCTCGATTAATTTTGATCTTCAACTGAAACTGCTTAGCTTGCAGGTTTTTGTCTCCTGAAGCCTTGCTGAGTTTCTGAAAATGATGTGGCAGAGAAATCTGCTGCAAGATTTGGCATAAATTGTGTCCCAGGAGGTGAGGTTCGTTCTTTTCTTTAGAAACCCTTCCACACCTATGAAGGAGTAAATTTGCGTTTCCAAGACTCCTCTGCTGGACTGGTGCTGTATTTCCTGGAACACTTGTGAAAAGCAGCTTTCTGGCTATCCTCTGTGAAGCAATATTGGTAAAGGAAGAAAACTGATGAAAAAACTGTACAGTGTTCTCTCTCAAGAGGCAGAAACTGTTTTCTAAAAAAAAAAATAAAAATAATTTAATTGGGGTGGTGGAAAGGGGGGGAATGAGATCGGTGGTTTTTTCTCCAAAATGGCAGTTTTGTATTTCAGTTAAAACCGTTCACAAATTTTGAAGAATTGATTGCTTTGCTTCCTGTTGGAGGGAACACTGGAATAATTTTATCGGGGCAATGACCAACCTGTTCTTGTGCAAAAAATAATGAAGGGAACTTGCTCCTGAAATAGATCTAAGCTGAATTTTTTTTGAGTTTCAGGTTATCGGTAGGTAAGACCTGGGTATCTTGCAGCTGTGTTTTGAATACAATTGATTTCTTTTTTTTTTTTCCCCTTCCTCATCTTGAACAGGCTTTTGTTTCATTTATAACGGGATACTGTAGTGTTTTTCAACAATGAATATATATACATCAAAGGAGAATTCATCCCTAACAAGTGTAAACTACTCTGCTTGTGTCTTCCACTCATCCTAGAAAAGTTTACAAGTTTTGTATGTGTAATTTTAATTGGTATAACACTTGGAGTTTGTAAATTGATGGTGAGTTAATGTTCTGAACTTTTTACATACTGCTAGGTAAATACTGCTTTAGCCATTCTCACCATTCCCCACCCTTGATCATGGTAAATGACGACCTGCTCCTGATAAGCAGTTCAGGTGGCTGCTTTTGTATTAATCCCCTCCCACAATAATTGGAGAGGCAATGGGCAGTTGTTAAAATGTTAGTTCTGCAGTAAGCATCATTGTTTTAAAAAGCCACCACTCAGTCCTTAGTAATTGCTGCATACTCAGTGGAAATGACTAACTGTTGCTCTTACTAGCAGAGATACCAAGTACTGTGAAATACAATTCAATGAATTTTAGAAAACACCTGTCTGTGTGTTGTTTGACTTTTCTGGTGTAATGAGACAATAACCTATGTCAGCAAAATCAGGACCTTACAGGACCTCCTGGTACTTTCTGTAAGTGTAAACTGCTTAAATGCTGGTTAAAAGTAATCTGGAAGAAAAAATTCTACTCTGAAAATTGGATGTAACTCTGCTTTTTATTGTTAAGTTTTATTTGTAAGTTCTAAAACACTGCTAATTTTCAGGTACCAATTTTCATGATGTCTTGGTATCTCTACCGAGTAAGCGTATGGTTATCTTTGTAGTACCAAATGTTTCTTTTTTGAGAACATGAAACTGCTTGGGGAATTTATATAAACAGTGCAATTCTTGAAATAAATGTGGTGAAAATGCACTTAATGAAACTGGAATCAATTAAAAAAATCCATAAAATCACCACAGGCGGTTGCTTGAGACGAAAGAAACAAAACAAAAAGTACCTAAACTCCTTGTTTTAATATCATGTGTTCTGTCATCTTTAGCATGAAAGTTTTGACATAGGATTTTTGCCCTAATGAGAATTCTCAGATTTATTTTTTTTCCACTTCTACAAATTATATTTATAAAAATTATTCGAATTCCAACGCCATGAACATATTCCAGTTCGGAGCCTGGTTCTCTCTCGCAGTAATTCCGTGCTGTGCCCTGAGCCGGCGGGTGTTCCCGCGGCCGGGGAGCGGTGTCGGGACGGCGCTGTGTCCCGGGGCCGGGCCGTGCGCGGCCGTGCGGCTCCGCCTGCCGGCGCGCCGGGACACGGCCGGCAGCGGGAGCGGCCCTGCGTTTCTGCAGGAATACCAATTACGTCTGAATTCCCGCTTCTTTTCGTAGTGCCTGCTCTAGACTTCAAAGTGCCCTGCAAATTCAGCAGGAAATGGCAACGGCAGTTCCTGGTGCTTGTACGCCTTTATAATACGCTGCATGAGGAGGGAAAGAGGAACAGGCTTTCTGTTCATCTGTGCCACAGGTCAGATATATTTAGTGTGTATATCGAAACTCTCTTTTTATTGTAGAAAATAGTATGTCCTAAGTTGGACAAACCCACATCCCAGCCATCACACCATGTGCCTGAGAGCATTGTCCGAATGATTCTTGAACTCTGTCAGGCTGGTCCTGTGACCACTTCCCCAGGGAGCCTGTTCCAGTGCTCAAACACCCCCTGGTTGAAGAACCTTTTCCTCATATCCAATCTAAAAGAACTTCAGGCCGTTCCCTCTGGTTCTGACACTGCTCACCAGAGAGAAGTGATCAGTGCCTGCCCCTTCTCTTCCCCCTGTGAGTAAGCTGTAGACTGCAATGAGGTCTCATCTTGGTTTTCATTCTCTACAGACTAAATAAACCAAGTGACTTCAGCTGCTCCTTGTACAGCTCCCCCTCCAGACCCTTCACCAGCCTTATGGCCCTCTTCTGGATGCTCTGTAATAGATTTATATCCTTCTTATATTGTGGTGCCCAAAACTGCACGCAGGACTCATGGTGAGGCCACACCAGTGCAGAGTAGAGTGGGACAATTAATGTATAGTATATTTCCTCATAGTCTTAAGTACCTTTAAAACCACTTAGGGACTTTATTTTACCATCTTTCCCATTAAAAGTTTTTTTCCTTTGTTCCTTTGTTTCCCTGCTCCTGGCTGGATGGCCAATACCAAAGAGCAATGGTCAACCAGTTTAAATCCATTTGGTCGTTGGTCATAAGTTCTGTTCCCCAGGGCTCAGTAGAGAGTGAATAATATGTTAGTTGATGATCTGGAAGACAACACTAAGTTGGGCAGGAGTGTTGACCTGCTGGAGGGTTGAAAAACTGCAGAGAGATGTGGACAGGCTGGATTGATGGGCCAAGGCCAGTGTTATGAGGTTAATTAAAGCCAAGTGCCACGTCCTGCCCTTGGGTCAAAACAACTCCAGGCAGCACTACAGGCTAGGGGAAGAGTGGCTGGAAAGCTGCCTGGTGGAAAAGGACCTGGAAGTGCTGGTCAGCAGTGGCTGAACATGAGCCAACAGTGCGTCCAGGAAGCCAAGAAGGCCAATGGCATCCTGGCTTGTATCAGAAATAATGTGGCCTCCAGGACTAGGGCAGTGATTGTCCCTGTGTCCTTGGTGCTCACCTTGAATCCTATGTTCCATTCTGGGACCTTCACTGCAAGAAAAACATTGATTGAGGTGTTAAAGTGTGTGGAAAAAAAGCAACAAAGCTGGTGAAGGGCCTGGAGCACTAGTCCTATGAGGAATGGCTGCGGGAGCTGGGATTGTTTAACCTGGAGAGAAGGAGGCTCAGGGAGACCTTATCACTCTCAACAGCTACCTGAAAGGAGGTTGTAGTGAGGTGGAGTTCAGTCTCTTCTCACAAGTAACAGAAGGAAACAGCCTCAAGTTGTGCTGGGATAGATTTAGATTGGGTATTAGGAAAAATTTCTTCATAGAAATTATTACCAAACTTTAGAATAGGTTGCCAAGGGTCACAGTTGAGCCACCATCCCTTTTAGTATTTAAAAGTCATGTAGATGTGCCACTTAAGGGTATGATTTAATGGTGAACCTGGCAGGATTAGGTTAACAGCTGGACTCAGTGATACTGGAGGCCATTTCCAACCTGAATGGTTCTATTATTTAATCTGTCCCGTTCATAAAATTTGGTTTTTCTGTCCTAGTACATCCTTAAAGGTGAATCTTCATCTAATGTCTGAGTTGATCTTGGATAGAGAGTTCTGATCTTCCTTCTGCCAACTTTGTTGGCCTGCCAGTTCAACTCGCAGAAAAGGCAAGATAATAATTCAGTGAGAAAAATGAGCATGTTTTTCTTGCTTTAAAAAGTTATTTTAAGAGCTGAACACCAGAGTTCGCAGAGTGAGTCAAGGGTCTGCATGTAAATGAGCAGAGGGAGTCTGGAAGGTTTTATGGTCAGAAAGAATTGGTTTAGTTCTTACTATGTGAAGCTGTACCCAGCCAATGAGGTAGTGTGTTTCAGAAGAAAAACCAGCATAGCCAAAGATGAAAAGAGGTGCTGGTTTTCTGAGAACCTTCCAAAGATGCTCATTTCTAGAGGCAAGGAATCCTTAACAATTCTGAGAAGAAAGCATCTAGAAAGCAAGCAAATAAATTAAAAATACAACTCACCTTGGATTTTTAGAAGCTATTTCTAAGGTCAATTGTAACTTGATCTCAAAACGTTTTAAGAAAATCCTGATTCTCCCTTTTATTCTTTTGAAAGTGCTCATCCTGTCCTCTGAAAATCTTCAATATAATTGGTAAAGGTTTGGCTTTAAATATATAGGGAATATATTGTTTTCCTAGACAGTATTTTACTGACTTGAATGGAAAAAAAATCCTTGACAAACAGTTGCTTTTTTTTTCCCCAAAGCATCTAGTATGTGCATTACTAAGATATTTGTATGTACAGCCTTCCCAGTTTTCTTTAATAGGGGGTTGAAACAAAACAAATAAAACTATCCAGAGATTATGTGCTTTATGCCCTAATCCAGTAAAGGGATGCCTTATGCCTCATTCTTTTACTGGCTTCTTTTCAATGTACAGGGTAGTACCTTTATGTTTTATAATTGCAGAAAAATTAAAGATTTGCAAAACGCAAATCCCATGCCACTATTTTGATGTGGGTTTTTTTCTTATACTTGGGCAAATTTCTGCAAAATTTCTCTCATGGTGTTGTTTCTTCACTGTGAGCTGTTTGAAGATTGCTAGTGCAGGGACTGCTGCTATGGCCAGATTGTGTGGTATCCTTCATTATGTTTAAGCATCATTTGTCATTGAAATGCTATGAGCTGGATTAAGTGATATATTTTGCATTAAAAAGCACACAACTTGTCAAATCTCCAGATCAGCATAAATTTCTCTGTGTGCAACCTTTTTTCATCCCCTTTGGCTTATTTGTTAAACAGTTTTGTGAACTGGAAGATCTGGGATGTTACGCTGTGAATGCAAATGAGACCTAGATGTGTTTGTCAATATGCTCAATAGTCTGGTGAACAGTGCTGTTGCCCTTCATCTCCTCAGCTCTGGATAGGAGTGGGTTTAATTCAGTTTGCAGTTTGGAAGCCATTTGTTATGTTGTAATGCAACAAGAGGTGGAAATGAATGCAGGTTCTGCCACCCTGAAATTTTTGCTCATCTGTTAGCTGGCTAAAGCTCCTGTGATGGATGAAGGTTGACTCCTGTTTTCCTATAAGAGGAGCCATTTTGGTGTGAAACTTGTGTTTGCCAGAAATGGAGGAAGTCTGTGCTTTTGCTTCCTTGCACAACACATTTCAGTGAATAGGCTACTTGACCTGAAGTCAAGAAACCTTAATTATGCTTTTGGCTTTGCATTTGACAGCTTTGGCCCTGGGTATTTTTTAAGAAGGTAGTTTTGCTAACTGGAAACAAAACTTGTAGTGAAATACTGCTGACCACAGTGTCAACTAATGGCTGTGGCCCTTGTTGTCAGTGTGAAATGAAGAAAGAAGAGTCCTTGCTGCAAGTGGGAAGCCCCAGTCAGACACTTGTGTCAGTGTGCTTCTCCTGGATTCTCCAGGTGTTCACTCTTGGCAGCTCAGTGCTGAAGGTGCAAGCCTCTGTTCATCCTTGTTCTGCTGGCTAGTGCAGAGGTGTGGTCACCATCAAAGTACAGGATGGTGAATTCCAACTTAAACACATGCACCACCCCCACTTGCCCCATCCCCCCTCAAGAAAACCCCAAAACTCCCCACCAAAACAAGAAAAAAAAAAAAAAACGCACACAAAAACTCCAAACAAAGCAACAAAAAACCCCAAACCAACCAAAAACCCCACAACCCTTCATATTTTCGACTGCTGTCTGAATTCATACTCTTCAGCAGTTAAAACTGTTCTGTTAGTGAAAAATGCAATTTATGTATGGAGGTTTTGGTTAGCGCTGTATACAGAATTTGGCATGTGTTTCTGTCTGTTCACTGTCTGTGAAACTTATATAAAGTCTAGGGGAAAAGTTCACTTGAGGCTTAAATTTCACAGCATTCATGCAACATAAATGGGAGTGATAGCCTGACCTATTTTCCAATAAAGTAATCTATGTCTTTGGCTGTATGATTAGCTTATCATTCTTACAAATATCTTACTATATGTTTGAGGGAAAACAGTGTCTGCTATTTGCAACTATTATAGTTTTGTCACTATTTATCTTTTTTCTTGCTGTAGCCAAGTCCACAGTTCTGCAAAAACTGTAAGATGTTATAGTCAACCTATGAATTTTCAAATAATCTGCCCTGTGCTTCTTAAGCCTTTTTTCTTTCAAGTTTAAATTAGGTTCCTGGTGGGGTGAACCTATATGTGCTCAGAAGAATAAATTGCTGCACAGTGATCTGTTTCTGACACTTAATTGAAAAATCACAAACAAACATACAAACGTAAGGTTACAGCACTGCATTTTCCTGGGAACTCTTAAAGAGGGAGTTAGTTAAACTCACGGTAGATTTCCCTGCGGTGGTTTTGATGTGTTTCTGTGTGAAACTGACCACAGGATTTGTTCGAGTATGTAGGCCACTATTGTATTAGAATTACATAACCGTGTCGAGTGGTGAAAACAGATGAAAAGACGGGGATGTACGGCATTCCCTCACAGATTATATCCTGCAACAATGAAGACAGCTCAAGCTCTGCAGAGAATGTGGTCACATGCAGTCAAAAAGTTGGGGATTTTGAAAGGGCACGTGAGTTGCTTTTTGTTGCATCTTGCTCCACGTCTTTTCTTCCCTTCCCCTCCTCTTATATCCCTCCCCTCTCCAACTCACTTTTATAGACAGATGACTTTTGTGGGAGGTCTTCTGGTTTTGTTCTTTCAGCATGAATTAAGTTGTCTTCAGTTATCTCTCAGTAGCAAGTAATTGCATAAATCTCTGATGACTGTCAGTGAGAGCTGCAACAGCTGCCTGTTTGTATCACGCAGGCGATTTTAGCACTTTGATTAGTTTCCTGCCAAAGATTCTATTAAGCAGTCTATTTTGGGTATGTAGAAAGCACCTGTCATTTTAGTATTTGAGCATTAGGCAGATTTAAGTAAATCCCGTCTACAGTGTTCTAATTAGAAATGGACTGATTTAGTCACTAATGAATTAAGACTAGCTAATTACAGTAATTTGCATTTACTGCAGGTAGCCTATTGTCTGTGTGAAACCTGGGTAGACTTGTAAAACAGTTACTATTAGTAGCTGGAGGTGGGGTTCTTAACCATTTTGCCTGCCTTTCTCTCTCCAGTGTTTTGGTGTGCAATCTTGCAGTGAAACTGCGATCCTGTAAGGGATGCACAAGCTGCTCAGGATCCCTTTCTGTTTCCTTACAGATGAAGTATGAAGAAATTGGCAAGGTGATGAAGGCTTTTCATAACTCATCACTTGATGCATTCAGAGGAGAGTCACATTATTAAATGTGAAGTACAGGAATTTTGCAATTGAGGTGGAGACTTAGATATTAGTTTTGCTCAAGTCCCCAAGTGATGATTTATAACGTTTGTAGTCTCTCCCTCCCTCTCAATCTTCTCTTCTCAACTAATCTGCCAGTGTGGGTTAGCGTCATGACAATAAAATGCAGCAGTTCATTTTATAATGCTAAAGAGATTATTGTTTAGAGATTTGAAGAGTACAGATGTGTTTTTGCCTTATGGGCTTCCAAGGTGACCATTCAGTTCTCCGAACTGTGTGCAGAGCCTGCATAGATTTATCAGTATGGCAGAACTAGTTGTGTTGTCTTGGTAATTACGTACAAAATCAGCTTTACAAGTACATAATGTACTTTCCTTCCCTAATGTAGTGTACAGCAAATGGGAGACAGTTTTTCAAGGAACAGTTGCTCAAAATGGATTACTTTAACAAATACATAGCAAATTTATTTATTTAATTGTCTTTTATTTTATTTCCTGTAACAGTTTCAAGCTAAGAATAAACCCCTAAAATTTACACAGAATGTACCTGAAACAGCCTCTGATACTACGAGAAACTTCTAGACACGAATGAGATGATATTATACATCTTGCAAGACTTTAATTATAGTGTGTGTAGGCTGTAGTTTGACTTCCATACTTACTAATTTTGTTTTTATAAGATACTATGAGCCACTGCTCATGGGAGGCCAAGTTTTCTGGAAAGAAATTCCTCTAAGTTTGGTGTTTCATACACTTAAATTCATCCCTGATATCTTTACTGTGTTTTCCTCAGTCATTCTTCAGTGGCATTTTACTTAATAAGCAGTCATTTCTCAGGCCTTTCTTTGTCCCCATAGGTAGTAAGATCTCATTAACTTCATTCTGCCTGCTTTGCTCTTGTGCCTGTTCAGAGCTGGTCTCAGTCTTCTGGACTGGGAGGTAGTGTTGCTAAGAGCTGCATAAAGTGCAAATTTAAGAGAATTTAAGTGATTTTTAATTAAATATATTATTTGTTGAGGCTTTTTTTTAAGAGGGAAGGATAGAAAAGAGTTTCCATCTTCCCTACTTCTGCAAAATTTGAACCAACCTGCTTGTCCCTCAGATTTTACCCATTGTTTGATACTGAATTTGGTTTTTGAAACTTTGTTCAGTGAAGTCAGGTGGTATTTAAATGGCATTGCATTCTTTAGCACAGACTGGTTTTTGCAGAGCTTTAAAATATGATATGGAAAAAATTTATTTATAAATATCATCTGACGATACAGCCAAGGGTCAGTAGTAGGCAAACTGTTTACACATTTTGCTACGTGCCAGACAACCAAGTTTAGTTGCTTCTATTTATGGCAGCATCACAGCAGGTCAGCAAAAGTGCTTAGTTAAGGAGGAAATTTTACTTACGGAACAGATTCTCTTGGAAGGGAATGTATACATAGTGAGACACTTCAGATAGTTGAATGGTTAGACATGTTAGCTGGTTAAATGGGAACACTGGCTATCAATTTCATTGTGCAATTCAGCGTGTTCAACTCTGATCCCAAGACACATTTTATTGCTAATAGTTACAAATGCATTTTTGTCTGATCGAGACAAGTCAAAATTTAGAAATAATTACTTATATGTATTATTTTCAATATAAGCCATCTTTTCCTACATCTATTTTTAAGTTATTTTTTTCTAAATTATACCTCAGAAGTTCTGAAACCTGGCAAGTATTGTTCTTTTTCTGGCAGAACAGTGGAAATTTAACTGTTCTATGTTGTAAAATTCCTGGTAAAAATGCTGAATGTTTCGCATATTCCTTCAGGATCTCTGAGCAGGATTTATTTTTGACTTTCAATACAGTCAATGTGGAATGGAAAATGTAAATCTAGTTCTTCTTTGGGGTGCTCAGAATCAACTGGAACAGTTTATCAAGGATTATGCATACAAGAAGTAATATCCATAGCTTGCTAAATAGTTGTCTACTGTCAGAAGACTTACTCTGGAAGCACAGGAGATGCTTTAAAATATGGACGTACCCTTTTTGTGTCACTTCTCTGTCTATTGCTTTGGAGTTCATTTGTTAGTCGTTGCTCCTATGCCCCTAAAAACCCCATTAAGTCTAAACTGAGCTTCTGTCTGATCTTAATTTTCTGAGCTTCAAAAGAAGGAAGACCACTTTCAGCAGTTATAACAAGTAAAACCTATGGCTTGAGTAGGTGCATGCACGTACTTATGCAGTGCTTGGATTTTTTCTTCTGCAATGGATGCTTTGCATTTTTAAGTGTTTGCAATGTGTCAAATATTTGGGCTCGTTTTTTTCCAGCTTTTTCAGGGCAGGCACTGAAGGGGCTGGATGTGTACTATACGATGCATCACAGCTGGGTGATTATTCTGTAATATATTTTAAGCTGTGATATTGGAAAGGTTTCATGTTAATATCAGGATAAACTGATCAGCTCATGATCAGTTTTAACTGGAAATGTGGAAAAAACACTGAGAACAGTGTGACACTGAGAAGTATATTGTACTGTATACCATGCATGTGCTATGGACTATATAGTGATACTGTGTGTTTTCCTGAAAAACTTAATTTGTTGATGGGATCTTAAATATTAGTTATGGAATTCCTAGTGGAGGAATCATATTGTTAAATCCACATGAACAAGAAGCAAAAGTTCTGAAGTCTAATTAATTTTGAAACCTCGTTTTCAACTGCTAATCTTATTGCACAGTGGGATGGAGAGGCCTTCCATAAGTGTTCTGTGTGTTATTTGAATCAGGGCTGTAGAATGATAGCTGGTCTGAATTAAATGCTTTTGCGGAATAAGGCTTTTCCAGAAAATCAGAATGAGCTGTTGAATCAGTGAAACATGAAGTGATTCTACCACCCTGGACCTATTAATATTTTTTGCCTTTTTAAAGAAAAATCATCATTAATTGAAATAAGTAGCTTTCATACTAATTCTACCAAAATATTAGAATATGTGCATTATTTTTAAACCTGTGTTTTAGTGGGGTATTTTATATTTTAATATAGATAGTTGTATGCTGTGTGTTTTACTAATTGCTTTCTGTGTGCAACAGGCCTCAGGCATGGAAGAGCTGATATGGGAACAGTACACTGTGACCTTACAAAAGGTGAGTGCTTGTAATATTTTTAGTTTTCAAATATTTGAGCACTGGTGTCATCTAAATGTGTTTTACAGTAAATGTTAGTAGCATATCTGAGTCTAGAATAGGATTCATTTGTTGTCCAAATCAGATAGATTCATTATTTTAAAGTTTAATTGCTAATTACTTGTACAATAGAATGACTCTTTAGTATTAAGAGTAAATTCAATTAACAATTAATTATTCAGGTGCTATATTTGCTACCATTTGGTCATTCTAATGACAGCATGATATACCCCCATGTCAGTCACACAGCTAAATTCAATAGTGAATAGCCTTAAAAGTAAACAGATGGTTCTACCCAGCAGTTTGTGGTTGATGCCCAAGTTTTGTAATAACCACTGAACTGATTTTATTTTTTTAATATACTTTAATATCTATTAGTGTAAAATCTAGTAGAAAACTACTGTCATTAAAATTTCTAAAATACATGGATTATAGGTGTCACTTTCAACAATTTTAAGAAAGAGGAATTATCTCATCATGGTGGACTTTTTTTGCATTAAAGATAGTAGACCACTTGTGTCTGGGTTCTCTAATAGCTAGGCTGCCACGCCATAGTAAAAAATGTGTGCTTTGGCTTTGGTAGTGATGGTCTTTCCAGCTGTTCTGATGATGTGTGTTCAGTTAGCAGCCTGTACTGAACTGCCTAAGTTTCTTCACATGTTCTGCAATGAACTGAACTTGATGACCTAACGTAAAGTAGTGGTCTTTTCTACACAGCATGTTTCATGTGCTGCATTGTTGAGAAAAGGTTGATTTTTAGATTACAGAGATAGACAGGAGAAACATTGCAGATCTCAGTTCCTGTCACCTCCAGCCTTTCAGATCTTGTATATCGTGTAAATGAGCATTACTTCTTTACCACGGAGAAAGGCTTGTGCCACTGAGATGGGCTGTTGGACTTGCTGTATCTGCCACTACCATTGAATTGTTTTGAATCTGTATTATTGCGCATCAAACTGCTTCCTGTAATACTAAGGTACAGCAAGTGAAGTGCTGTTTAAAAAGAAAAACACATTGCTTTTTTTTTTTCCTCCTCAAAGAGGTAACTTCTTAATACCAATGTTAGTGGAGCACAAGCTAATATATGATGAAATAGACATGCTGAGTGTGAGCTGGGGGAAAAGCGTGACTTTAATTTGGTGTCTTACTTTGACCCTACACTAAAACATTTTGTTTAAATGCAGCATATTCTGTCATTTTTGATGATATGGTGTACATGTTAAATAGCTGATAAAATTAAATCTGTGTGGTTTTGTGCACACCTTCTTGTCATAGTTCGGTGTTACGCCAACAGTTCTCAGGTCTTGTGCTATCGACGTGTTTCCTTCACAGCCTACGAAGTATTGCTTTGATTTTGTTAAAGCCATCTTAAGACTTTTATGGATCTGTTATTTCTATGGTGACAAGTTTCACATAAATTATGTTTTTAAAGCAGTTGATTGTGATAGAGGCTAATTATAGAGAATGCACAAATAGTTCACTACGTGCTTTTTGTAATCAACTATGAACCTGTTTAGCTTGATCCACGAGTAAGTAGTTATGACAAACTGGTTAGCAATCATAATGAAGATGAGATCCTAGAAAAGGAATCCTGCTTTTCTAAGTATCACTAACAAAACAGATTGACCAAAAAATAAATTTGGTATGAATAATGAGGCAAAATTAATGAGCCCTTTACTTAATCATTAACCATCATAAGGTTGTAGACTGAGGTTTTGGAACACAAGAACTTGTTGTCCTGTTACATGGATTTTTAAACCCATTCTTTTTTAAATCTAGAAGTGCTGTGTATTTCTGCAACTGTACATGCAACCCTTGTATTTTAAATAATGTCTAGTTAGAATACTATCGCAGGAATATTGATGTTACTCTTTTTTCTCCCTGTCAAAATTCCTATTACTGGACTTCAGTTTTGTTGTATTTGGTTTTGTTACAAAGGATTCGAAACGAGGATTTGGGATTGCAGTTTCTGGTGGCAGAGATAACCCTCATTTTGAAAATGGCGAAACATCGATAGTCATTTCAGATGTTCTCCCAGGTGGTCCGGCAGATGGATTACTTCAGTAAGCACTTTCTTTTTTCTCTGTCTGTAATATTTTGAAAGGAATAGCTGTAGAATACATAAAACATTCATGCAGGCTTGGTTGAAATATTGGTGATTTAATCCACTCAAGATTTGGTGCCCACTTGAACACCTGTTTAAAAAAAACAAAACAAACAAAAACCCAAGAAACCAACAACAAAACAAGTAAACTCTGCCAAGAGGTGTTTTTATTTGCTACTTTGTAAGAAATTAAATTTCAGTGATGTTGAAAGTCTTCAGCAGTTAAGTACATTTCTTTTATGATGGCATTTCTTTTCAAAAAAGTAGAAATGCTTAGTGATTTAAAACATCCTCCTTATTACTTCCTTCAGCAAACACGTTCAGTGACTCATCATTATTTTCCAAGAATTGCTTAAGGTAGCCCCAAAAAAGGTTTGTTAAATATCTTTATTTATTTGAAAGGAAAAAAATATGGAAAAAAGTGCTTCTGTAGTCCTCCTGATAACTTATCTTTGGTGAGGCTGCATTTAGTGTGGGCAAGTAATTTTAAATCTGTAGGCTGAGAGTTTCTGTCTAACCTGATCAGTTTTTCATCCTTTGACCTGAAATACCTGATGAAGGCTAGACAACTTGGAAGAACACCAGAGTTATGCAGTAACAGTAATTCACAAGAGGAGATTTTGTCCATTTTGCTAAATGTTAATTTTTGATCAGGTAATAAAATGGCTGACATGGGAGATGTTACTGAGTAACTGAATTAAAGGATTATTGTGAAGCAAGGAACAAACCATTGTATAAATGGTTATTAATGGTTTTTACCATAAATGTATAAAACCTACATTTTGTAGCAGTGATCCCTTTACTACATTACTGTCATCCATCCTGTTCCATAGTCACCTGTGATTTGGAAATAAAATCATGTCCATGAATTATGTAAGTTCTTAGGTAAATTTATGATGGCAAAGCAATACCAAACAAATGGGCTCATTCAGACAAAATACATTCTGAAGAAAACTGAATGCAAAGCCACTTCTCCAACAAATCAAGGAATATAGACCTAACCTTCAGAGCATGTCGGAATTACAATCCTGTCATCTTCTCTGGGGTAAAATGAGCATAAATAGATGCACTGCCTGATATAGTGTTGCAACATGAAGTTCGATATTGTTTTTGGATATATGGACTGTAAAGAGAGCTGTCTTAATTCTCACATAAAGCCTGGATGAAACTGGTGCTGGAATATAGCATGCTGTTCTGGCATTCTCATTCAGTAAAAGGAATTGAGGAAAAAAGGCACAAAAATCACCTTGGAGTTAGGGGAGAGTGCCTTACAAATAGAGGCTTAGAGTATATAAACTTCCTAGTTAAAAAGAAGATTGTGATGTGATTTGATTATAATGATGAGAAAATAGTTGGTACTAAAGATTTCTTTTGTCTAACAGAAAATGGCAGAGTAAGCAGTAATTGGTTGAGCTAGTGCTCTGACTATAAGTTAGTAACTGAGTAGTCACCAGAATAAACTAGTATGAGGAGTGGTAAGTTGGAGTTTTTTTTAATCTCTTGCACTTTTGGTGCTGAAATGCCTTTATGAAATTTATGAGTTTTAATTGATCAGTGTTATGGGGCTATTCCATGAGGGTGATTCAGTTAAGTCATAATGGTCTGTTTGACACGCAGGTCTGAATAGACAACTCTTTAATGTCAGTCACCCTGTGTTTTAGGGCAGGGAGGACTTCTGCGTATTGTAGTTTTGTTGGTTTTTTTCCCTGAACACCAGTCTGTCAAAAAAGTGTACTGCAGTAATACTTGCCAGTATTAGTCTAAATACTGGTGCGGTTGCAGCAATTTGAAGCTCTTGTGAAATTCATATGTTGATGTGAAAGAAGTCTAGCACTAGGTGTGGAAAAAAGTAAGAGATCAGAAAGAACTTAAAAACCCAAATTTTAATAGTAATCACAGAATTACTTTAGAAATCAATGCGGCAAGGTACTTAAGCTTGACATAGTATATGCACAACGATACAATGTTGCTTTAATGTCTAATTTTTAAACATACCAAAAAGCTGCTTCCAGTATTCAGAGATTGTAGCATTTGTGTAACAAACACAGTTTTTAAGCAGAACTCCTGTTAAACTGAATTAAATCCATAGATTTCCTCTGGGAAAAAAAATAAAATTTTGTACTGCTGTTTTCACGAATACTCCTCTTAAATCCTCCTTTTTTTTCCCCACTTTCCCTGCTTCCAGAGAAAATGACCGAGTGGTCATCGTTAATGGGACTCCGATGGAAAATGTTCTACATTCTTTTGCGGTTCAACAGCTTAGGAAAAGTGGAAAAGTGGCCACCATTGTAAGTAAATTATAAATGTATTCACTCTACAGTGGTATGTGTGAACATACCCAGTTAAGATATTGGTTTTCTTCTATAGGGTGCACTATAAAGGCATAAAGCAAAGCAATCCTTTATCCAATAGAATAGATAGGACAAATAAAACGCAACAAAGACATCCTTTCTGCAGGTGAAACAAATGGAAATGGTGCCCCAAAGTTATCCTTCAGAAAAAGTGGGAATACAATGTATGTCCTCTATGTTTATTTTACTAAATAATAAGTGGTAATTGGATAAAACAAGAGTAATGTGAGGCAAATGATGACCTGCATCCACAAATCTTGTCCAGTAATAATAGAACATTTTTCTCCTTCTTTTTCCTTCAACCTTTAGCTGAAGCATGAAAAATACTCATTTGTTGAATTTCACATTCTGACCTTTAAAGGGAATTTGTTTGTCTGTTTTGTATTGTGCTGAATAGGTAGTGAAAAGAGCAAGGAAAGTACAGACTGCTGCATTGAAGAGAAGCCCCTCCCTTGACTATGAGGACAGAGCTTTAGATGTAATGGATGACCATGCAGAATTTGATGGCAAAAGTGCTCGAAGTGGCTATAGTGAGAGAAGCTGGCACAGTGGTAATGGAGGGCGCAGCCAAAGCTGGGGAAACAGCCTGGATCAAGGCTACAGAGATGAGCAAGACAGAGGGCGTAACCGAAGCAGAGACCCTGACAGGGAATACAGCAGCTACAGCCGTGATCAAAGTCGTGGTAGGAGCATTGACAGGAGCTTGGATCGAGACTATAGAAGAGATCGGAGCAGAGGAAGGAGCATCGACAGGGATGGCGGGTATGAACGGGACTACAGAGGAGACTACAGCCCACCCAATTACAGTCACGGATCTCAGCCTGATCCTAGATATGGGAGGGAAGTAAGGAGTCGAAGTCGGGACAGGCTTTGCTCCCGGAGTCCTTCACCTGAAATACACCATCAGCATGACTATCTGGGACCACAGGATCAAAGTGCACCAATCAGTGTTCTCCTAACAAAAGGCAGACATAATGAAGGTAGGTATAGTATGGGAGGAGAGGAATTGACTTGTCATACAGCATGGTTTTTGGTGAAGGAGAGAGAAGAGCTGAATTACTTTCTGCTTTTACAGGTTAAATGTTGATTTTTCTAACTGATGGCTTAAGTTGTTCTTAAATTCTTCTTAGCTGACCTGAGGTGTCTTTTCCCCAGCACCTTGAATTTTTCCTTTGAACAGAAAACTGTTCACCCACATAATTTCAGTCTTTTCAAGCCACGGTGTCCTTGGTTTTCCATTTTCTCTGCCCTTTTCTTCTGGTGGAAAACATTAGTCTGATCATGATTCAGATTACACCTGCCACATCTACAAAAGGGTTAGCTACAAAGGGTGAAGAGTAGACTCTGCCATTAATAATAAGGACTGTTTTGTTCTGGTTGTTAAAGAATACTGAAACAGCAACAGCTCAAACAGCCTTTCTTTGCCGAGTATTGGAGTGTGTAAATGAAAGCCAAAAGCCTGACCTTTTGTATGCTGTGAAATAAACATTTGTGCTGTAAAGCATATCTTGAGTTTAGGTTGCCGGGGAGTGTGGTAGTTTATTTCTGGGGAGGGGTTTGGATGAGGTTGTTGGAGTTTTTTTCTAATTTGCCCTGTTGTGATTTGAAAGAATTTTGTACTAATGTGAACTTTGCATGCACAAGTGAACATCTTTTTTTCATTGATTCTGGCAAGGCTCTTTTACACTCCTTCCTCTTCTTTCCCTGCATATAAAGTTTCCAATTATAAAGATAATGCAGATACATATAAAAATGAGGAGAAATTCAGGGTGCCTTTTTGGTTAACTTTTATGTTTAGCTGGTTACACCATACTGATTTCTGCCACTTATATGGATACTTTGCAGACTTGCTCAAATGTGATCTTTTAAATCAGAACATCCTATTGCTCTAGTTATGTGTGTGCTGTAAGAGTGTTGCCTTTCTTTTTAAGAGGCAAATACAGTGATCTAAGTAACTTGGATTAAAGAGAAAATAAGGTGTAGAGGAGGAAAACCAAAAATCCTTTGCCTGAAACAGCCAAGACATTTCCTGGTCCTAGGTAGGACAAGGTCAGCATGCAACAACTACTGAAAAAAAACCCAAAACACAGAATCACTAAATATGCGACTTGGAAGGGCCCCACATCAAGTCCAACTCCTGGCCCTGCACAGGACCATTCAATCATGTGCCTGAAAGTATCTTCTAAACACTTCTTCAACTCTGTCAGGCTTGGTGCTGTGATCACTTACCTGGGAAGCCTGTTCTAGTCCCCAGACACTCTCTGAGTGAAGAACCTTTTTCTGATATCCAACCTAAACCTCCCCTGAGGTTTAGGTCATTCCCTTGGGTCCTGTCACTGGTCACCACAGAGGAGAGATCGGTGCCTGCCCCTCCTTGTAACTGCAATGAGGTCTCCCCTCAGTCTTCTCCAGGCTGAATAGAACAACCAACCTTAGCCTCTCCTCATACAACTTCCCCTCAAGGCCCTTCACCATGTTCATTGCCCTCATTGGACACTCTCTAAGAGCTTAATATCTTTCTTGTATTGCAGTACCCAAAGCTGCACACAATATTCAAGGTGAGGCTGCCCCAGTGCAGAGCAGAGCAGGACAATCCCCTCCCTTGACCGGCTGGTGATGCTTTGCCTGATGCCCCCCAGGATACACTTGGCCCTCCTGGCTGTCAGGGCACTCTTTTCCCCCTCTCTATGCCAGGCAAAGTATAAATCACAGAGAATCTAGTCCAGCATATAAATAACTCCAGAACAAAGGCACTATTTTCCTGTCGAAGTTGCAGACTCGTCATCCATCCGTGATTGGTTTCGGACTGTTGTATGTTCATATTGTGGTGATAGCATAGAGATAAGAGAACTAGCCTAGGGTTAAGTGGGTTTACTGGGTCTCCATCTTTTTCTTTTTTTCCTTTTTTTTTTTTTTCCTCATGATGTAATGGTGTTTGCTGCATGTGTACTGTGTAGTTTTTTTAAAAATGCGTTCTCACTCATCTTCTAAGCTACAGTGGATTATTTTTTTGATTCCAGAATATGGCCTTCGTCTTGGAAGTCAAATCTTCATTAAAGAAATGACCCGTACTGGCCTAGCAACCAAAGATGGCAACCTTCATGAAGGGGATATAATTCTCAAGGTCTGTTCTGATTTTAATGCTAGCAGTTTGACAGGCACTGGTTATAGTGGCTATTCTGAACCAAGTGATGTTACAGTCCACTTCCCTATTAAACTTGAGCACAGTATGAACTTGTTTGTTTACTTGTTGTGTTATTGTTGCCTTTTTATGTCCAGATCAATGGTACAGTGACAGAGAACATGTCTTTAGCTGATGCCCGAAAATTGATTGAGAAATCACGGGGGAAACTCCAGCTGGTTGTTCTCAGGGACCGAAAGCAGACACTGCTCAACATCCCTTCATTGAATGACAGTGACTCAGAAATGGATGGTGAGGTTTAATGTGGATAAAAAGTTCTAGACTCTGTGCACGGATAAAATGGAGTTTATAGTGTTTTGCTGTGGTAGAGTGGTACTAGCTTCATTTAAAAAAAAAAACAACAAAAAAACCCCCCACAAACCTAAGTAATAATCAAGCATCAAGCTCACTTCCTTTAGGTGAAAATAATTTTTAATCATATAATTAATCATATAATAACATTATAATCATATAAATACATTTTGGGAGGGGGCAACAATAGAAGAAGCAGTGTTGCTCTAGCAAAATCAATCTTGTTTCTTGGAACAAGCAAGTCAATTGCTTTAATAAAAGCTTTAAGAACAAGTGTATTGGACTGGTCTCTCCTTCTGAGGGCATTAACACTCATGGCAGCATTCAAACGGAAGAAAAAACGGTCAGGACAAGAGGTAATTAAGTTTTCCTGGCCAACTGATTTCTTTTCCCAGTACCTGTTCTGTACAATGATCTCTTACAGTGTGTAAGCTATGTCTCTCAAAATAATCTTGCTTTGGGAATGGCTCAGAATGTTTGGAGGGGAGCAGAATGTTTTATTATTCCCTACAAAATACTTTGTTCTCTGATGTCAGAGTATAGGGTGGAACTTTATGTGGTTTTACCAAGGACTCTGAGATACAGATCGAGTCCGAGGGCCGCTCTTTTTCTTTGGTCACTGAAAGGCAATCATGTGAAGACTATTAATGTGAAGGTGGTCTTCTGTTTGGTAACCTCCATGGGACCTCAAATAAAAGGCTGCTAACACTAGCTAACAGGTCTGTGGTATGCTCAAAGTAGTTGTGTGATGTTAGTGTGTTTTCTAAAGGTTGTGTGAAACCTTCCTGAAATATATGGGGAGGGAGGGATAGAGGGGTGGAAGCCCTAAAAGGTATACAGAACTTTTTGAACCCTAGTCAAATACAGTTTCAAACAGGAGTAAGCTGAAAGGTTCAGTGTATCTTATGTTTGAAAACTTTGTAAATAAACATAGTGATCAGACAAGCTAACTTAAATCCTGCATTCCTTAATTTGCTTCTCTCTTTACAGATATTTCTGAAATAGAGTCAAACAGATCATTCTCCCCTCAAGATGACCGATTACATCATTCTGATCTAGATTCACATTCATCCAATGAGAAGCTGAAAGAGAAACCGAAGTAAGAAATGCTCTTTTCTAGTTCATTTTTCTAATGCTTGTCAAATAAATCCTCAAAATACATGACATTCTTACCTGATTTCACTACACTTTTTTTCTTTCAGTGCAAAAGATGATCCATCCAGTAGGATGTCCAGGATGGGAGCAATGCCTACACCATTCAAATCGACTGGTGACATTGCTATTACAGTTGCAGACACAAATAAAGAGCCGAAGTACCAAGATGACCCAGCAGGTCAGAGTTGGAAGGTTTTAGTTGGGATTTTTTTGTCCCAGACCGTAAAATATCTACACTCTCAATTATGGTGACATATGTGGTATGCTTTTCATGTCAGACCCATCCTGACACACAGAGTAGATGTCTGTCTTTGTTTTGTGGTGCAGAAAGAGAAGAAACACCTGAGATTATTTGAAGGTAGTTGCTTATTATAATTTCCACCTCCAAAAAACCAAGTAGTCTCCTACAGCTTCTACTGAAATCCAATCTAGGTTGCCTCAAAGAGTTGTGTATTCCTCCCATGAAGTTTTTCTTCTGGTCAGACATGCTTGATGTTTAAATCTGTATTAATCTTGGAGGGGTTTGATCGACAGCTAAAAATTGCTGCCATGTATAATTTTTCAATATCTCAGTAGCTTCTTTTTTTTTTTTGTCATTTAGTGTCTCAACCAAAAGCAGTTACACGAACGATTCTTAAACCCAGCCCAGAAGATGAAGCAATATATGGGTAAGGTGGGATTTGCTGAATTCATTTCCACTTGTTATTCTTCCAGTGACCTGTACCTGATTCATGGTTGCATGGGTTTGGATTTTTCTTCTAAATTAGGAGTTACACACCCATTATAGCTTAAAGCCAAGAAGAGATGACATGACTTCTAGTCATGAAATTGGAGTTAAACTTAATTTTAGAAATACCTGTCTGGAAGGTATAAAACATCATGTCCGTCTGGGCTTGCATGGGAATGTACAAAAGAGTTTTGTTTTGGTTTATTTTATTTCAGTGTATTAATAGGACATCGACTTCTTTGTTTTCTTTTGAGAGTTTCCAAATACAGAAACTGAAGGGGAGTGTTGAGATTGTAAGGAAAAGCCTAAAGATAAGGTTTTGAAGATATTCTGTAGCTTGGAGTATTTTCTGGGTTGGACCCTGCATATGTTGTCATTGATGTGCAAATTAATCAAGCGATTATTTTGGTGAAGGGGAATTTGTAGTACAGGCTTAGAGTATTACTGAGAATGGCTGACAGATAAGTAGTGTCCTCCGTGTTGGAAGGTCACTCAGGCATACAGCTTTTCTGATGCCAAAAAAGCTGAGATTAGTCCAGTAGTCTCTCCCACTGCAATATGAAAGGGCTGATTGTTAACATACCAGTAGATTATACTTGGAAATATTTCTAATTGCAAGAAGACTTACAGACTTCTAACAAGCATGTTAAACTGCAAACAAAAGAGATACAAATTCATATGGCAGTTCTCTAGAATATAGAGGAAAAAACAGTGAGTATGCTTACCTGTACCTCAGTCTGTTTTCACAAAAAACCACAGCTGCTTATATGAGAGAAGATATAATAGGTAGGGAACTATCTGGGGGCTTCAGGAACAGGGATCTGTTTCCCCGCTCTGTCAAGTCTGTATACCACTTACTCGCTGTTCCTAGTTCAGTTTCCACTCTGAAAAATGCTTTCTTGCATCACTGAAGAGTAATCTGGGTAAGTATAGCCTATTTAGTGAAAGAAAGGGCATAAGAATATCATATGATTTTGTTGAGAGGGTTGCAATTTTTTTTCTCATGTAAACCTGTTATTGTTGTGTGCCTAGAATCTGGCCTTACTTCCTTTTTCTGCCCGTAAATCTTGTAGTCCTAATACGAAAATGGTGAGATTCAAGAAAGGGGATAGCGTGGGTCTACGCCTGGCAGGTGGAAATGATGTAGGCATATTTATTGCTGGAATTCAAGAAGGTACCTCAGCTGACCAGGAGGGACTGCAGGAAGGAGATCAGATTCTTAAGGTATGTGTCCCTGAAATACAAATAACTTCTTTGGTTTGCTTTTTAATGGAAATATGGAAGAAATGACGATCTTAAGAAGTTAAATTTTTGCTTTAGAAAGGTGTATGTGTAGTGGAGGCATCTTACAGAAATTTTTGAATTTTTTTGAAGGAGAGTTGTATACCTAACTTTAGCTTGTTTACAGTTTTGTGGAATGAGTAGTTAGAAGAAATATAAATCAAGAAATATGCTGCAAGATGGGAAAATACATTTATTGTACAGTGCTTCTTCCTAGTCTTGGAGACAGAAAAAATTGAGGCCATGATAATTCTTTTCTTTCATCTTTCTCCAGTTTTCCTTATGTTGTAGTGATTCATTTTTCCTGTTTCTAACTTACATCATCTGTGTCACTTTGTCACTTCATTCTCTTTTTTTCCCTGAAAATTCAAATAGGAAGCAGATGTAATTTTCTCTCTGCCTCTTTTGTCTTGCTCCTTTTGGAACCTATTTAAGTTGAAGAAGCAATCTAAGAGCGCACATCCAGGACCTTATTATTTCAGAAAGATTACAGTTAATGGCTGGGATAAAGTATTCAGAAGAGATACTTACACTGATTTTTTTTTAAAAAATATATATGTTAAGGGAAGAGAATATTTAAGATATTTTTAGATGAAATAAAAATCTGTTGTTATTCCTTTTATTGTTGATTGTTTGGCTGTTGATTTTTTTTTTTTGTGATATATAGGTAAACACTCAAGACTTCAGAGGCATTGTTCGTGAAGAAGCTGTTTTGTATCTCTTAGAAATTCCCAAAGGCGAAACTGTGACAATTTTGGCTCAAAGCAAATACGAAGGTGGGTGCTTTGAACAAGATGTATGTGTATCCGTGAAGGTTTTAAGCTCTGCTTTTTCACTGCAACCACAAATAGAAATCCGCCTTTTGCCTATTCTTGATAGCATTTTAATTACTCTCCTTTTCAGTACTGTAGAAGGTAGCTGTATTCCATACAAATGAGGATGCATGTATGATGTGTTTTTCAGAGTACTTCTCCATCATTTTCATTATTAGCAAATAGCATCTCTTAATCCTGAAGAGTGATAAGGTATGGTTTGTTTCTTCTGCTTTTTTGTCTGTAGCAGCTGGCAGAAGATGGGGCTGTTAGCATTCCTTTTCTGCTGTGCCTTGGCAGTCATAAGGGATTTGATCAGCAGCAAATGGACAGTTTTATTGATGAACAGTTAAGGAGCAAGCAAAGCCTCTTGCTTTCTTGTTGGAGACACAGCCTGCTACAATACTGTAGTACCATAGCTGCCTTTTGTGTTGGGAATGGGCAAGCACTTCCTTTCCCCAGAGCTGTAAGGGCTGCATGCATGCAAGTGTGGAACAGTCTTGATAAACTGTGTGCAGGGCAGTGAATGTGAATGAATGTCTGTTTTTTTACATCTTTTTGAGTAGACAAGTAGAATTTCAAAACTGCATTCTCAAGAACCACAGCTTAATCTTTCAAGTGTAAAAAAAATAAACTAAAAGGGACCTTCTGTTTTAGTCTACAGAGACATCATGGCCTGTGGCAGAGGAGATTCATTCTTCATCAGGAGTCACTTTGAGTGTGAAAAAGAGTCACCACAGAGCTTAGCATTCACCAGAGGGGAGATCTTTAGAGTAGTTGATACACTGTATGATGGCAAATTGGGAAACTGGCTGGCCGTGAGAATTGGAAATGAACTGGAAAAGGGCCTCATCCCAAACAGGAGCAGGTAAGGTGGCACCCTGTCTTCCTGCCCATTGTTAGAAATAAGGCACAGGCACTTGAACTTGTCTGTTTTTTTCCTCTGCCCTTTCCTATCTGGCAAATTACCTATTTCAAATTCAAAATCTATTATATCTCAGTGAAACCACCTTTGCCCTCTTTGACTAGTTCAGCACAAATGATCTCTGCTTTCTCTGTCAGAGCTGAACAGATGGCCAGTGTTCAAAATGCCCAAAAAGATGGTTCAAGTGATAGGGCAGACTTCTGGAGAACTCGTGGCCAGCGATCTGGAGCAAAGAAGAATCTAAGGAAAAGCCGTGAAGACCTGACAGCTATTGTATCTGTGAGCACAAAATTCCCAGCTTATGAGCGAGTTCAGTTGCGTGAAGGTAGGTGAGACTACTGAGAGCCAGCTGCCCATTTACTGCTGGCTGGTTTAACATTCAAATATTTGGTCAGACAAGAAAGTGATTTCTAACAACTTGTGACAATGTTAAATTTAAGCAACAAGGAGGGATGACATTTTTCTCAGAATACAAATTTCTGGATGCTATTAAGTACTCTAAGAAAATGCTTTTTGTGCTTTTGAATTGCTGCTGTTCTCCTTTGCCTCCAAATTACACATGCCAGTTTTAAGGTTTAAAATGAAAAAAGGATGAAACAAGCAGGGCTTTCTTGTTTCCTCAGCTTCCCCTTGGCTAGCTCTGAAAGTACAATATATCTGCCTGAGATCAACCCCAATCTTCATAAATACCACTTTGACACATTAATTTAGAGAAAAATAGAACCCAAGTATTTTCAGTGGATTGTCCAAACATAATCATGGTTGATGTGGTCTTTCCCCACGGCACTAAACCAGCTATATTACTAGTGATATTGAGCTGGTCAAGATAATTTTCTGGGTATTCACATATGACAGTATTCTGGAACAAAAAAACCAAGTAAAGAGTAATTTAAAGGAGCTGCCAGATACCACGATGAAGACTGAGAAACAGAATGTCTTTCCCCCATTCCGAGGACTATGTTTGCATTTGCTTCAACATGAGCATAACATAGTTTTGTATTCCTTTTCTTCTTCAAGATGCCTTGCAGTTTGTTTAGCATTTGTCTCTTTATTCACACAAAACCCATCAAAGTTCATGTAGTTTTGATGGATGGAAAGATTAATGAAGATTTGCTGTGTGGTTTTGGATGCAGAATCTTCTAAATGCAACTTCCTTAGAAGGAGTAAGGAAGCTGCTGAATTAAAATGTCACACAAACTTTTGAGAAATTAATTTTTTTAAATATATTTTTAATATCTTCAACTTACTTATAACTTTGCATAGTAACTGAGGATCTTGTCTATTATCTATATATAAAACCAGTCTTGTCAGACTTATCTTTTTTCCAAATATTTTTCTTTCAGCTGGTTTTAAGAGACCTGTGGTGATATTTGGGCCTATTGCAGATGTCGCTATGGAAAAGTTGTCAAATGATTTGCCTCACCTGTACCAGACAGCAAGTAAGCGGTTCTCTTACTTTCATTTTCATCCTTAAATGAGAGAATTGATAATATAATAATCACAGCTGCCTGGCCACTCTAGATAAGCTAAAATGTTGTCTTTGCAGAGACAGAACCCAGAGACGCAGGTTCAGAGAAAGCAACTGGAGTAGTGCGCTTGAACACTGTGAAGCAAATCATTGAGCAGGTAGAGTATTTCTCTGAAAACTGCTTATGCTTAAAGGCCCGTTGTTTGATTTGTTTGCTCTAAAACTTGCAGAATACTCAAATCTTCACTGCACCTACTCTTGTAATAAGCAAGTTTGGCTTAATGATAAAGCTATTCTGAAATTGTTCAACAGCAATTTTTGTTACTTTTATAGCTTCAAACCTGATGCTAGAAGTTAAATTCTCCTTCCTTAGCCCATTCTAAATTTGGACAGAGGAACATCTGTGCTTACTATATGCTTTCTGAATTTGCCATGGAGGCTTTACTGTCAAGCAGTGCTCTACGTGTTCTTACTGTCATCAGAAATGTAACATTCTAAATGTGATGTAACCGTGAGAAAACTTTCAACAGGTTGTGGTCTTATTTGGACAAAAATATCCTGGTTTTCCTAGGATTCCATGTTCCAATCACCCTGTTCCCCGCAACCACCACACTGACTGGCCTTTCTTGTTAACAGGATAAACATGCTCTGTTGGATGTCACGCCTAAAGCAGTGGACCTGCTAAATTATACCCAGTGGTTTCCAATTGTGGTCTTCTTTAACCCAGACAGTAAGCAAGGTGTAAAGACCATGAGACAAAGGCTATGTTCTACATCAAACAAGAGCTCGAGAAAACTTTATGAGCAAGCAAATAAACTGAAGAAAACTTGTTCCCACCTCTTTACTGGTAAGGAAGAATGTTTGTCTGACCTACTTATTAAGAGAGTAGTGTATGTGACTGTGTTAGTCTTGAGACATCTACTTATTATGCTGCATATTGACTCATGCAGGCTGGAACTAAAAGGGTGGGAAGATAGGGTCATCAGCAGTCTCTTCCTAGACTTTTTTCAAAGTTTCAAAATTCTAATGCAAAAGAAATTGTGAGTTGGCATACTGTCATTAAAAGATAAGTGATTTAATAATCTTGGGAATAGACAAAAATAAAAATACTGTGCTTCTGTTGATAATCTAAGTGAAATGGCTGTTTAACATTCTCACATAATTAAAGTGTTAAACAACAAATAATGGATAAAGCATTGGATTTGCTGTGCATGTATACTTTTTCCTTCAATTTTTACAGCAACCATCAATTTAAATTCTGCCAACGATAGCTGGTATGGTAGTCTGAAAGATACAATTCAGCAACAGCAAGGAGAAGCAGTATGGGTATCAGAAGGAAAGGTAAGTAGTCAGTCCATACTCTGCAAAACTATACAGATGTCTCAAAGGATCTCTTGCCAGTAAAAATTGTTCAAAATTTTGTTTTCTGATGATGGATAGGCTAGAAAATCAGTCAGTTGATGTCCGTCTTGGTAACAAAAAATAGTATTGTTCTTTCTGTTGTACTTTGGAGCTTTCATCACTAATTCTGTGGCTAGGGGAGAACAATGAGGTGGGTTAAACTTTTACAGGACATTTCATTGCCATTTCTGCATTAGGTTCTGTTCCGCAAAATCATTCTTAAGGAGTTTTTTGGCATGATGTTGAGACGTGACTGACTCTAATTATTTTTTATTTAATATTTATTCCTTAATTCTCTGCTTATTTTTCTCTAGATGGATGGCATGGAAGATGATGCAGATGATCGCATGTCTTACCTTACTGCAATGGGTGCTGACTATTTGAGTTGTGACAGTCGGCTGATCAGTGACCTAGAGGATACAGATGGAGAAGGAGGTGCCTACACTGACAATGAACTTGATGAGCCCCTGGAGGAACCAAGGATTTCATCTGTTAGCCGGTCCTCTGAGCCTGTGCATCATGAGGAGGTGAGCTGATCAGATTTTTCAATATGACTGTACTCTGGGCTTTCTAAAAGCCTTGTATGTATGGTGTAAAGATCAGAGGGGTTTTTTTTAACTGCAGCTTTAACTTGCTTCCAACATTGTTTTAGAGCTACATTCTGTAGAGCAAAAATAATAGCTCCACTTTTTGGATTTCCCAACGATCCCTTATCACCTTGAACTTCGCAATTACATCAGCAGCAGTTGTAGTCAGGTTGCTGTCAGTTATTTGACTCCTGGTCACTTTTCCCAAAATAATAAACCTGTCAGAGAGGAAAAATTATTGAATTGCTGACAACTGCTGTGATTTTATCTCTTATTTTCTGTCACAGAGTTTAAAAAAATCTACTCCAGAACCAAGGGCTCAGTTGAGAAAAGCTGGTAGCAGGGAGTTCCTTAGAGAACCAAGTCCACCTCCAGCATTCAAGCCTGAACCACCTAAGGTAAATTTGTGGAAACAAATCCGAATCTAAACATCCTCTTTCTGGAGAAGTTTTCAGGGTGGCGCACTGGAAAGAGCAATACAAATGATGAGAGACTAGAAAACATTGCAAGTGTGGAGAGAGGGAATGGCTGAAGATGTTGCAGGATGACAAACAAGACTTAATGGAAAACAGTTCTCTTCAAATATATGTGATGTCCATATAGAATAAGAAAGTAGAATCCTTTTTTGTCCGTTAAGAAACTGAAAGGCAATTTTTTAGCTCAGAAAGAACAAAAGCAGGCTAAGCACCAAGAAAAGCATATCTGATGGTTATTACTATGAAACACAAAATCAGAATCTATCGCCTCTCACCCTTGCTAGTAGTTAATGTTAGCTGATTATTCAGACATCGCTCAGGAATGATGCAGGTTGGGGGGAAATTATAGTGTCTGGACATCTGGACAGAATTTTAACAACTCCTGATTTCCCCTTACGCCAAAGTCCGTCCTTTATGAGGACTGGTGCCCTCATATAATGCAAGTATTCAAAATACAGTCCAAGTCTGCCTTGACAATGAAGATGGGGCAGAATAAGACATGTATAAGGAAAGCAAAAGTGGAATATAAACCAGAATTGAGTCTTGTGCATTGGTAGTGATACTCCAATTTCGGTAGTACTGCAAAAATTATTTGAAACATCAGTTTTCTCTGCTGTACCATAGCACATGTAGCTCTGGTAATCCTTAACAAATAGGACAAACAAGTACAGAAGTCTTAGTCTTCTATAGGCTGATGTGTTGTCTATGACCACATGGCCAAAATGTTGCATCAGTTCAAGCACCTTTAAAGTTTTGAAGATTGACACTGTTAAATACATAGACAAAGTGATTAATTTCAAGTTAGAGCCCTCTTTTGAAATGAAAATTATAAAGTTGCTGCTGTAAAATTTGTTTGTGTGTTTAACACTTGTAGGGTAAGCTTCAAAACAAAGAGGATCTATATGATTTCCCCAAGAGCTATGACTCCAAATCAAGTAATGTTGCTGTCAGCAGCGAGACTTCAACTGCATCAGCTAAATCAGCACCACCACCTGTTTCTGTGAAACCTGCTTTTGGGCGTCCCATTCTGAGAAACTCTCAGCCAACAGTTCCACCTGCAGAGGAGGAGGAAGAGGAGGCAAAGTTGGAAGAGGAAGGAAGCGAACAAGAAAATACTCCAAAATCAGTATTAAGGAAAGTAAAAATATTTGAGGAGATGGATCATAAGGCAAGGATGCAAAGAATGCAAGAGCTACAAGAGGCCCAGAATGCCAGGGTACGAAGAGATGTATTTCCCCTTGCTTTGGCCTATAGAACAGCCTCAGTCCTGAAAAGGAAAATCATGAGCTTTGTACTGTGTTGTTTCTGGAGGGATGAGTTTTGGAAACCACACATAGAGGCATACCATTGTGTGGATTTGGATTTAAAAAGAGGACATATTTTAAGGCTTCCTATTAGAACTATAGAAAGCTGACTTCTAATAATGGTATTGCTTTTGGTAATCTGTTGTATTCACTTGCACTTTGAATTACTACTCTAGCAAAAGATTTTATGATTATGGGAGTATCAGGAAGATGTTATCAATTTCAGTTATTTTCTTCTACATTCTTTTAAAGCTTGAAATAGCCCAGAAGCATCCGGATATTTATGCTGTCCCTGTCAAAACACAGAAATCAGAACAGAATTGGCCCCAGCCAACGAGGTAAGGTGTATCCAGTTATAAGCATTTTGTCTTTATTGTTTACTTCACTAGCAGGAGGAAAACTAACCTTGCCAGTTTTTGTTCATACAAATCCTCCTGTCTTGGTACATCATTTTGTTGTTGTGCCTCAAATATTACTGTAAAGGTGGGGCAGAATGTCAGTGAGTTCCTCTTGGTTTTCAGGATTATTTTTTTCTTTTAGTTCACTGGTAGTATTGGATTCATCTAGGAGGGAACACTATACTCTTTCACTAAAGTATTTGCAGAGCCAGTTTTTTGCCCCAACCAGTATTATCAAGAAGCCTTTCTGCAGTCATGTCCTCTGATGTTCATTCTTCCTGTGCTAGATACTGGATGACTGTTAGTCTATCCTAACAAATAATTACTGTTCTAATAATGCTTAATTATGTAAATGCTTATTCAGTTACAGATGTGTAGTGTGGCTGTGGAAACTAAGGATGAAACTTGTCCCAGGTCACCCATCAAGTCTCATGAAAATAGTATTTCATTAAAATTCAGTGAGTTCTGGATGGGTTGATCGTTGTGCTATCTCTTTCTACACACTGCAGTCAACCTGTGCACACTACATGATGGATTTTGTTTTCTGCTTTTTAGGACTTTTCAGTTTTTCTTGCATTTTATTAGTAGCCTGTAGAAATGAGACTTTTTTCTTTCTAATGAATCAAATGCTTTGATGTCACAGTAAGTAATCTAAAATACAAAAATGGAAAACTATTATTTTCAGGATTTCTTGGCAGGTTCAGAAAAGTACTTTTTTATATACCCTTGGAAACTGTTTAGAAGTAATGAAAATTAATTTTCAATCACATTTGCAAGATGGTTGCTTACATGCAGAAATCAATGTTGTTTGGCTTTTTACATGAATGTCAATGATTAGCCTAGAAGGGAGTATTTAAGCCCTAGGGGGCAATATGTAAGGAGACTATAATCTTGCGTTTGGAGACTCTGGATTGTAAAAATCATGCTTTCGAAACTGAAGGAATACCCTTCCTTGACAGATTTTATTTTTATATATCTGCTTAATGTCACATCAAATGGGTAGCACCACAGTATATAAAAAGCAAATGTGTGGGTTATTTCTGACCACTTTTAAGGCTAAGAGGCCTAGTGAGAGCCTTGAGTGAAAAGGCTGCCAATTTAAGAAATATCACATAAGAAGTCTTTGGACTTGAGACAGGAGACTGAGGATGCAAAAGCGGAAGCAGGCATAGAAAGAATACTGTGCAAAACTAATTGAGGGAAATGTCAGTTGGGGTAGTGGCAATGGCTGAAAACCTCTCTGCTCAAGGAATAAAGTACTGTAAAGCTGCAAGAGTGTTTAATAATTTTAAATTTGACATTCTTCCAGTTAGGCTGAGTAGATCAAATCTGAGCAACAGCCTCTAGCTTAATGGAAATAAAGTGCCTTTCCAGATAGTTTTACCAGGGCCATGCAGTTGTCTGTGGGCTAGGAGGGGTTTTATTTGCTTCATGTGCCTTTCTAAATGGTACATGGTCGTAAAGCAGAAACTAAGTATAACTATTTTTCAGCTTCTCATAATGGAAATAAACATTCTTTTTCTCTTTCCCTGTCTTGCTGTATTAGCTCCAGACCTCCAGAACCCCAAAAGCCTCCGATCAGACCTTACCTAGAGAACCGTTGCAGTTATGGCAGTGATGCAGAGGAGGAAGAGGAAGAGTACCGTCGGCAGCTAGTAGACCACTCTAAAAAGGGGTATTATGGACAGCCATCCAGATACCGGGACACAGAATTGTAGGCTTGCTAGTATGTCCATGTCTAGAACTCTTTTGAGATGTCTTCCTTCGCAGCCAAAGTGGAGCAGTAGTTAGTCTGGAAAAGCTGTATTTTTATTGGGGGTAGAGGGTATGCTACTCAGCTCAGACATATCTATACACTGGAACTGGAAGAGTTCGTTTTTTGGGGATATTATTTTGTCAGCATCTATGAAAAGAAATCACTATTGCCTGAATGCTTTTGCCTGTTTTATAAGGACCAAATCCTTAAAATTTGTGTTAATTCTTGGTATTTTCATATTTTAACATAAAACCCCCTTTTTCCCTTTTATTAATGCTGCCTTTTTGGACTGTTCTGCTGTGTTATGAAAGTATGATCCCAGAGATACACTTCTTATGCAATAGAACTAAACGTGAAAGTGTATTTGAAGAACAATAAGTGCCTTTAACAAGAAGCATCTGAAGCTGTTTTGACATCTGATACTTGGTGCAAAGCCATAACACACTAAAAGGGGATTGACTGTTTTACCTATCTTTATTTTTTATCAGTTTCATGGTAACTACTTCCTTTGCATGTTATTTTTCTAAGTTCATAGATGCATATGCAATATTTCATGAATACTGACTGTACATAATAAAGGTACAATTGACTGGGTGATTGGAATAGACCAGGATGTGCTTAAACAGAAAAAATGATGTAGAAATTCAGTCACTTATTACTATTTACACAGACTGCAAATAATAAAGGGTATATTCTAAACAAACCTTGTGCACCTTATTTTTATTTTGAACAGTATTAGTCTTCTAGAATTGCTGAGTTTCATGAATAAACTGGTTCAGTTCACAGTCTTATCCTGCTGTTCAGGTTAAGTGGGAAACGTCACTGATGATGTGTTTCGCACTATTCTGAACATCACTGTAGGAGTGCTATAAGGATGTTGTGAAGTCCTGCAGGTAGAAAATCAGAAGGATCAAAACCTAACTAGAACTTAATTTGGCTTCTGCAGTTGAAGACAGTGAAAAATGTTTCAATAGATACATCATCAATAAAGAAGGGCTAAGGACAATCTCATCCCTTATTGGATGCAGTAGGAAACATTGTGACGAGGGATGAAGAAAAGGCTGAGGTACTGAATGCCTTCTTTGCCTCAGTCTTTAATAGAAGACCAGTTGTCCTCAGGGTACTCCCTGAGCTAGAAGACAGGAATGGGAAGCAACATGTAAGCCCCTATAACTTTATAAATTACATAGACAGTGAAATCATGTGCACCCTCAGAAAGTTTGCAGATGAAGCTGAGTGGTGCATTTGTCACAGCAAAAGGACAGGATGCCATCCAGAGGGATCTGGACAAACCTGAGAAGTGGACCAACAAGAACCTCATGCAGTTTTAACAAGTCCCAGTGCAAGGTGCTGCACATGGGCTGGGGCAATCCCAGACATAAGTACAGAGTGAGAGATTAATTCATTTAGAGCACCTTTCAGGGGAGGACTTCTTAATGGATAAGAAGTTGAATATGAGCCAACAGTGTGCACTGACTGGTACATGTGTGCTACATCCAGTTGTTGTTTGATCACATCCAGGGACTCCACCACCTCCCTGAGCAGTCCATTCCTATGCTGAACAACCTCTTCTGTGAAGAAATTCTTCCTAATGTCCAGCCTGAACCTCCCCTGCCGCAGCTTGAGGCTGTGTCCTCTCATCCTGTCACTGGTTGCCTGGAGAAGAAACCGACACTCACCTGGCTACAACCTCTTTTCAGGTGGTTGTAAGGTCACTCCTGAGCCTCCTTTTCTCCAGGGTAAATAACCTCAGCTCCTTCAGTCACTCCTCATAGGACTCACAAGGTCCCATCCAACTCAAACCATTCTATGACTGGCAAGTTATAGCTGTGATGGAAAGCATAACAGACAAAAATTATTTCCTTTTAACATGGGCAGTGTGAAGCTACCTGGGGAGGAAGCTGTCTTGTGTAGTGTTAAACTAAACCTATTTCAATTCCTTTGTTGCACGGAGACTTCTTAAAATTAGTGTGTTTCGGGTGAATGGAGAATAGAAACTGGTATCTAGAATAGATGAAATCGTTTAGCATGGAGTAGTTATGAGATGTCAAAAGCGTGCTATTTGCAGGAATGTTTCTTCTCAGGCTCCATTTGCCAGCAGAACTTAGACCTTCCATTTGCCTTGGTGCCCAAGATAAAAGAAGGATAGTGAATATTCATTTAATTCCTCTATTGCATTATAAAATATATATGAAAAATATAATAAAAAATCTCTATTAGAGAAGTAATTTACAGCATTTTAAAGGTGTTAAAAAGACATAAAATCATGCATTTGTTTATTATTTTGTAATGGATGCATATATAGCTAGATGGTCTTCTAAGAGCCAATCTTTTTTCCATGGAATTGAAGACCAGATAATCTTTCTAGAATGATGATCTGCTACACCTCCTTGGAAATACAGCTGTGCTTTGTCAATGTTTTTTCTCATTTCATTTAGAGTGGTTAGTCTATGCTTCACCCACAGGCAGAGAAATAAATAACAATCTGCAGCTTCGTATCACTCAGTTACTTCCAGTCATTACTTTTAATGAACTGTTTGTTTCTGAATTAAGCAATAAAGGTAAATATTTGAGACAGACTGTCCTGCTTTGCTTAGTGCAATAATCAAGAAACTGGCTGACTGGGAGAGAACAGTTAGTTGTTCTTAAAAAAAACCAAACCAAAACTAAACTAAAAAACCAAGCAAGCAAGCAACCAAAAACCCCCAAAACAAAACCCAAAAAACAAACCCTGGTGGACTAAGTCAAGTGTAAGTGTTCCACAAGGAAGCATAAACAACTGACCTGTTAACCCAGAAAAGTGGACCTGGACCTAATGAACCCAGGCTGGTATCTTCAGCTCTTCACTGAGAGGGAAACATGGAAAAAAATATTTTGCAAGAGGAAAGAATGTGTGTTCTGGGAAATACAATGAATATGAAGAAGTTCACCTGTTTAAATCGGTAGAAGGATTAAACTTTTACAATGATTACAGTTTTGAAAAAATACCTGTGTATAATTTATGGAAATAGCTGTAACACTATGTAATAATTTTCTTGAAATACATTTTTTATTGATTTCATGATAGCTTTGATATATGTTTGCCCTTAGTATTTTTGCAGAAGTCATACATCTCCATGACTATTTTGTATTTAACACTAGTTCAATACAAAGAAGTTGCGCTTCAGGCCATTTTTCCAAAGTAATAAACATCCCCACAAAGTGAAAAGATTTGATCTCATGTTACACATTTTGTATTCCACTCTGATTGTTGTTACTCTTTTTAATACTGTCATAAGTGATAGGAGATATATTTTTCCTCACACTGGCAGTACATCCAGTCCAGGGTTGCTTAAACAACATCAGGCCCTCCAAGGAGTTTGCTCGTGAGAATAACTGTGCTTAGCTTAATTTGTGACCTTTTAAAGCCTCCCAAATACCAATGTCCTGAACATAAAGGAAGCCCTAGGATAGTATCATCAATCTGCTGAGAGTGACTACACTGGGAATGAAGCCAACCATATCCAATGGGTACAACAGAACAGAAATACTGTAGGAATGAGGCCTACAGTCATGAGACATGCTGTGGGATGAAGGGATTTCGATGAGATACACCATGAGATATGTCATGAAGGGACTGCTGTGGGCATGACGCCTGCTGATGGGGTAACAGGCTGTTAGGAGGATTCCAGCAACCCTTGCCACTGCAATTGGCCGGGTGGAAAGGGGAGTGATACTAAGGTGTCACTGTTTTATTCTGTTCCCCCTTTGGACAAGACCCACAGTCTCCCTGTGTATCCTTCACTTATTTATAAAATGTGGTTCCTCCCTTTCACTCCCTCCCCCCATTTATGGTGACAGTTACAGAGTATTACTACAGTCTCACCTTCAGTTCTCCCAAATGTATAAATTGGCATTTGAAATACTTCATGACAGAGGATGGGAATACAACCACCTTGCAGAAAGGTCAATGGGCTTGCTCCTTTCCTCCCCAAAGCAGGGATGCCTCTGGTAAGATTTGCACCTCCAGCTGTGTCAGAGTGCACCTGGGAACACTTGTACATAGTGCTGTACATTTATATTTTGCAGGTTTAGCGAACTTATCTCGAATTTAACAAGAATCTATAATCTGAGGCCTCAATAAACTGCACAGTTGGTGAATCTGTGTTCCTCAACATGGCCAGACTTTGTGTTGAATAGGCAAACTGCACTATTTATGGCTGTGATTGAGAATGAGACCAGATTTATAGTGCAACCCACACTATTGGGGCATCTGGTGTCTTATTGAATGTGACTAGATCGATAGTGCTGAATTGGTTCTAATCAAAAATTAAGCCCAGCCACACCCAGCCCCTCTGATTTTTGAAGACCACCTGGAAAGCAAGGGGGTTTATTTTCTACCAAATCTTTTACTGTCAATTCAACAGAGCCAGGTCTCAAACTAAAAAAATCTGGTTTTCTGGCCTCTTCAGACACTATCACCTCCAGAGCATTGTTTTTTCTGTTTACATATATATTCACAGGAGGCAGGGGAGACAAAAAAGAGCAGTTTAAGACTAGCTTGCATCTAAACACACTTAAAAACAGAAGCCAGATTTCCCAAGGTACTGTGTTAGACCTAACCTCTATTATACAGCTAGGGAAAACAAATGGTTAAATGTCAGAGGTTTTATTTTTCTTCTCTACTCATTCTCTTCCCATTTAATGTCAGAATTCAGACCTGTATTCAACTGGTGTTCATACTAATTATTGTTCAGTTATTCATATGAGGGGGGAAGAGTATTGCATCTAAGTATCTAGCTTGTTCCCATTTGAGTATTTGTATTTGCATAGTACTTACAATCTCTAAGTGGGATCAAGGCCTCATTTAATTAGCAGTGTGTATGTACAAAAAACACATAGGTATATAAATGCATATACACATTTTTACACACACACACACACACACACACACACACACACACACACACACATTTTAATGCCATGACATCTGTCTTTTGAGTCTAAAGAGTCATGAGAAACAAAGATGAGTAGAAAGAAAATACTTTCCCTGAAAGAAAACAGGTAGAGAAAGCTTAATTGAATCTTGAAAGTATAAATCATACTGAGACAGGATGGCTAAAATGTTATGGAAATAAGTATTTCAGTAACTCCTCATTTCAAATTCTCCTTTTTAAGGAGAATTACATTCTCCTTTTTTAAGAGACACAGAATAGATACTCTAACATATATTTAACATTCTAATATCCAACTGAAATAAAAAAGAAAGTGGCAAAAAAAAGGACTATGAAGTCATAAGGCAGAAAATGAAAGTGTTGTCAAAAGTATACACAAGGGGGAAAACCTTAAAAACCAAAAAAAAATGAAAGAAAACTTCTCCTACAGAATAACTAAATTTCAAGATTTTGAAGAAACGAGAGCCTATGAATGCATTCAAAGAATCCCAGCCTCTCAGAATTTATACACAGGAAAGGAGGAATATCAGAGCTTATCTTTATCATGAATGCTTTTGGCTTGATACAAATTAGCCTCATACTATTGTGCACCACTATCATCTCCAGTCATCAGTGCAACCACCTTCCTTTACAGCAAAGAAAAGTGATTGAAAACAGCCTGAGACTTTTGGACAAAATGGGCAAAAAGTTTCCTCAACAATGTCTAAGAGAGAAAATGTCCTTCAGATTTCCTAAACAGGTTCTACAGCCCAGACAGAAAGAGACTGTCAAACTTGCCATTGAAGAGATCTTCCAATTTATCTTCTACATCTTTAGCAAAAATCTGACTCTAGCTGCTTGGGACGGCACAGCTTTGGATCAGTTCCAAAATGGACTTTATCAGCAAATTGAACAACTGGAGGCGTGTGTAATCAAAAAGCACACTCGCTACTGTCAGAGTAAAGAAGTCAGCAGGCTGAAACTGAAAAAGTACTTCCAAAAAATAGACTGTTTTCTTAAAGACAGACATCACAACCTGTGCTCCTGGGAGATCAGCCGTGCAGAAATGAGGAGATGTCTCCAGCTGATTGATAAAGTGACAAGGAAGCTTAACAACTAAGGTACAAAAGATTTAACCTCACATAACTTATAGCATTTATAAAGAAATATTATAAATAGTATTTATTGTTCATTCTACGAGATATCTTGTGGCATTGCTTCTAGTTCATTTTGACTGTATTTAAATAATTATGCTCCTGAAATTTATTTTTGCAAATGTAATGCACTATTCAATGTAAATAACTTTTTTCCTTGGTAAGCAAGATGTCTACTCTGTTTGTAAGTTAACCTGTATGACTTTTCAGTGAGATTACTCATCCATAGGAAGAAATTGTAACCTTATGACAGATAGTGATGTCTTACGGTGTTTTCTGCAGGGAAAATGTGCTGCTACTTTCCATCTCTGTTTCACCTACATGTAGAGAGTCATATATTTGTGAACTGACTACACATCCCTCACCTTACAAGAATTGGTAGATTGTACTGATAGAGACTGCATCAAAAATAAAGTAGTATATTGGTTATTTAGGTGGTCCTGACTTAGGCCAAGGACATGCATTTTTCTTTCAAAGTTTGTATCCTGTTTCCAAAGAATGTTTTTTGTTTGCTTGGTTTTTGTTTGGTTTTTTTTTTTTAAATTTACGTTTGAGTCATTCTAACATTTGCTTTGTTCAAAGATGTAATTCTAGAAGGATTTGTTTACATAGGATATTTTTTGCAGTAGTTATGGCTTCTGTAGTAATTTCTCAGCTAGACATGTTACTTTTAATTTGCAACTGCGATCTCAAGCATCACCATCCAGTGCTGTGTTTTATTGATGCACAAAGTCTGCCTTGCCCTTTGCTCATAAATTGAATCACAGAAATATACAACCTTTGGTACTTCAATTAATTTCCCCTCCAAACCACACAGCCTTCAGCAATAATTATGATACAATCAAATTCTTTAAAACAGCCTGCAATAAACTGGGCCTGGATTTTACCCTTGGGAAATTGTCCCCGGGTAACTCCATTTCAAATGGTGTGTTTTCCCTAGTCACTTGTACATTAGTGAAAACCAGAGCTATATCCAGGCTTTCTAACCCAAGGAATAGTGTTAAAAATCTGGTGAAAACCCCAAAAACTTACAAAAAACCACAAACAAGCAAACGAAAAACAGATATTCCCTGTAGCCATCCTTGATGTACATTTGGCACAGGCTTCTAGGTCTGCCATAAAGAAGTAGAGGAGAGAGCATACCTGTGGCTCCTAAGAGAGCATTTTAGTCCTGGAGGGCTGAAATTGCTAAAGGTTGGTTTAAGCATCATGTAAGGAAGCACTTTAAAGCTTTTCCTGATCTCCAGCTATTCAGAAGAATATAACTCAAAGGGATGATAATATAAAGGGACTGATACAAGCAATGGCAATGACCACCAAGTCTCAGGTATCATACCTATGACACAGGTCTCTTTTGCAGGGTGTACATACTCTCCTCGCTACTACTCATTGATGCAAGCTGAAGAAGCAATGAGAGACATGGGTATCAGGTACGAAGCTGAAATACCAGAAATAAAACCATCTAGCAACTCCACCATGATCCGGAACAAGAGTAAAGACCAAAAAAGAGAGTGAATTACCTGAACAATTTTTCCACCCTGCCACAAATGTTACAGCAGAATGTATATTTCTTGGGCTTTCTAACTAACAGTACTTGAAGCGGCCCCACCATGGGACTACTTCAAATCTTATTTCTATCGCATGTTTGTTTTTTGTACTTCAAACCTTTACAATAAAATGACATTCAGTCTACTTATCCTTCTGGTTCTGACATATTAACATGCTACTTTGCAGTGGAGAAAATACCCAGAGTCGGCACTAGAGGGCAAAGTGAAATTGCAGAAAAATATAAGAATTGTTGGCGAACGTACGTGTCTTTTGGCAAGACAGTGTTTCAGCTCTTTATGAGCATGCTGCTTATCAAGAAAATTCTACTGGGTTCACAGAAGAAGAAAAATTAACTATCCCTAAAAGAAATAGGTCAGAGATGGTGATGGGAGCTCAAAAAATAGCATTTGGACTTTTTGGACCGCTGTGAGGTAACAGAATATTTGTACTGTCTAGAAGACACTTTTAAATCTGGAGACCCTGGTACCAACCCAGTTACTCAATAAATACAAAGGAAAAAGAAAATGGCAAGCCAGTATATTTTTGTTCTATTCTCACTTTTCAAAGAAAGGTAAGGATTTTTAAGGGTAAAGGAAGAAAACTGAAGAGTCAGGAGATCCTCTCTCTTCACCTTCCTACCGTAACATTTGGGAGCAATCTGTATTTCATCATCACTGTGTTACCAGGTCAGCTGTATATTATGCCCTGGCTAACTGAAACCCTCTGGTATCTATTCCAGTTTCTATTTTTCTAGAAGTTAAACAAATGAGGCAAAATACAGTTTTTAACATACATTATTTTCAAATGGAAATTAATAAAATAGTGAATGCAAAGTTTCAAATCCTCGTCAAAAATTTAGCATAGATGAAAAAAAAAATCTTTTCAAGGTGAGACTGCTTATAGGACAAAGTTTTGTAATTTTTTCCTTAAGAGTCACACATCAGTACTGTGCAGCACGGGTCCAGGGACAGTTGTGGCAGTTCTCATGGCTAGTTCACAGCACGCTGTTTATCTGTGCTATGCTGAGCTGTGTTGCACTTCGGGGGAAATTGTACTATAAGTGTCAAGGTTTCATTTAGGCAGAGTCAATTTTCTGAAATGGATTTACCAGACTGGGGTCAAAAGCCTTGTCTCCCACATGAAAGTTCGGAATATCTACATCGGAATCGAAGAATGCTTACTCCAGACTTTATTTTGGAAAAAAAAATTCACAAGACATAGTCAGCTACAACTTTGTCCATGGGTTTGGCTTGTTCCATCAGCTCTGGCTTCATTTCTAAATTGGGGGCACGGAGAAAGAAAAAAAAGACCAAACAATAAAAAGCCAAACCAAACCCAACCAGAAAAAGTCTCAATGCAAAACAGGACAAAGGCCTGTGGAAACAAGTCCCCAAATAATCAGCCAGGATTAGCCTCTGTTGCTTGGAAAGACAGATGTGAGCCCCTTCAGAGCAGCCCTAGGGAATTTGCAGGAGAAGTTGTAGTGAAGCAGGCAGATCAACACTGGAGCTGGGGAGTATGGGCTGCTGAGAGGATCAGGAACTGCTCATGTGAAGACAGTGCCCACGGATTGCTGCATCCTGCCAGTCCTTACCCCTTCCAATACAGTCTGTCTCTTGTCAAGGCTAGGCCTAACCTGTTTTCCACCTTCCAGTTGTGGAGGAATAAAGGTCCTTCCCGGGAGCAATTAGAGGGAACACAAAGAAATTAGGGTGACAAAGACACAGAGTAAATACTAAAAAAAGGTGTCAGCTCTCAGTTTTCACTGGCAGAATGAATTTACTTTGCTTTAGAAATCTAATGCAAAGCAAAAAAAAAAAAGTTAACAAAGTAAGTAAGACTGAAATTGATACTTTCCAATAAGGCGTCTGTGCTTTTTAATATCCAAAAATCTTCCTACTCTTCCTCATACAGGCTGGGATGAGTCATTTGTATCAGCATTTCCCACACTTCTGCTGACATCATGAAACCCTCAGAAAGGTGAAAGGGCTTTTTCAGTGCTGGGAGTTCCCAGAGGAGCAAACTCTGACAGGGAACACAAGGACAATTTTTCTTCTCAACTTTGCAGCCATGCCAATGCTATAGCCCAGCCTGCAAGCTGGAGGGCAGCTGCAGTGCTGCTCTGGGGCCACGCCCCTGCATATCCCACCTTTCTTCCAAACATCTTTTAGGCTCTTCATTAGTTTTGTCCTGAATGAACTCCTATACAATTTTAAAATTGAAATTCCCAGCTCATGAACTGGCAACACTCTGGTTTAATTTCAGTGTTGCTAGGGAAGAAGCCATGGTAAGTGATGATCAGACAAGCATAGGGAAATTCATGTCCTGCCTCAGTTCTCTACAAAAGAGGATGCAAGGTTGACTCATTTTCTAAGACCAACCTTCTTGAACCCAAGTGCTTACAAATAAGGACCCTAAAACGACATGTTACTTTCAGCAATAAGGAATTCAGTGTTCTAAGCAAATAATCTAATCTGGTTTTGGACATGTAAATGTAAAGACAGTTAACAGTCCCTTCTAAAAAAACAGTTGTTAAAGCATGGTGATGCATTTGCAAAGGCAAAATGCATATTAAAGAGATTAAATACCAGGACTTCAAATAGTGCATCTGCACCCTGCATACCAGTTACTACCATATCTACTCACCATAACTCTTACTATTGACTATATTCCTCAAGTTTCTTATCTTGGTATGCCAGAATCCACACAACTTCCTCTGGATGTAGCTGGAGAACTGTATGTTACAGTTCATTTTCCCAGAAAGGAAGTATCTTGACAGACATATTTATATAAAACAGAAAGCTTTTCTTCTACCAAAAAAATAAAGCATATTTGACTTCAATTATTTTTCAAAATGTCGCTCTCTCTTTAACCAATTAATATACTTTCTTTTCATGTCTCCTTGGATCTCAGGTGTAGTCAGTTCTCATCTCCACGTTTTGGAAAAAGTTCACATCGGCTAGAACAGATTTTTTTCTTCTGATTTTTTAATAATTAAAGTTCTTGCTGTGTGCAATAAAACTCATGGTGTTTGTCCTGTCAGAATTACTCATTTGTATTTTAAAAAGATTTAGGCTGGACGCTATTACTAGTCATTAGACATATTTCAAGATATTAAACACTTAATTATAGCTCTTTCTTTTTTCTTTCTTATTCTTTTTAAATAGAGTACATCTCCCTCTTCTTCCCAGTTCCCCATAGTACACTATTTGTGTCACCAAACAGTTAAATTCCTAGAAAATGTCAGAAGCTATTTTCACAACTTCCATTATGAGTGACTTGGTAAGGACTAACACTAAAAAAAAGGGATATATCTCAACACATGAAGCAGTAATTCCTCTTTATTATTGTAGCAACATATTCAGTGGGTTCTCATCCATCAACGAAACTGAGAACTGTGTATTGAGAGGCACAGATACTGTAAAAGCATGACTCATTTCAGAACTGGATATGTCTTAGATATTTAGTTTATCCTTTCACAGCCTTCCAAGCAAAACCTGTGAATTTCCCACTCTGCTAAAAAGAGGCTGGTTGGGAATGAGAAGGAAGAAGAGGATAAAGGATAAAGGCTATCTTTTTTAAAAAATGGAAAATGAGAGATGCTATTTATGTTGCTTCCTGAAAGAAAATTACATTGTGAAAAATTGTTACCCTAAAAAAGTAGATTATATTGTCCCTGAATATGCAGAGTGAGATTCCTTAAGAAGAGTAAAACCACTTTATACTAATCATTCTAAAAAAATCATCCTTTGCATCATAAAAATAAGTTGCTTCCATGTAGAAATGGTTTCATAAAAAAACCCCAACAAGATAAGGTGTGTTACACAAATGCAATGGTTGTCATTTTTATCCTATGCAGAGAACATAGTCAGTAGCTTTGTCTTGTTTACCTCAGCCTGGGAATTAGGGTAGTACCTTGTAGCCTCAATGCTTGCAACAAGTGGCCCAAATCAACATATTCCTACAGAGTTGTGGTGCCGGTTACAAATATACAGCTCAACCTAGAGGCCACACGACCTGCTCCCTCAAAGATTCACAGAAACTGATGAATAAAGGAGGGTAACACTGTCACATCTTCTTCAAATGACATTTTGGGAGGTCTGGACAGGAACTGCCTAGAGGCTGTTGTCTAACTCCCCTCATCCTTCCTTGCTATGCTCCAGCTGTAGGGCATTGGCAGGGAGATGCCACCAGTTGATCTTTCTGAAATACTCTGCCTTCACTGAAGCTGAACTGTCCCAAAAGATTGCAAATGCAAAAGGATGGACAAAGTCAAATAGACTGGCTGTGATTCTCTTTTTCCTTCAAAAGTATTTCCAAACTTCGTTTTTCACCTGCTAAAATTGTAAAGCTAACTCCCCTGCCAACTGTGCATCTGTTTGGCAGACCCTTGAGGCACAGTGCTTGCTCCCCCGGTACATCTCTTCTTAAAGCAGCTGGGAACTTCGGTGTGACTTCTTTGTTAGATGATGCCAGCAAGTCAGCTCTGGTGAGATAGGACCTGTTGGCAAGCCAGGATCTCTGCTCAATTTACAAAATGGCCAGAGTGTGAAAGGTGTGAAGGTGGCATGGCTTCTGTTTCTCCTTCTGCCTGGTTTGAGAGTATGGACAAAAAAACCTGACCCTTTTCCCCATTTCTTGCTTGCAGTGTGAAGACAACTTTGCTTCTCCAGCTGCCTCCGCAGAGCCTTCCTTGGTCTTGGTCTCACAACACGAACACCATCCAGCACTATGCAAGTACTCTGCCTGCTAGCAAGAAACGAGAGTGGCCACTACTGCGCCACACAATTTCGCAATGCCTCCAGGCAGCCCAGGATTTACTCTTCTACTTTAACTGAAGTGAATAGAACTGGAGCGTGTGCTTCCAGCTAAGCACGCGTTTCAGAGCAGTGATTTACTAGTCCTTAGAAAGGCATAATCCACTGGTCAACACAGGCTTGAAATCACATAGACAAAAAAATCTAATAATGGAGGAAAGGAGACATGAAGTTAACAGGAACATTGAAAATTAATGTTAAGATACATGGCTTCTTTTCTTAAAAACACATTTGCATATTGCTTTTACAACAAAGATTTGGATGTTTTATTGTGGTGATGTTTCCTGTTTGAAGAGAATGACATTCTTTCCATATCACATGAAACCTGCAGTTGCCATTAAGTTTTCACATAAAGCATCCCCTTGCAATGGTTCCTGATGACACAAGCACCATGTCCAGACAACATTTTCTCCATCTTATGATGCAGGGAAACCAAATGTGTTTAGAACCTGTTTATAGTTTGAGAAATCCATGAGACTCAGGCTTAACATGCGCTAACAGTCATGAAGCTTTTTTAAGAGACATTGAGAGTTATATACAAATAATTTTTTGATGCTGGTTAAGGAATTCCTAGACAGAAGTTTTTCTGCAAAAGAAACAACTGGAGTGGAGAAGAAAGTGTATTTTCCAAAAATAAAAAGGAAAATAGATTTTTTTCCAGAACTATTGTTCTCATATCCAGCTAATATGTATTTTTTTGCATCTGAATGTCTTTGTAGCTTACAAAATTTTTAAACGTTTTAAGCATAAAAGCCTTTCTCCAAACCTTTTGTGCCTTGAAGCATTCTCACCTCTATCTAGTCTAATAAAAGCTGCCATCTGTTGTTATTAGTTTTCCTTTTTCATACCCATCACACTATAAAAACACCACTGCACAACTAAAGAGACCTTACATGCATTTTCAACTGAAAGTTTTACACAGAAAAAAAATCTTGTATTTCAGAAAAGGATTTTTCATGTCCTCATGGCTAGAATAAGATCTGATTGCACAGACAGATAACAAGCTGCTGTCTGAATAGTATTCAACATCTTTCAAATGAGAAATTGAATATCTGTCTAATAATAGATTTATGAGCCCTGTCCCTTGGCTCCATCCTTGCAGCTCATTGCTACTCAAGTGGGTGCATTTATAAAAGCATTATAATTCAGGTTCAGAAGTACCCCTCTGAAGTGAATTTTCTAATCATTGCCCCTTGCCATGCCTCATTGCTCATCACAGGGAGTGCTTGGAATGCACCAAATGTTCCTTTTAGAGGACAACATCAATCTTTTCACATGCTGTCATCCCAGGAGATGTTTTTTTCCAGCAGGCAGTGGGCATTAACTCTACCAGCCCAAGCTTCTGCCAAAGGAAAGCCTTCAAAATACTTCAGTGGTGGGCAGCCTTTCCAGCCAGGCTGGGCCATGGGTGGCCACCACCATGGTGAATTGGCATCTAGCTTGCAAGCCCTTGCAGATGCCCTTGATATCTGTGTAAGCTTTATCTTGGCAACTGCCCCCAACGGGTGTTTTGCACATCACAAAGCTAGGTGAGCTTTTGTTGCTTTTAGGTATTTTCCTGCTGTTTGAAAAGAACTGTTCTTCCTGCTCCTGGATCTTGTTACAGTGGTGAACTCCACTCCAGGCAGTATTAGTCACTCCAGTTTTCCTTTCGGAGGCAGGGAGTGTAGGGGCTGTTTTGCAAGAGCTCAAACGATCCTTTCAACAGCCGTTTGTTTAATTGTTTCATCTTTTATTTAACACTGTTATTTCCTCATGAGAAAGAAATAAATTCTTTAGCCTAGAAAAAGATGATGATTCTTGACCAGTGAAAGTAAGCTGCCATACAGGCAGGAAAACCATTCACATCTGCATGACACATGTGTACCAAGTGGGAGAGGTAACCATAGAAAACATGGTGTCTCACCGTGCTTGCCAGGAAATTGTCCACTTGCCAGGGAGACCTTTCTCACCTCCCCAGGACATCATGGAGTAAAGATGAGACGGTACTGCCTGAGGGTCATTGCCATTTTCAGTAGGAATGAGACCCAGTAAGGCACTTTTTATTGCCTAGACATTCTGTACCTGCACATAATATCCTGTGCTTATTATGTCCTCAGTGATTGCTTCAGTTATAGCACCAAATCTGAAGTATCACTGTAGGATGGGCTGTGATTTCAACATGAACGCCTGTGGGGAAACTTATTTATTGGTAGAAGAGAGTTTATAAACACATTAAAGCATTCTTCTTCACCTGATTTATGTTGAGATATGCCAGATGCTAAATGGCAGAACACATATTTTTCCTCTGCCAGTAGTGCCCATATTTCACAAGGGCATGAAAAGCCAGGCATTTCTAGATAAGAAGTGGAAAACGCTTTCCTCTATCTCAAGTACTTTAAATTTCTCCCTTTATGCTGTGCTCCCAGCCTTTCTTTGAAAGCATTGTTAGCATCGTTATAGGGCTGATGATCAAAGAAAATGTTTTAATTTAGCATTTATTCTCTCCAATAATCCTTCAAAATATTGCTCTTGGTTAAGAACAAGGTGAGTGGGATTTACAGACTGGCATACTGGTACAACAGCAAGAAATCAATTATGTTATGTTTTATGTTGCTATGTTAACTTAGTTTAGCTTATGTTGAGCTAGGCTGGGATTGGCTGGGTGAGGAGCACGGCAAATGGAATGGAGATATTTGGGTTTAGAAACTTTTTTCTCGGGAAGTGCAGCTGTTACTGCTCAGCGCTACATACTGTGACGTTGTAGGGTGGGGGAAGAGGAAAGAGGAGGAGAGATCTCTTAACAAACAGCTATTGCAGCTGCAGAGAGGAAAAAGGAGAAAATTCAGGCGCAGCAGAAGCAATCTGACCCCTGCAACAGGTAATATCTCTTGAGTGCAGGTGACCTAGGCTGCTCAAATGCAAACAGGAAGAGGGGAAAAACAGTGGGATGTGCCTGTGGGAGAAAAGTACATCAGCTATACTAATTCTCAGCAGCTGGCTTCTTCCTGAACTACAGCACTTGAAGCTTGTCACAGGGGTGGGAGGGGGAAGGAACAGAAGATCAGACCAATATGACTTATAAGGAAACCATGTCCGCAGAGGGGTTTTTCTAGCAGATCTTTACTGTTGAAAAAAAAAAAAAGACAAAAAGAAAAAAAAAAAAGGAACCTTGCTCTCTGGTTTCACTGTGAGGGCTGGTTCCTCTTGTGTGGTCAGCCAGCACCGACATGAAGGAGTGCAATAGCCCTGATGGCAGGGAAGCGCTCAGTGCATGCAGGCCTGGAAGAGACCATCTGGGTGGGACGCCCCCTAAGAGGGACCTGAGTGTGGCCTTCATCCTGGCACTCTGCAAGGGAAATGTAGCTGAGGCAAAGGGCTGTCCTGAGCTGGGTGCCTCTTCTGAGCTGTTATCTTAGCTCACAGGAGAACATGGTCCGGACCACGCTCCAAACAGTGAGAGGACCTACCTCCATGCTTGCTTTGGGTGATAGTTATCATAAAGACACACCGGAGACCTTCAGGATAAAAATAATAAAATACAACAGTTACATGATATTTCTGCCTGGGGAAATACATCAGGCTTTGCAAGCTAAAATGGTCAAGTTTCTGCTGGTGAATAAAATGGAAGAGAGGCTTTTTGAGACCGTGTCACTGTGTGTGCTAGATCTGCTGTTTCTTATATTTAATCTAGTTTTCTAGGTTATGAGCCCAGACAGAAAGTGAACAAAATTTTCCACTAAGAAAAGTTGATACTAAGCATGATAAGTGCATCCCTAACATTTCAATGTATTTGACATAAAATCAGCCACAGTAAGGAAAAACTGACAATTAAAAAGCAGACAGCAAGTGCAGCCTTCTGAGTCTGTCTCCTGCAAGGTCCATGTTTGTTTTTCTTTCTTCTGTCATCAGTGTAGGCAGAGTACTGAAATGTAGAGTTATTCCTCAATGCCTTCAAATGAAAGCAACTTGAAAACCTTAAAGCACATCACACTACAAAGGAAAAATGCAGCAGCAAGTCAGGCACCAGTGAGGCAAAATGAGGTTTGGAATATTAGCCAGCAAGTCTAGGGCAGGATCAGGGTCTGAACAGCTACCTGGAGGATTCCTAGTCAGTGTTTTGTCTACATGGGTGGTGCAGAAGCAGGTTCTGTGAGATAAATAAACGTGGAATGATAACCTACTGTGAACCAAGGGAAGCAAGGAATCCAATTAAAACCTATGTCTTTTGCCAGAAACCTTTTACACAGAAGCAGAAAACTGAATTTTGTGTTGTGACACAAAACTGTTGGAACAGTGAAATAAGTTAGTGCCATTACATGAGACAGACCTTAGAGAAAAGTTACATTTCAGCTTTTTATTGCACCTGTCATTCTCTACAGATCACTTCTGTCAAAGACTTCTCTTTGGCCTTATGTAGCTTTTGTGCGGCGATTAACAAAGCAGAATGAAACTGCATTTTCAGATCAGGGCAGTTCCTTCACACAATAGAGAGCATCATCACTAAGTGAGGGGGCTGTGCTTCTCACAGCACTGGGGCCAGGATCTGTATGCCAGGTAACACCAGCTCATTGCCTGCCAGTACACTGCACGGGGAATATCCAGCCCTACATAATTCCAGCAGTGCGTACACATTTCAGTAGTTGCCAGTTCATTTTAAGGATTGTGAGTTCTAACATGCAACAGCTGCCACATTGCCAAAATACTAATGTGAGGCTGCATTTATAAATGTCCTCTTGGTTATTCCCTGTACAGTCAAGATTAAGTAGCTTAACAATTGTAAAAACAACAGTTTTCTAGCCAGCCAGTGGAGGAAGAGTTTGGAAGATACTATCAAATCACCGAAAGACAAGTTCTGAGGATAACATATGTTCAGGGGAGAAATCATATGTTCAGCTTTCATCCAGTGCAAAGCCCACAGTCTTAGACCAAAGACAGTAGTGGAGCTGCAGACTGGAAAGCCTCAAGATTTTTATGACTGTTCCTGTAACTTCCATACCCACCACAATAGTTCCTATCCATCCAGTGTTAAGGCTGTTTCTTAAATCAGAACAATGTTCTTAATTTTTTTTTTGTAATGTACAGTTTTCCATCTTTTTTTTCTTAACACTAGATAGAACAAAGTGTCATAAAAGAGATGGAACTTGGGGTCAATATTTATAGATCTCATTGGATTTTAGTACAAGTCCATTGTATCACAATTTTTCCCAAAAAGAGGGTAAATGGAATACCTTCCTTTGTTTGAGTCCTTGTATGTCTTATTTCCGTAGTATCAAAGGGCACTGATGTCTCTTGGGAGATATTTTTTCCCCCAAAATCTTTTTGTGGTCATAGACGTGATGGTGAATAGCAGCCATCCTTCATAGCTAGAAGAGAGGAAGACAGGTATTTTATACGACCTCTCTGGGACTTACTTAGAGTAAAAATTTAGAAGATAGGTTTATCTACATCAATTTACGTAAGTCTGTATTGTTATTTATGGTCTTGGTCTAATGCTGGGAATACAGTATCAATGTATCTATCAAATTTAGGCATTTCCAAACAAAAAATTATTGCATCTGTTATTGTACAGATATAAATTAAATAAAGTTTGGTGGCTGAGACTACCACATGAACACATGGGATCAAGGGGCAATTTAAAGGGACTGCTACTTACAGGGGCAGGAAATTAATAGGTCAAACATACAAGATAAATTCTAATACAAAATTAACAAATTCATTTTCCAAAAAGGTAGGTAGTCTTTTTTATAGCTGGAGGACAGGCAAGCTTCTCCCTTCAAAACAAGCCAGAAGAAAATATATTTAGGGGAAATTAAGTATATCCAGAGACTATGAAGTTTTGCAAAAGTCAAATTATCCATGAAAATTAGGTTAGAATAGCTAAGGAAGTTAGTCTGCTCCAAAAGGAGAAGATTATTTTATTAAATGCAACTTGAATTCAGCAGGTAGTGGTGTCTTTGTTTCATTACTTTTTCCTCTGGTGGCACAAATTTCACTGGCCACAGATCACCCTAATGATTGGTGGAAACGCAGAAAATTTTTCTGTGCATATCCTAGATGTAGCAACAAAGGAAGCCTTTGACCCATTAGGCAGAGCTCTGTTCTGAAACCACCGAGAGACACAGTTTTCAATGATCTGTTTACATTTGATAGAATCATAGAATGGTTTGGGTTGGTGGAAGACATGTTAAAAGTTGTCTAGTTCCAGTCCTGCTGTCATAGGCAGGGGACACCTTTCACTAGACCCGGTTGCTCAGGGTTCTAGTCAACTTGCTCTTGAAAATTCCAGGGATGGGGCAACCACAATTTGTCTGGGCAACCTGTGCCAGTGCCTCAGCACTCCGCACTAAAGAATTTCTCCCTCATGTCTAATCTAAACCTAATTTCTTTCAGTTTGAAACCATTTCCCCTTGTCCTGTTACTACATACACTTGTAAATAGTCTCTCTCCATCTTTCTTGTAGACTCCCTTCAGGTACTGGAAGCCTTCAGCTGAATTCTCTCAGCCTTTCCTCACAGGATAGGTAGTCCATCCCTCTGATCATCTTGGTGGCCCTCCTCTGGACTCACTCCAACAGATCAATGTCCTTCCTGCACTGGGGACCCCATGGCTGGATGCAGAACCTCAGGCGGGGTCTCACCAGAGCAGAGTAGAGGGACAGAATCACCCCCCTCAACCACCTGGCCACGCTGCTTTTGATGCAGCCCAGGATATAACTGACTTTCTGAGCTGCAAGTGCACACTGCTGGGTCATGTCCAACTTCTCATCCACCAGCACCCCAAGTCCTTCTCAGCAGGGCTGTTCTCAATTTCAGCTCTTTCCCTTTGATTTACTAACATGTCAAAAGAGGGTCCAATTTCTTACAATGTTGTGATAAGTCATACTCTTTGCTGCATTATTTTCTCTTCTACAGCTTCACCATGACCATGTACATGTTTGCGTATGACTTAATGCAATTCTGTGGACATTCATGGATATTTACAAATATGATCATCAGGTTCATGACATTTGGAAAAGGTAGGATTCCTGTTCTATTTTCCATCAGCATTTTAAGAGGCAGTGACACACAGAAAAATCAGATAAAGTTAACATTCTGAATATGTGTATGGCCAATATTAGGGACTGTAATTCAATTAGAAAAATACTCCATTAAAAAGACTGAACAAATTACTGGTACCTACATCGTGCCTCTGTCACATCAGGAATGAAGCTCCTTTTGCTAATGAGATTTAATATTCAGCAGCATGCTAGTAACATTTGACTTACACAGACACCTTAGAGACCTAAATGTGACTCTGTCCAGTCATTGTGGCTAATATTAATCTTACTGAAGCCACCAGGAGGGAATATGTTCATAGTTATTGCATGTGACTCTCTATCTCCAAAAACATTACAACGTATTTCTTTTTCTGTTGCCTGGGGTTAAGACATAAAAATAGAAAACTGGTGACTGGAAATTTGAAATTATTTATAGTGGTGGACAGCTGTAGGCATATAAGATGCCTGTTTTCTGGTCTACTTGTTTTAGGCAGTGCTATGGGTACAGAAACAGGTGGGAACTGAACATCTCCTCATGTTTAGAGATTCCTAATGCATTTCCTCAACATTTCCTCCTATCTAGCAATATGCTAAAGCAATATCTCTAAATCAACACATCCAGCACAGTGTTTGCCCATGCGTTAAGTATATGGAATTCAATTCTTTTCTCAGCTCCCTGCCTCTGTGTCAGAGCACACACACATAGAGAGTAGACTGCCTCCTCCACTCACTGAAGCTTTGCTTCTGCTACCCAAGTTTGTTATTCTGAACTTTAGCCTCATCACCTCCAGTGGTGACAGGGCAAGAGCAAATCAGTAGTTGCTCCAGACCTTTACTGCATAACCATTCTCTACTTTTCCTCTTCACTTTGTAGATTCTTTGGCTGACACATTTTACTCCATAGGACTTGTAATGCGCCTCTGCCAGTTGTTATCTGTACTGGAGATCCTACACATCCTCATCGGCATTGACAAAAGCCGTCTCCTCCCCAGGTTTTTGCAGGTAAGTTCATTTCTCAAGACTCTCCTTTCGTAATCTATGCACACCAGCCATGGCTGCCAGTGGGGACAGGCCTAGGCTGAACTACCCTGAATGTTCCACCTGCACCCTTCCTCAGGGGAGTCCGGTCTGCTGATAGTTTGCTAACTGCAAGAATTGAGTCCTCAGAACTGGGTTGGTTGGGAAAGAGCTGCCCTCTCAACTTTTTTGAGTGAAACTGAACTGTGAGTGCCACATGCCTAGCCTATAACAGCAGGGACCCAGAAGATGTGAGTGGCCACCAGCAGAAGTGGGCCAGCTCCCATTTCTAGGGTGCTGTAAGTGGCTGAGGATACTACCTCCCCAGCCAACCTGTTTACAACCAGAAGCATTTTAGAGCCTAAGTTTCAGTATCTGATTATTTTCTATGCCCGTCCTTCACCGACAAGTGCATATTTATTTTATAGACAAGAACAAGACAAAATTTTGTGGAACAGCAAAAGGATGGCAGTGAAAAAACCATCAGTACATCAAGCCTCCTGAAACATGGTTTGCAGAGCATGAGAGGAAAAGAACTGATTAAGAAAGAGAAAGAACTAAAGAACTAATGCTTAGAGGGGAAAGAAAGGAGAATTGTCATAATTTTGCTGCAGGGGTCTCTGTCTTCTCAGACCCAAAAAATTGGGACAATGTACAGAGGTTCTGATGCTGCTAAGGGGTTTACAGGGTGGATCACAGAATCATCAAGGTTGTAATAGACCTTCAAATCACCTCGTACAACTGTCAATCCAGCACTCCCATAATCACCTCTAAACCATATCTCCAAATGCCGTATCCAGTTGCCTCTTGACCACTTCAAGAAAAGGTACCTCCACCACCTTCCTGGCAAATTATTCCAATGCCTAACTACTCTTCCAATGAAAATTTTTTTTCTAATATCTAATCTGAACCTCCTCAAGTACAACTAAAAGCCATTTTCTCTTGTGCTTTTGCTTGACATTTGGCAGAAGAGAACGACTTCTGCCCCTCTATACTCTCAGGTAGTTATAGAGAGTGATAAGGTCTCCTCTGAGACTCATTCTCTCCAGATTAAACAATTCTAGCTCCCCCCAAGCATTCTTTATAGGACTTTTTCTCCAGAACATTCACCAACTCCATGGCCTTTCTCTGGACACACTCCAGCACCTCAAGGTCCTTTTTGTAGTGAGGGGCCCAGATCTGGTCAGAGTGTTGAAGGTGTGGCCTCACTAGTGGTGACTACAGGGGGACAATCACTTCCATGGCCCTGCTGGCCACATTATTCTTGATAGAAGCCAGGATGCCATTGGTCTTCTTGCTCACCTGGGCACACTGCTGGCTCATATCCAGCTGGCTGTTGACCAGCACCCCTAGGTCTTTTTCTGCTCTCAAGCCACTTTTCCCCAAGCCTATCGAAATCCCCTTGTCCAAATCACTGATGAAAATATTATACAGAACTGGACCCAATAATGAGCCCTGGGGAACACCCTGGGGAACACCACTTGTGACCAGTTGCCAGCTAGATTTAGCTCCTTTCACCACCCCTCTCTGGGTCTGGACATACAGCCAATTTTAAACTCAGCAAAGTGTGCACCCATCCAAGCCATGTGCTGCCAGTTTCTCTAGAAGAATGCTATGGGAGACAGTGTCAAGTGTTTTACTGAAATCTAGATAGGAAAACATCCACAGCCTTTCCTCCATTTACTAGGCAGGTCACTTGGAGATCATGCAGGTCAAGCAAGATCTTTTTTAAATCTCTGTTGGCTGGGCCTGATCCTCAGGTTGTCCTGCATGTACTATGTGATGGCACTGTGACCTTCCCTGGCACCAAGGTCAGGCTGACAGGCCTGTAGTTCTTCAGGTCTTCCTTCCCACCCTTCTTGTAGATGGACATTACATTTACTAATTTCCAGTCCACTGGGATTTCTCCAGTTAGCCAGGACCGCTGCTAAATGATTGCAAGTGACTTGGCAAGATCTCTCATTACTCTCGGGTGTGGGCCCATAGACTTGGGGCTGTCTAATTGGCATAGCCGGTAATTAACCATTTCCTCCTGGATTATGGGGGCTTCACTCAGCTCCCTATGACTAACTTCCAGCTCTGTGAGCTGGGTAGCCTGTGGACAACTGGCTTATTAAAGACAGAGGCAAAGAAGGCATTAAGTACCCCCAGTCTTTTCCTCATCCCCTGACACCTGCTGCATCCAGTAAAAGGTGGAGACTCTCCTTATCCCTCCTTTTGCTGCCAATGTGTTCATAGAAATTTTTTTGTTGTCCTAGATCACAATGGCCCAATTAAGTTCCAGGGGGCTTTGGCCCTTCTAATTTTCTCACTTACATACCTCACAACAACCTTGTAGTCCCCTAGGTTATCTGCCCATCCTTCCAAAGATGACACACTCTCTTTTTTCCCCTGAGTTCCAGTCTAAGTTCTCTGTTTAACCATCCCAGTCATATTCCCTGCTGGCTTGTCAGAAGTTCAGCTACAGGCAGAAAACCAGCCAAAAGATCATATGCTATAGAAGAAAGCAAGATGACACTCTGATATTTTCCTTGCTATACTCTTTTTTTTCTTCTGGCAGTTAATCTCAGGTTTTGATATTTTTCTTAGTGCATTGTAAAAAGCAAAAACTTTAACTTGAATTTACCTTCAAACCTTTCCAATCCTTAGTATTTGAGTAATGGTGAAACTCGTGTTGCTCTCAGCAGTCAGAAGGTAGAAGACCTTCTGTTAGTTATGTTTTTTCTAGTTACGTGTTTTCTATTTATGTGTTTTCTAGTTATGTTTTCAGTTTTCTGGATAGCCCATTTTTGTCAAATGACATCTGGATGCGTTAAGATTCTCTTCTTTTTAAATCTCCATTAACCAACTGACTGAATAAGTAAATAACTAGCTGACTAATACAGATCTCTGTTCTTTACAGTGCTCAGAAAGTATGGCAGCAAATTCATCAAAATCCAATTAGCTGTTTTTCCCTGCCTAAATCCACATGCTTTTATATGAATCTAGGAGGGAAAAAAGTACCCTAATATGACCTGTCACAAATCTTATGTCATGTCTTGGAAAAAGCAGCCTGCTCTAAGTCACTAAAGCAAGGATTGCCCTGGCAGAGTTTACACATTCCTCAGCTCTGACATAGTCTGTTCCTTTCCTAGCCAGCCCTACAGAAGAGGAGACCAGGGAAGCCTGAAAAAACATTGCTCTTTTTTGCCACAAATTACCTAAGGATGAAATGGATATTCCCAGCAGGAAAATGGTGGCCAGTGCAGTTACTGCAGTGCTCTGCAGGGCAGCATGGACAAGGCAGTCCAGACCTCTGCGGCTCTCAGTGTTTGTTTTCACACCAAATATGGCTTTGGATCCTTGCTTGGTTCTTTTCCTCAAGTGTACTCTCACTGCAGACACTCTCTTCCCTCAATGTTAGCAGCAGCCTCAGGCTGTCCAAGGAAGATGTCCAAGCTTTTTGGTGTAGACACTGCTCTGCTATCACACGGGTTACCCACTTTTGCTGTGAAAGTGCAGACTAAGCGGTTGTGTGCCATGTGCCTTCTCACACTTTTCCTCACTGCCTCTTAGGAATCAAAAAAACAGATGTATTTTCCACAATGAACTACAGAAGGACTGTTAGAGATGTTCACTTTGCTTCAGCCTACTGGACTACTGCACAGAGTCAAAGCACTGGTAAAGGTGCAAGAATTTCATACTGGCTGACTTGTTCGGTGCTACCACCACCTGTTCTGACTCTGAGCTTAAGACATATCCCTGAAAGCAACCTCGTAAGAGGCACATGCATGCATATCCACAGCAATGTTCATTGTGGGTGATTTCCAGGATGACAGAACAGCTCTTATGGGCAATACATGCCTGGAGGCATAAACAAAAGCAGTGAACAAAGCAAGGAAAAGATCCTGTGGTGGCTGGTTGTTCTGTAGGTATTATAGCAAATATAAGATATAAATGAATCCTTGAATTAAAGATTTCTGCCTAGTATCCCATTTGTTGTGGTATTAGTAGCATTAAAAAACCAGTTTGAGATACATGTTACAGATAGTGGAAAAGCAAACTCAGAGATGTTTTCTAGAGAAACTCAGATTTAGGATTCCCTCATCGAGGAACAAAGTCTCAGGCCACCAGGCACCTGAGAAGGGTTAGATAGGTCAAGGCCGAATCACACCATGAAAGAAAGTTGAGTCCTGTGTGATGGATGCACTGGAGAAAGGCAAGCCAGGAGACAGTTACAAAGCAGGACATTTGTAACTTGAGTGATTGGAGAGGGCAGGAGAGCATGCCACATGTTACTGTTGTCACCGAAACAGAAGACAATAAAATGTGGTAGCCTGGCCAGGGAGTAAAGCCTGATGGGACTGATACCTTAGCAAGAAGCGAGGAAAGATGTAAGAAAAGACTGGCAGTTTTGTGAACCAAACACTGGATTTTCATCTTGCATAAGGAGAATTTGATTTACCAAACCAAAAGGAATGTACTACAGCCTTTAATAAAATAATTTTTAACTTCAAATATTTAGTAGCATTTTTTTAAATTCATTTTTTTTAACATTCACTAAATTGAAGAGCAACATAGGGGTTTCAAGTACAAAGCATGATACTGCATACTCACAGTTATTAAAAAATGGAAGTGAATGTGCTGCCTGCTCCTGCCCACAGCTAGTCAAATCTGCTCTTTTTCACTTACCTGATTCAAAAACTCAGGCTGCCTTGTGGAAATTTATGCCCTTCTACACAACTTGCTGTATTCTGTGAGATATGAGTGCTGGGAGAGGAAGGAAAATTCAATTTAAAGAAGGAATGAAAACTGAAATAATTGTATTTATGCTTTGTGACATGTCAGCACATACTTCCTTTTTATGAATGTGAAAACATAAAACTTACAGGTTTGCTCTCTTTTTTTTCCTTCTTCTTTGTTTTGGGGTTCTAGTTTTTGTTTATAGCAAGAGAGTAGTAAAAGAGAATACCACATCTTCATTCCTGCAAGAGTGGATGGTCCATACAGGAAATGATTCATGGCTGAGTAGCAGTATATGCTTTTTATCTGTGTGTGTATGTGTGTATACTCATGCACACGGGTGTTTATTTTTGTATGTATGTGACTCCACGTACATATGTATACAAATACAGTATGTACAGGAGCACAACTATCAACAGATATTTATGGGAATCTCATCAAGCAGCACCCTGCCTTGTCACTAATCCCTGCATTGTGTGGGTTACATAAAGGTATGAGTGCTATAAAAGAGCATAGGGTCTCAAAAGAGGATAAAGGCAAGCAGGCAGGCAATCCCCTGATTTATGCAGAAAAAGAGGTAGGTGCCACTGACCTTCCTCAAGGGGACATCACAACTGCCCCGAGAAGCCAGCTCTATGTTCTGCCCAGACATGCTCCAGAGCAAGTCCGTATGTCATTTCCATTTTCAGTGTCTGGTGGCTTCTTTGTGCATTCCATTGTTTGCCAGATCAGACTGCAGTCTAACAGAATCAGAAGACCCATGGGGGACCAGATTTGTGTCATGTTCAGTCTCCTGCTCTTGCGTGCACTTAACATACTTTACAGTCGGATTACTGAGTTCCATCATGTGCAACTACTAAAGCTGAGTGCCTCCATTGCACCCCTTCTCAAACATGAATCCACTGATGGAGGATATCTGCCTATTGTGTTTCTGCTTGTGCCCTGGGAAAAGAAGGAAATCCACAGCCTCTTCCACTTCCAGATCATGAGGCTGAATCGTGGGTCTCCACAGCCCCTCTTGTCAAATCGGCGAGTGCACATAATTTTGAGTCTGGGGATGGTAACTGCCTTCCCACTGCTTGTCCTTTCACTGAAATGGGACCAGATCCTGATCACTGTATCCATGCTGTTTTCTAGCACATTTTTACTCAGCCCCTTCTTGAAAAGCAAGTGACCATTTGGAAAACCTTCCAGCTCTGATATCTAAAAACATGTTCATCTTTTCATTATCATGATGAAGTCTTGGTCTCTGGGACAATTTCCTGTAGCAATTCCTTGAAATAGCTCTTGTATTAACAACATTGCAGATCTGTCTGACTTTAGGGTCAGTAAGAAAACACCCGAAACACCAATGCTTCACTCTTTACCACCCTTTATCTAACAGTTTTAACTCAGGTTCTATTTTATCTGTTCTCTCCAGCACACAATCCAATTCAATGCTCACACACCTTCATTTCGATTTCCCTCTTGTGATAGCTGTCCTGCCATGTTTCCCCTACCTCTGTTCTATCTGGTTTCAGATCCCGGGTCAATACTTCCAGTTCCCCCATGTTTTTGTCAGGTTCCTCAGCATCAGCATATATACAGAAGTTTGTGAACATCTGACCTTTTTGGAAATCAGTTTCTCAGTTTGGGACCTCTGGGATCACTAACACAAAATGAAGGTCAGGAAGGGGTGAGAGGCAGCAAAACCATTTTTAGCTGTTGTGGCCCCTCAGTGCTTTCCAAGATGAGGAACCAGATCCCTGGGGGATAGACATGTTCTTTCTGTATGTAAAATTGCTCCCACGTAATTTTGCTGAACAGCAAAGGCTGCTTTATCTGACAGACATGGTTTGCAAAAAAAAAAAAAAAAAAGAAAAAAAAAAGTTTGTGCCAAAATGACCAGTGCAAGAACCCAAAAATATTACATAGCAAAACTACAACACAAACTTGCTAAGGCAAAGTTCTTACTTCATTTAAGGTAAGAGTAAGGGGAAAAGGGGGAATAAGCAAAGAAGATAAACTGTGCTTATAAAATCAACCTTGGCCATCCATTTTCATTTTGTAGCTTTTCACTGACTTGACATATCAACATGTGGAATCATTAAACCCATGGCACATTGTGGAAGATATGGCAATGAGTAAAAAAAAAATCCCAACCAATGAAGCTATTCTAATTCACACGGACTGATTAGATGCATGTTTTCCCCTTCAACACTTTCAAACAGAGTATGAATCAGAGTGAATGGGTAATGTTCCAGGAGAGCTTAACAAGCGACTCTTGTCAGTACTGATACATTTGCACTACAGGTCAGAGCATGGATACTATTAGGAAACTTCCAGGAAAGCTGCAAAAAGACACACTTGTTAATGTCCGGTATTTCTTTTAAGCTGGAAACACTGCCTGTTTAATCCACTTTTACCTTTTTGTGTGTAAAGGCGTGTCTTGAGGGTTGGATAAAGTTCAACTACTAGAAAAATGTTATGACAGAAATACTATGGCAATCATTCACATGACAAGCTTAAACCCCCTTCCCCTAACCAGGAGTAAGAAGAAAAGGAAGATAGGAAGTCTGCTTTTCCTCCCTTCTTCTGCAGCTCTTACATAAGAGAGCTGTCTTGGGACACAAGTCTCCAGGTTATGGAAAAGAGAGCTGAAGTGTAAGATTAGTACTGGCATACTACCCCTCCAAGAAGGGCCCTCTGTACCCCACTGCCTCCCACACAGTCTACAAGCAAGGAAGCTCATCCTTGCCAGCCCTGCTGTCACCTGTGTGCTCGGAGTAGTCCTTGCTTCCACAACCTCAGCCGGCACACCCACAGGTTTCCTTGGCTACAAACCAACTCATCCCAGTTGGCAAGAAAACCTCCACTCTTATGACAGCAGAGTATGTGATGCTGCATCCAGCAGTATCCATTCCCTGTGCTGAAGGCCAACGGCATCTCAAACGAAAGCAAGCCAAGAAGCAAAGCACTCAATGCTGAATTTTTATAAAGGAAACTGGACCACCTCTGGTCTCCTATTTGGCCAAAATGGCACAGAAATAACAACTACAGAAGGTATTACCTGAAATTACAATTCTCTTTTCTTTTCAGATCACTGAGAGAATAATTGTTTTATTTGTCGTGATCAACAGTCAGGAAGAAGTTCAAGGGAAATATGTTGTGTGTGTTTTATTTTTCCTTTGGAATTTATTAGATTTGGTCAGGTAAGGAAAATGGGTTATTTTTGCCAGCAGAACCCCACTCCCACTGTGCAGCAAGATTATATAATTGTTCCAAAATTGGCAAAGCATATTATCCATTTTAAATAAAAACCTGAACCTTATAAGTTACCGATGTTTACAAAAATCCACATGATTGAGAGGCAGAGTGACTTACAGATATAAGATGGAGTAATGCATTAACATTTGTAGTTCAAAGGCTTTGACTTTTTTAACAAATATTTAAAAGGAAATCACAACTACCTTCTGAGGAAGAGCAATTTCCAAAAATTGATTTAGCATCCTGTTGCGTTTTTACTTTATTTTTTGACCACTTTGATCCAAGATTGTCAGCACAGTAAAGCAGCATCAGAATTTCTTCCTAAGATAGAAATCCTATTTTCCTTTAATTGCACTGTGCTTTCTAAAAAAGCCAAGAGCTCCTGCTGCAGAATTTTGGTGTAGTAGGGCATGTATCACACCGCAAGGACAGCAAATTTATTTCTCAAATGTAACATAAGCCTCTATGCACCTCAGTTTGTAGGCTTACAGCAGGTAATACATACAAATTAAGAAGCATTTTAAGAAGACACAGCCCTCACAGCAAGCTATGTATGGCAGCAAAATCCTTTTTTCTTTCTGCTAAAATAGTTTTCTGCTACTTTAAATGTATTGCTTAGGAGACTGATCAAAGAATATGGAGTTACGCAGCAAAGGAAACATATGTTATAAAAGAGATCGTAAAAAGGAAACTGTCAGAACGGATAGAGATTTTAAGTCAGCTTCAGAATATTTTTACTACGTGTTAATAGACTACTACTTGTATTAATTGAACTACTTTGATTATTGCTCCATCTTGTTTCTTTTTGAAATTTGTACAGCTACAATAGTAGAACCTAATCTGAAATGAAAGGGTTCTGTGCAGCTGGAGATGCTGAAAGTATAAACAGCATTGGCTGTAAAGTCCTGCCAGTGCATAATAGTCCTTATCAATGCGTCACTATCTTCTGCCATTGCTAAAAACACCCTCAAGCATCACAGCAGTTGTTTAATAGGCAAGATACTGTGGTCTGTAGCAGCAAATGACCAAATAACACAGAGTACAACTCATACAGATTTAGAATTCTTACCTGATTTATTTTATAGCATCTGTGCCACGTCATGGTATCTCAAAGAAACATCGGTGTCTAGAAGTGCTCTTAAAATATTACAAGTTCTTCCAGATAGTCCTTCAGGGTTATCTATTTCTGTCTTCAGGGATGTCTATGTTGGCTATGAGCAAATTCTGCAAGGTTTTCTATGTCTGATCTTTCCTGCTCTTTCCAAGCTCTTCTGCAATTCCTTTGGATTTTTCAATGTTTCTTTATTTTAAAGATGTCATTATTGCCTCCAAGCTCATTTGCTTTCTCCTTGCTGCAGATACACTTACAACATGTTGGCGAGAGTGGGAATATACTACGTACCACTGACATGGCTCAACTTCTCACTCCGCATCCTGCTTTATCCCCTTTCTGTTCTGGCTAAAGGTAAGGAGTTGGAAAAGGTACCAACAACTTGCTTCCTTAATATTCTTCAATAAAATGTAATCACTTCAATTGCCATTTGTGTTTAAGATAGTTCTTCTTGTATTAACAAAGTTGTCACGAATGTTTATGTATTCATATAATATGAATTCATATTAACCTGAATGTTACCTGTATTTTTCTTTTCTGTTCTTTTTTCTTTAAGAGAGACACTGTGGGGCTTGGGGTTTTTGTGTTGGATAATGTTTTTTGTTTGGTTTGGTTTTTAACAATATAGGAAAATCTTAAGTTTTTCTGAGAAAAGCAGAAGAATAATCTCATAAAAGACAAATTGATTCCCCCCCTTCCAGACTCAGTACATTAGAGAGCACGTTCCAAAACTGCCTTCTCCCCCACTGAGGCTGACCTTACTTGTTAGGCAGGCCCATAGCAGGTTATCATACTCCCACCAAGAAAAGTGCTCAGTAAGAGCACACTGAGCATACCAGTGAAAGCACTGCAAATACAGGATTGACAGAACTTGTTACTGAATAGGAAGTACTTGCTAATTCTAGTATTAAAAGCAATTCACATTTCTGATCTACAAAACTGAACTCAAGGAGAATGTGTTAATAGGTATATGAATATATATGAATACGTACATATATGAATGCATACGTATATAAAATAAAATTGTTTGTGCTTTAAAAGTAACTGACTTTTATATGAAGTTTTTTGATGATCTTCCACCTCCTTTTGACTAAGGATTTACCATGTTTTTACAGCATTTGCCATTTGTGTATCGCTGCCTTATTTTGAATCCTTTGGTACATACTCCATCAAGCTACCACTTCCATTCGCCTTCTCAATCTATTTCCCCTACGTTCTGAAAATGTACCTGCTAGTGCTTTTTTTAGGTAAGTTTCTCAGAAAGCTGGGTCTCAAAGCAAATGGGATGCCTATGGCAACCAAAAATCAGATCAGTATTGTGCTTTTCACAAACTCCATCTCTGCCAGATATTCTGCAGACCACTGCAGGGAAGTGTATCACTACCTGTCTCGATTTCCAGTGTTCCAAAGAGCTGAATTTGCAAGATGCACCATGTGTATGAGGCATAAAAATACAAAACCATAAAAAACTGTTTCAGTGATCCTGGCCTTACTGCTACTTAGTGAAGCTTTCTTTTTTGTTTGCTTTTTTAAAAAAAAAATTAATTCCCATTTGATCAAACTCTCGTTGTGTGCAACTATTCCTTACTCATTCCTCCTAGCTGGGATGAGAAGTTATATCTAAATTATGACTTTCATGGTTTGATTATTCAAAGGGATGAAAAAAGTAGCCCGCTTCAAAACCTGCATATAAATAGATCACTTCTCCTTCTCATAAAATTTTTGAAAAATTTGGACTGAATTTAACTGCATTACAGACAAGTCTTTGTTCTGTCACTGACCTTAACAAAATTTTGAAGGAACTCATCTTTATGATGCAGTGCTCTGCTTCTAAGTACATGGAAGGAACTATGCAATGTTGCCAGATGAAGGTTTGACTGTTCCTTCTAAAAGAATTGAAGACAGTTTGGACTCTACTCCCTTGCTCTCACACCATTTTGTGTTTTGATTCAGGTATGTGCTTTATCATCCAGAACCTCTTCTCCGAGAGAAAAGCACACCTAGGGACAGGCAACATCAAAAATAAAAGAAGCTAAGCTGGTATTTTGTTTGGAAGCACAAAATATATTCCTAGTGGGCTGCTGCATATCGTAGTTTAAAAAGAAACTGGACAAAGACTTTTCAATGCAAAACTCTTCTTTGCATATACGTTATCTGGTTGTGTAGAGTTTTCAGAAAAGGCAGGTCTGTTGAATGCATGCACCTCAAGAATGGAGCAACTTCTGAAAACTTGAAAGTTTTGACTGAAAATGGCCAGAGTTTTTAAAATATTTAACATAAATTAGATAATTCTGAAAAAAATTGAAGAGTGCCTCTGCTTACAACCAGAGCAACAACCCTTACTTCGGTGTTAATTCATACCTCAGTGGTAACAGATATTCCGTAATGACAAAACTGTAAGATTACTTTATATTAGGCCATCAAGCATGTGTCTCATATACAAATGCTAAATGGGCTGGAACTGGAATCGCTTGAGGACCAGAAGCCAGAACCTTTTAACCCATGAGACTGACACGTTGATTAGCCTCAGGCATTCACAAAGGATCCCTCACATTCTGGCCCATCCTTATCAAAACAAGACTCCAGAAAATGCAGCTAAACCAGAAAGGCAAGTGATCAGGGACTCGTCTGCTATATATTCAAGGGGATATTTAAAGGTTAGAAATAAATACTTATAACCATGTATCCATCATGTGTCCATCTCTTTCCCCAAAATGACTTTCTTCCATGCTGAACAGCAGACAGATATGTGCTAAAGAAGTACAATGAAGTCAGGCCAAATATACATTGTTCTTTAGAGGGAAGTGAACGACTATCAAAAACCAAGTGCAAAATTCTAGGCATTTTACTCAATTACATTGCTCCTCATACTTTTATGGGACTACCTGGGATAATGCAACTAGAACATAGGCTGTTCAAAGGTTGGGAATGAAGAATGCAGACAGAAACCCCACAGATCGTAAGGCAAAAATAGCTAAATAACTCCTTTTGGCTGGCAGGAGCTTTTCTGATGTTTTATTTGTATTTAGATTAGATTTATTTAGATTAGCATCTAAATTTCCAGTCAAGCAGGCAGGGGAGAAAACAGCTTGACTGAAAACAGAGGGAAGGAAAGCAAGGTAACAGTAGGAGAGAAGATAATAGGAAAATAAACACTATCACAATATGAAGTGGCTTTTGCCTGTATGACCTTTTAAACCACATAGCCTAAGAGATTCTACAAGGAAAAAGGGAAGCTAAACAAATTTGGTATGAAAGGTAATTTTTATATATTTAATATATGTAATAGGCAGTGCCCACTGAGTGTTTGCAAACCATAAGAAACAAGATCACACACGCAATAATATAGGGTCAACTCTGGATTATTTTTTTCCAAAGCACTGCAAACAGGTAAGAATTTGGAACTTACTAGAGAAACAGAAATACTTCCACTTTGGACTTCTGTATAACCCAAACCGGTGCAAGTGTGAATAACATGAAGAAACATCTAGAAAAGTTAAGAGATGACAGTTTTGAAAAAGACAGCCAGAGTAAGTCCACATCAACCAGTATATAACTTGCTAAAGTTGAAACATGAACATTTTCCCCTTGGAAATTCAATCTAATGTGTTTGCCATCAAACTGTCTTGAGTTAACATACCCTATAGGAAGAAACATGACACATGATATTGTATTGAGTCTATGGGGCAAGGCTTTGGTAGTGGGGAAGCTGCAAGAATGGCCTCCACAAGAAGCCATATGCCTCTGTGTGCCAGAAACAGTTTGTTCCAGACAGTCCCAAAACGGAACTGAAGGACATTCCTGAGCCAAACGGCAAAAATTATGACATCTCTGCGAAAACGTATTCAAGTAAAATAATGTTACGCAGCTGCTGTGAGAAAGAAGAGTAAGAAAGATGTGAGAAACAGCTCTGCAGATACCAAGGTCAATGGAGAAGAGGAGAAGCTGCTTCAAGTACTGCAGCAGATTCCCCTGCAGGCCATAGAAAAGACCATGGTAGACCAGGTTGTCCCTCTGCAGACCATTCAGAAATACATGAGGTAAGATATCCACACTGCAGCCTGGAGAGGACACCATGTTGGAGCAGGTGGCTGTACCCTAAAGGTACCAGCTTATGGAGAGCCCATAGAAGAGTGAGTGCTTGGTAGGAACAGTGGCCCATTAGGGACCCCCAATGGAGTAGCCTTTTCCAGATGGACTGTACCGCATGCTAGAGCAGTTCTTGAAGAACTGCAACTTGTGAGAAGGAACCATGAAGGACTGTATCCCACGGGAGGGACCTCATACTGGAGCAGGGGAAGAGTATGAAGAGAAACAACAGCAGAGGTGAAGGTTTATGAACTCAGTGGAACTTCTATTGCCTACCCACTTTGCACTGCTTGGGGAGGAAGGAGGTAGATTCAGGAAAGAAGGAGTAAAGTAGACCCTAGGAAGAAAGGGGAAGCGGGGAAAATGTGATTTTGTCTTTGTTTCTTACTATCCTACTCTATTTTTAATATAATATTTTAATTTATTCTTCCACAAGTTGAATCTGTTTTTGTAACAGTGAATGGTAAATGATTTCCTGGTCTTTATGTTGACCCGTAAAATTCCTCATTCTATTTTCTCCCTGTCCTGTTGATGAGGCAGAGTGAGAATGGACATCTGGCAACCAGCCAAAGTCAAATCTACCAGATTAAATGATGTTTATTGTTTTTTGTTAAAAAATGTTATGGCATTAAGTTTTATAGCAGGCTATAAGACTGGAATATGAAAAGGATTCTTTCAAATTCACTGTGGGGAGGACCCCCAAACTCAAACTGCAAGAAAAAGGCATGAACTAATGACAGATTTCCCCACTTCCTTCTGGTACAAGTTAACTTTAGGCAGGCAGTTGGGAGATCCAGGCAGTCAGACTTCCATGTATGACTACAGCAAGCCACTGTAACTTAAACTCCAATGCCTCACCTGAGTTTCTGGAAAAGCTTTGGACTGGGCAGGCAAAAAGATGTTTAAGACAACAGCTTTTATAACAGTGAGAAGTAAATGATTGGAGTAATAATGATTGTAGTAAGTGATTTAATGATTATAATCTGTTAAGGAGGGATGGGATCCATCTGTCTAAAAACAGCAAGATAATCTTGGGGAGCTGGCTGGTCGTTTTGCTGAGATGGGCTTTAAACTGAAGGATTCCAGGAGTAGGATCTGAAGTGGTAATGCTCATGCCAGTATTTCCTTCTGTGCAGTAGGCTATGCCAACTAGTGCAACCTTGGCTGCTTTTCAAGAGGACAATCATAGGACTAACCACATCAAAAGTGTTTATGGCTATGGTGAATCCTCTTAAACTCCTTCTAGGAAAGCTGGATGCTTGATTTCCTCTCTGAAGTGTCTACACAAATGCACACAACATGGGGAACAAACAATAAGAACTAGAAATCCATGTGTGGTCTTACGATCTCATTGCAATTACAGACATGGTGGACAACTCACATAACTGGAATGTTGTCATGGATGACTATGTACTTTTCAGAAAGGACAGGTCAGAGGTGAGGTGGTGGAGTTGCTCTTTACATGAGAGAGCAACTTGCATGTATGGAACTCTAGCCGGGGCAGACAGAGAGCTTATGGGTAAGAATTAAGGGACAGACAAAAATGGGTGACACTTTGTGTTACTACAGGCCATCTGATCAGGAGGAGAAAGTTCATGAGGCTTTCTATGGACAGCAGGAAATAGCCTCATGATCACAGGCCCTCATTCTCCTGGGGGACCTCAGCCACCATGGTATTTGTTGGAGAAACAACGCGGTTCTCCACACAGTCCAGGAAGTTCCTGCAGATCACTGAAGATAACTTTTTGATGCATGTGGTGAAAGAGCCAACAAGGAAAAGTGTGTTCCTGGACCTTCTACTGGTCCATGAACTGGTTGAAGATGTAAAAGCTGGGGGCAGCCTTGGCTGTAGTGACGTAGAGATGAGGAAACCTAGAATCCTGTATGGAGAAAGCAAAGCAGTAAGCAGGACCAGAATGCTAAACTTCCAGAGAGTTAACTTCAACCTCTTCAAAGACCTGTTCAGAAGAATCCTATGTGATAGGGCTAGAGAACAGAAGATGGTCCAAGAGAATTGGTCAATATTCAGTACCACTTCCTCCAAGCTATAGATGAGTGTATGCCCATGATCAACATGGGCCACATGGAATGACTGTAGGAACACCGTCAAAAGTACACAAGGATGCAACATGGAAGGCCAAGGTCCACTTGGAATTGAGTCTGATGACAAGGACAACATGAAGGGTTTCTACAACTACACAAGCAGCAAAAGATCAGGGAAAATGTGGGGCCACTGCTAAATCAGATGAGTATCTTGGTGACGGAAGACACAGAGAAGGAGGAATTACTGAAAGCCTTCTTTGCCTCAGTCTTTACTTCTGAGTCCACCCCTCAGAAATGCCAGACCTTGGAGGAGAGAGGAAGGAAGACCTTGAGACCTCTTCGTCACAAAGGGTTAGGTTAGAGAGGGGAAAGACAGACTTAACATCATAAATCCATGGGCCCTGACAGCATTGGTGCTGAGGGAGCTGGCAGATACTGTTGTTAAGCCACTCTTCATCACCTTTGAAAAATCATGGAGAATAGGAGAGGTGCCCAACAATTGCAGAAAATCCAATATTAGTCCCATCTTCAAAAAAGGCAAGAAGGAGGACCTGGGGAACTACTGTCCAGTCATTCTCACCTCAGACAATCCCTGGAAAGCTGATGTAACAGATCATTCTGGAGGTCATCACCAAACACGTAAAAGAAAAATCATCAGGAGTAGTCAGCACAGATTCATCAAGAGGAAATTGTGCTTGACCAATGTGACAGAATTCTATAATGGCCCAGCAGGAGAGGTCAACAAGGGGAAAGCAGTGGCTATTGTCTACCTTGACTTTAGCAAGGCTTCTGACACTGTCCCCCATAACATCCTTGTAGGCTAGCTCAGGAAATGTGGGTTAGATGAATGGACATCAAGATGGATGAACTGCCTGAATGGCAAAGCTCAGAGGATTGTGATCAGTGGAGCAGTGAATCAGTTGGAGGCCTGTAGTTGGCGTTTCCAAGGGATCAATACTGGATCCAGCCTTATTCCACTTGTTTATTAACAACCTGGATGAAGGGATTGACTGCACCCTCAGAAAGTGTGCTGATGATACAAAGCTGGGTGAGTGGACAATAAACCTGGAAGGTTTGCTGCCATTCAGTGGGACCTTGACAGGCTGGAGAGTTGGGAGAAGTCTAATGAGGTTCAACAAGGGTCAATGTGGATTCCTGCACTTGGGAGGAATAACCCCAAGTACCAATATAGGTTTGAGGCTGACCTACTAGCGAGTAGTTCTGCAGAGAAGTACCTGGGGACCTCGGTGGGTGAGAAGTTGACCATGAGCCAGAAGTGTATCTTTGCAGCCAGAGGGGCCAGTGGTATCCTAGGGTGCATTGGGTGTGGTCAGTAGGTTGAGGGAGGTGATCCTCCCCTTCATACTTGAGGGGTGTATGACTTGGCCCTCCATAGTTCAGGTTTATTGTGTTCAATTCTGGTCTCCACAGCTTAAGATAAGGGAGTACAGCAGAAGGCCACAAGGATGACCAGGGTTCTGGAGCATCCCTCATATGAGGAGAGACTGAAGGAGATGGCTGGTAACCTGCTCTAGATGACCCTGGCTTAGTAGGGTAGTTAGACTACATGATCCCCAGAGATCCCTTCTAACAATTCTGTGATTAAATCTTTGTTCAAAACTCGTATAAGTCTTGAGATCCCAGCACCCCTGGATTCCTTTCTGCAGGGCTGCTCTCCAACCATTCCTCTATTTAGATTTGTATCGCAGATTACTCTGTTTCAGGTGCAGAATCCCTAATTTCACCTTATTAAATTTCATGCCATTAACCATAACCAAATGCTCCAATCTATTCAGATTCCTCTGCAAGGCCTCTTGTCCCTCAAGAGTCCACAGCACCTCTCAATTTAGTATCACTAGCAAACAGACTAATGGTACATTCATCTCCTGCCTCCTGATCACTGATAAATACATTGAACAGAACTGGCTCTAGAATTGAGTCCCAAGAAACACTGATGGTGACTGTCAGCCTCGTTCAGTATAATGCCCTGAATTCTGCCCTTCAGCCAGTTTTTCACCATTGTATCATGAACATGCGTCTCTCACAGCTAGACAGCTTGTTCAGAAGACTGTTGTACAGAACAGTATTAAAAGCCTCATTAGGTGGGTGACCATATCATAAAAGAGTATCAGATTCATTACACAGGGCTTTCCCTTTGTGAACTGATTTCGACTCTGTCTGATGCTTGTATTATTCTTCAAATGCCTTTCAAGAGTATCCAGTATAATCTCTCTAATTTTTCTCCACTAATGAGGTTAAACACAGGCCTGTAGTTCCCTGTGTCTTCCCTCATTCATTTCTGGTATATTGGAATAATATCAGCCACTTTGCAGTCAGCAGAGACCTTCCCCTACTCCCAAGAGATAGCTCCTTCACCACTTTGGAATGAATCCCACAAGGCCTCATGGGCATACAAGATAAAACTGATAAAAGTGATCTTCTTCAGCCAAGCAGCTCCTTCTGCCCTCCTTCCACACTTTTAGCATAGTGTGATTGCTGCTCCTGTGCTTTTAAAAGGTAGTTCTTAAAGACTGATCAGCATTAATGGATCTCTAAGCCCTCAAATGCAGATTCTCAGAAGACACTGCTAACTAGCTCCTGAACAGCCTAAGGTTTGCTCTCTTGAAAGCTAGAGTAGCAGTTGTGCTTTTTTTTTAAATTTCTTGGTATAAATGAAAAACTCAACCATTTCATGATCACTGTGGCCAAGAGAGCCACCTACCATCCCATCTCCCATAACTCCTTCTCTACTCACAAACAGCAATTTGTGGGGGGCATCTTTCCTAGTTGACTCACTGAATACTTGTGACAAGAAATTATCTTAACATACTTCTGCAATTTTTCAGACTTGCTTGTTACAATGGTCTAGTATTCCCTGTTGATGTCTTGGAAGTTGAAGTAAGGACAAGGGCTACTGATCCAGAGATTTCTCTTCACTGTCTATAGTCAGTGCTGTCATCATGGCTGACTGAACAACAGTAGATACCCACCATGATATCTGCTTTGTTTTCCATCCCCCTAATCCTTATCCAGAGGCTTTCAATCACATTATCTCCAACTGTAAGGGCTGTACAGTCAAATCTGTCCCTTACACACAGTGCAACTCCTCAGTCTCCCCAGCCCTGCCTGCCCCTCCTGAACAGCCTATAGCCCTGCATCCCAGCACTCCAGCCATGGGACTCATTCTACCAAGTCTCTCTAATCCCAATGATATCACAGGTCTGGGATCTGACTAATGCTACCAGTTCATCCTGTTTATTTCTCGTATTGTGTGCGTTGGTATACAAGCATTTCAGATATGTTCCTAAACTCTTGGCGCTCCCTGCAGCTGTGTTAGCATTGCCACCCTCAGGCCATACTATGCCATCCCTTGACTTACATTTTTCTACTATACATCCGCAGAAATTCTGTTAATTCAAATGTTTACATACTGCTCCGCTATGCAAACTAAAAACAGAAAGTAGGCATCACCCAGCAATTCCCTTTAAAAAAGACAAAAATTTAATCTGAATTAAAATGATAATACATACATAAACTGAGATGTATAAAGGTATAAGATAGTTTGAAACAGTACACTAGAGATGGCACCATTAAAATGTGATATATTTGTTAGATGTTTCTTAGAATTACATACAAATGAAAATGTCACGAACTGAGATACTGACTCAGTGACAACTACTTGAAAAATGCAAAACCTCTTTTAGGATCTGTCTTAGCAAGGTTGCAAAATGGCAAAGCTCTCTACTCCTTTAAAAAGAAAAAGGATTAAATAAGGAAAATAGAAGGGGCTAAACTATTTAAGAGGTAAATGTGCAAAAAGGTTGCTGTATTGTTCTTCTCCCTAGAGGCAGAGGAAAAATTCTTCACGTGCAAAGAAGGGTAAAGCAGACAAGATCAGTAGTAAGTGGAAAGAAAATTGCAGCTGTCCTGGAGCTACATATATAACAGTCATCAGGATCACTGACCTATTTCAGTGATCTTTATAAAAGCCATTGCAAAATTGACAGGCATATCATCCTTTCCAGAACCTTGCTCACACTGTATACCAAAAATATGTTGTTACTACTCCACAAAAACATCATGTTATCTCTAAAAAAAAGGATTATCAGTTAAAAAATAATGTTCATTCAGAAGTCTGTTACACTAAAACATACTTCAGTACATAGGCTACCTCCAAAGAAATTTTACAAGTTTGTTTCATTTCCACCCATTCCAACAAAGTTTCCATGAAGTAAAGGAATATTCCAGTCCAGTTTTCAAGGTTCCCATATGTCACTGAAACTACTCAAATGAAACTCAACTTAATGTGTATTTCTCATTTGGCTCAGCATTTCTGCAAAAGAACACCAACCCACCAGTTAAAAACAAAATATTGGTTTTCACCTTAGGAGACTTTATAGGGGGCAAAAGGGCAAAATAAAACAAATCAAAACCTTCTCAAAGGAAACCTCTTTGAAATTTGGTTTATTGATGCCTGAATTAATAATATTATGTTTTCAAGTATGAACAGTTTTCTTCATTGGATAAGATACGGTATGCAGCTACCACCCATAGGCTTTAGTCCACACTGCTTTCTTCTTGAACTCTGCAAGAGATCTCAAAGCCAGAAGTGTAACTGTGAAGACAGTGACAAATTAAATTACTAACACAGGTATAGGTTTATTTCTCATTTTCCTGACTTTTCATGACTCTTTCCCTTTCCAGTCTGATGATTTCTGATGCTACTGCCACTATTTGCAAGATACACTAGTGTCTCATCACATCATCCGCTAATTAATCTATCACTTAGGCACATAGGTCAATCAACACTGCAGAAAGTTCACATTCAAAGAGCAATGTTGCAAGAGGGGAGATAAGAGGCACTGGGAACAACAGAAGCACAAAATCTTAGGTTTCTGTACAATTTGCTGATTGGAAATGCAACTCACTGCTGCTCTAATTCAGCTGAAAAAGGTCATGCCAAATTAGTCAAAATCTAGTTATTCAGACTAGTTATTACATGTTCTGGCATGTAAAAGCAAAAAAAAAACAATGGAAAGCTCAAGGGGAACAATGAATATCAGGGCATAATGAGAATATACAGCATACATCAGAATCCTCTGATATACAGATGAGATTCTCTAATAGAACTTTGCATTGAGTCTGGTGGAGATCAGCAGATACAACAGGAGAATTTACCACAGTGACTAAAGACTGTAGACCCTCAAAATAAGGCTAATTATCCTAGTAATGCAAAGAACTTATAACCAAATTTCAAGAAGCCTTGTTTAGGTCCAACAAATCAGGTGATCCAAAGGTGGTGCCTTGTGTTAATGGAAGGAAGCACAAGTATCTGTCACTTGACAGTATCTGTAGTGTTCTCTTAAAATGACTTGCACTCATTGTATTCACAATCCTACATATGTAGGCAAGCAATGGGACACATGCTAGGGCCACAGGCTCCTCCTGTTGTTCACGGTATCATCTACTTTCCATCTTTATTTTCATGTATCTTTTCAGCAACCCTCATTCCTCTTTCCTTTTTTTTTTCAGACCACTTTTACTAGGCTGTCACTGTTCACCTCCTATTCCTTCCCTACAGCGCAGCCTTCAGCTGTAGCTAAGTTAAGTGATTTCTATTCTAGTACTGAAGGGTTTCCAAACAGTACGTTGAATTTTATTTTTAAGGATAGCTTCAGAAACATTGGACAGATCTATCACTGGAATAAACTTGTAGGTCTAGATCTACCTTTAGGTCCTTTGGATCCTCAGTGCTAAATAGTAAGCATGAGCAGATGAGACAGCAAATATAAGAAGGTTCTACAAACAAGAATATCAATTTACCTGTGAAAGTTTCCTTAAAGTCAAAATACAGCTCATCTTACTCCTGTTAACAATTGCATTTTGATCTGTCCTGATAGTTATGGAAAAATAAAAACCCAATTAGAAATATCTTACCTTTCAGCAGGTCCATGGAAGACTTTGATAATGCTTCCTTAGGGCTTTCCATCATACTAATCAGCCAGTCAATAAACTAAAGTTTGAAATATGAAGAAAAATCTGAATTAGAAGAACCTCTGTATCAGAATATGACAAATTCTTTTCAGTTTTACAGACAACATCTGACAGCTGCTATATTCAGTTGTCTAATGAGAGGCAGCGGCCAATGAAGCTTCTGCCCCAAGTATCCAGATGTGCTGGAGTACATCTTACTGTCAGTACAATTTTTCCCACAGCTGGATCTGAAATTTCCCTTGTTCCTTCTCATTATCTCAGCAATAATTCTTTGTAACTAAGAAAGCACAGTAAATAGTCTGCTTCTATCTTGCCTGTTCATGCCTTTAACCTATGAACAGGATTTTTTCTCGTCAGTTTTTTGTCAAAATATTTCACTGCTAATCCTCCACAACTCTTATTGCCTTTGTTCCTCTTTTGACCTCTCTCATTTTTTGCTACTTTTCTCTGGCAATGGAGCATGTTTGGAGTATCACATGGTATTTCAAACTTATAAGAATGATTTTCAAACTTGAAATTCTTCCTTGAAGTGTAGTATGGCACTTGCATATTAACAACTCACCCCCGCATTCCTCTCATATTCTGAATTCTGACTGCAATGCTAACTCTGAGCACAGGAACCTACTCAGAGGAATGAGTTCTTAACAGATTCTGGACTGCATGAAATGGCTAACAATCTAGAGGCTTGTAACAGTATTTCCCACATATATCAACTACATGCAATCTACAGTAGGTTTGACAAATTAGGCACAATTTTCCACACTTAATTTTAATTCATACTTGAAAACAAATGATACACACTACAAACTGTACAGAAGACCTTTGCTTGCCCTTAATTGACACTGTGTGACACTTAATTGTGTGCAACCACAGAGGATCTGTTTTTCAGTGTTTATAAGACTGACTGGCTACCGGCAGGTCTCAGCCTTCCTCTCATAATTGTACCTTCTAGTTTGATTCTCATCTTTGGATATGTTTTTCTTTGCAAGTCTCCCATATTTCTTAAGAAACTACATTCATATCTGGTTACAAATAAAAGAAAAGTGAGATAACAAATCAGATGCAATAAATGCAGAAGAAATAACTGCTCCACCTAAGGCTTGAGATGTCTACTAAAAATGGGATGCTTTCTGAGTCTTGTGTAAAATGCTTATCATTACACGCAATTTTACCTTCTGTGTTTGTTCTTTCCAAGGCTCTTTAGCCAGTAAAAGGGAAATGCTGCTTGGAAGGAGACTGAGACTCTGTTGCACAGCAAACTTGTCAGTGGGATGCTTGCCAATATGATCCTCAGGTAATTCCAGTAATGTTGTGTGGTCTTTCCACACTGACCAGTTTGCACTGATGCCAAGCAGTAATGGTGCACCATGGTCAGCCCAGACCACTACAGAAGATGCAAACAGCCACAAGAGGAAATCTATGCACTAAACGGGAAAAAGGCAAAAGTGCACCTTATTAATTTAATAATACAAAAGGAGGAGAAATGTCCAATTAAAATCCATGACAAATCTAACAAAAAATCCATCCAAAAAAGAAGCCAACCCAGAACCCAGGACCAAAATCCATAGGGTGACTTGTTCTTCAAAACAATCATCTGAAAGTTCAGCTAAAACTCAAAATGGAAGAACAAAAAAGTTCTTAATATTCTTTCATGCTTTGAAACATCATAAGCCTCTTTCTAAATTCAAATTAAAATGTCGGTAGACAGAAAACAAAATTCTACGTTTTTGAAAATCATCCTTTAGACTGAAGCTGATAAAGATTTCATTTAAAATGGGGAAATAACTTCTTCACAGCATCACCACTGATGAGGGAAATCAGAGACAGTCACCTTTGTGGTGCTATGAATGGTTGGGAAATACTGTAGCAATGTAACAAACACCTTTTTGAACTAAGCAACAGCTTATTTTATGCCCTTAAACAAAAGACTTAACATTATTTCTCTAAAACTGTCCAAGCTCTCCCTGCAATTCTGATCTGCTTAGACAGTTCTCCTAGTGAATTCAAAACTTCTCTTCAACTGTTCTAAATACAGTAAATTTCAAGAAATTTCCTTTAGCTGCCTTTAGTTTCTATCATTATTTAAATGTCAAGGTTATTTTAAAGTAAGAGTTTAAAATGCACATTCATTCATTAAATACACATTCATTCAAAAAAAATGAAGATTTTTTCTGTGGAATAAGATCACAATCTTCTAAAATATAAAAAAGCATGGAGAATACTATTTATTACTGAAGAAGAACGAGAAATGTATCAGAACCTCCTTTTTTTTCTGCTGCAAATTTGTTTCACAACATGTACCTCTTTAAGATCGACATTTTGTAAGGATATTGACTTGTATGCTACATTTCTGATGTAGCCCATCAGGCCTAGCAGCCAGTCCATTCTTTTCAGAACTCCTAGAAAAAGAATATTGATTGATGTAAAACACCAGAGTGCACTGTTTTCCATTAAAAAGCAAGCACAGAAAACCACTATAGAAAGAAAATACTGACTGTTGAAGAACAATGATTACCAACACCACTACTACATTTGATTCACAGTTGCCACTGACAGAAGACATACAGGCCCTTAAACAGTACAAAAACTTTGCATATAATGCAGGCAACACACTGAACACACAGAAAAAAAGAATTGTGAGTGAAAATTATTTCACATAATAACAGCCTGCAGGTTCCAGTAACCAAGTCTGCATATACACTGCATATACCACTACAGAACGCTCAAGTTTTCATCCCAGTACTTCATCTAAGTCTAGCACTGATGTCACTGTACATTGGGCAAGAATGTGAGGACTGCTGTGAAAAGGATCCTACAATATTGAGGATCAGTAAAATATGGCCAAGGCGTGCAAATAAAATCAGCCCTCAATTCAACTCAAGGATGGAACACATTTCATTCAGATTCTGCTGTCCATAATTCGTTCTGACTCATACCAACTAATAACTATGTTCACCTTTGACCATGTCACTTCATACACTACCATTTCCATGTAAACTTTACAAGTGTCCTCTTTCCTGCTGCCTCTGCTTTTAGCCAAAGGAGCCCCTCTATTCAAACCCACTGTTTCAGGTTCTTCAAACACAGCTGGCAGTGAAGGCATCTGGCCATATAATGCTTTGAAGTTTTTCTGTGAACACAGGTAGACAAAGATTCTTCTGCCATGAAAGTGAGACCTCATTCTTGCCTCTTTTTGTTCCTGTTTCTTCCTCCTTTATTTTTCCATGCAATTCTCCTACTTCTCTTGCACCAGCCTCAGTACTCTGTCAGACCCATAGCTGAGCCAGTCCAAACCAGTAATCCATCAGATTTGTTGCCTGTGTTAACTCAGTGCAAGGAGTTCAAAAAAAGCAGGCTGTCTCCCTGGTTCAACCACTCCCTCGGGAACATCTGCCTACCTCCTGCATAACATACCACTAAGTCAGAAATTAGACCCGAAGGTTAGCAGAGCTGCACTATTACAGGCCTTTGATGTACTATGTAAATTTATGACCATACACTACCCTTACACTGAAAAATCTAAAAACAGTAGGAGACACAGATCTAGTCAAAACTCTGGTCTGCAAACCACCTTGATGAGATCGGTAAGTGGTAGCTGAACCATACAAAAATAAAGAATTAGAAAAAAATAAAAAAGCAGTGTTTGATACTTGTATATGGAGAAACTTGGAAACATGTGGGTTAAGCCATCTTAAAGTTATTTTAAAAGAATCAGTGTGGATTCATCAATATCTGTCCATTGTGTTTTTGATTCTTCTATAAGCCTGCTCTTACCTGTGTTTTCATGTCTTACAATACGAGCATGATATAAACTATACAAGAGCATCCATAATATACTTTCTTTATGGTGATATCCTGCCACAGTATCAATCACAGCATTCAAGTTCATCAGAGACAGTCTGCCTTGAGAAACTAAATATACTTTCGTGAATGTGGCCTTCTCTGTATTGTTCTGAAAATGTAATAAAATAACATGTTAAAATGAAATATATGTTCTTGTGGGAACAGTAAATGCTGCATTCCTCTTTATAAAAAACTTAAGAAATTCTTTGACTATCTAGCAGGCTCATTTTTCCTCAGATTATATTAAACAGAAGACTATACATATTACTTGAACTTGACACTGTTCCAGGTATCCCAGCAAAGTGTAACTTAGTATAGTTTGTTATCATACTGCTTTGTATTTTACATTCCCCTTTACATAGAAATGAGTCAGCTTGACAGTTCTGGAGACTGGTCTTCTTGCAAGACAGATTCACTACAGAGACAAAAAAAGGGTTTTTTAGAATGGCATTTTCCAGTGTGGAAAAAAGAATTAAAAATATAAGGAAATGACAGTTCAGCTTCCCTAAGCTTTGATTGCTTGACTCTTCGGTGAATCTGTTATCAAAAAGAACAGCACAGCTTTATGTCATGGATGTTTGTTTGTACAAGCCTCATCTAAAACCATCAAGTCTGTCCACACAGGTCATTTCCTTAGAATTTCAGCTGCTAAGAATTCCACTGCTAATTGATTCCACTGGTGAGCTAGAAGTTCAAAGCTTTTGTATTCCATTGTCATCCTTAGTCATCTTATCTATCAGGAAACATTCTGATTGTGAATGCAAATATAGCAAGAGTCAAGAATCGAAGGATGTTCAGTCAATTATTTCACATTCTTAACAGAAGCGTGAATCCACTAGATCAAGGACAGCTAGTCACAGTCCTTTTCAAGTGGGTGATTATGTTAACCAAAGAGGTCTATGGTCTGCTGTTTCCATCACTGGTCTGGGATATAGATGATCTAACACCATTCCTGTTCTGCTAACACAAGTAACTTCACAGATTCAAAGACCTCTGAGATCACTGAGCCCAACATATAACCAAATACCGCTGTGTCAACTAGACCATGGCACTAAGTGCCACATCCAGTCTTTCCTTAAACACCTCCAGGGATGGTGACTCCACCAACTCCTTCAGCAGCCCATTCCAAGATTTAATCACCCTTTATGTGAAGAAATTCTTCCTGATGTCCAACCTAAACCTTCTCTGGCACAATTTAAGATTATGTCCTCTTGTCCTATCACTAGCTATCTGGGAGAAGAGGCCAACTCCCATCAGATCAAGCTACTTAAGATTCTCGAGTTCAAACCTCCCAGGTGAAATCAGTAGCATTTCACTTGCCTTGAGAAAGTTTTGGATATGGGTTCTTATCACTTTTGCTTTTCTCTCCTGTCTGCAGATTAGATCCAGAACACTCTTACTTGCACAGCAGATAAGACAATTCATACTCTTTATGAGCTAAAACAGTTTGGTGACAATAAAAATGACAAAATATGATTTGGTGATAAAAGATCAGAATTAAAAAATTACCTTTGAGATCTGGACAATGCGATCAATCTCTGAATCAGCCATTTCTGAGATACATTTTGCTATATCAATATACATCTCCAGTTCATTTCTCTGCAAACAAAAAGTAAAGACATTTAAATGTCTACTTCCAGCTTTCTAAGAACTTTGTTAATGATAAGGATGAACAGTTAATCTAGTCTCTAGCCTCATTTCACTTAATCTATTTTAGAAATAATGTATTTGTTGAGGAATTCAATGTACTTCATTATACAAGAATAATGGTATTTAAATAGTTTGTTGTATTTTTAATGGAAAAGTGTCCTTCCTTGAAGGTATTTGCTGTTGCTAGATAGTTTCTTTAAATCACTGTGAGAAGCTGAATCCCCTGTGGGGGGAGGGGAAATGTGCCTTCTGTTTTTCTCCGCTTCTGTTTCAGTAACAATTTTTCAGTACTAATACCGTATTTTTTCATTACCAAATCATTTATGAGGGAGAAGCATACATTGGATTGATTTCACAATGTCATATTCTAAAACAATCTAAAGTAACTTAAATTATGCGATCTTAATTATTATCATTAAAAATTGTACATATGATTCATGTTTCAAATCAGTGAAAAAAGACGGGACTTACCATCACTAAAAATATCTAGCTACCATGTTCACACACCTCGTACTTATTCCTTACCTGAACCTCATTTGGAAGAAGCTCATATATTTTCTCCACAGCCTGGCACAGAAAGCTCCAGCAAAACTGGGCAGGGTTGGGAAGTTTCATAGCCTGGATGAGCCCCTGTAGAACACACTGGCAAATTTCTGGGGTTTTGGTGCGGTTCTTCATTTCAAATTGTTGTATCAGAAGCACTTCCGTAAAAGACTGCAGTTTGTCTTCTGCAACATGTTGAATCCACAGGGAGAGTGACATGAATAGGTATTTCTGCGTTTTCACCTGAAAACAAAGAACTTTCACTCAGTTTCAGACTCTACCTCTTCACTGACCTTGAACTATTGTTATAAAAGATGAAATTATAAAAAAGTGGCTCAAACACCACTTAAAAAAGCACTCAAAATCATAAATACCTGAGTTTTTCTTCCCTCTTTTGATGAATTTTTTTTAATTAATAAGAGTTCAAACACGCTAATATTCTGTTTTCCTTAAAAACTGAGGAACTTATTTTCAATGAACCCTAAATATCACATCTCTGTATGGGCAGAACAATTTTACTACATGGTGCCCACTGTATTCCTACATAAAGTATACAGACTGTCTAGAGAGCCAGGGACAGAAGTACTGTAGTCATGGCACCATTAATATCGCTGTCTAGTGAGGGGAAATCAATAATACCTGTAAGAAATGCAGAGCTGACTCAATCTGTGGCTGATCTCATTTTGTTTCCTCAAACTCCCACTGCTGCTGTGGGAAAGAAGTGCTGAGAAATAAAATTTTTTTTTTTGGTACCTTACCATCTAGGTACCTTAAAATTGTAAGCAAAAGTTTGCATATCTGAGACTAATTAAAAATTAGTGGAAAAAAACATCCCTTAAAGAACTGTAAAAGGTCACAGAAAATCACAACAAATTTTCTGAGAATTGTCAGGAACTTGCTCTTGAACTTGTATAAACTGACAGAACTCTGCAGCTGTGGGACTGAGAGTTTTACATACTGTACCATGGAGTCCACAATGTATCTCCAGAAAAACAGAACTGTAATGGAGGATAAACCCAAATTTGATCATAATGTAAGGTAAGTCTCTTGGGCATCTAGACAACTAAGGCAAGGCTTTTAAGATGCAATGTGTTTTACCAGATCAAGAAACAATGCTAGAAGAAGTAAGTTTTTCATCATTAGGTTGATTAAGCTGGACCTTTTTCTAATACTATCAGCTGATACAATAAAAGATGCTTTTTTTTCCTATATGCCGTCCCTTCTTATGTGTCCGTCCAGGTTATCAGAGATATAGCATGAAATGAGAGTGAGGAAAAAGGTATTAAGCAGTAATGTAAAACCAGTGTAGCAGATTTAAAGTTTGCCTTGAATTTCAAGGCCCCAGAAGAACTTTTGTCTCACTGTAAATACCTGATAAACAGCATTTCTGAAAAATTCTGAACCCAGTAACCCTTTTCTGGTAAGACATCCTAAACATTATCACGGAGGAATTTTATAGTAAAGAGGTGCTGAGCTCCCACAAGTTTTCTAATATACGTACACTGAGACTGTAGACAAGGGGAGGTGACACCCACATGCCCAAAAGCATTGCTGCGTTTTTAGATGACTGGGCCTGTGTCATAGTCAGTTGAAGGCAGAGATGTTTTACCTCATCACCTACAACAGAAGAAAACAAACATAAGTTACAAAGAAATTATTTTCCCTTTAAATTTGTTCTCAACTCATAAAATAAAGGAGAGCTATTGTTCTACTAGAGCATTACAGCTTATTTTTCTAGAAATGTTACTTAAAGCTTATTACACATACATGTTAAAAGAAACCTTTTCCCTTTCATGCACTTTCAGCAAGAAATCTTACCATTTGACCAAGTTAATTTCAATTCACTCAAGAACAAAAATGTGGAAATGCTAAAAAGTAAAAAAAAACCCTCCTTGCCAAATAAAGGTAAGACGTAATCCACAGAAGGAAAACCAGGTCAATATTCCTTTCTGCTAAATCAGCATTTGTTTACATGTTTCTACTCTTTCATGTACCCCATGTTTATACAATATGTCTCAAATAGAGGTCCGTTACCATTACCGATGTGGGTGCTTGGTTGCAACATTTTCTAGGTTAGCATGTGGGAAGACCTTACTTTGCAGAGACACTAGATTGGTTATGGAATCTTTATGGTTTTCTCTTTAAATTCCCCCTAAGGACTTGTACAGTCTGTTTCTTAATAGAGTAACTAGTCATAAATATGATGAAGAGGTACTTTGAGAAATGGCATGGCTTCCATATAGTTCATGATTGCTACAGCACAAAAGTATTATGTGAGTATTTGACCCATTAAATAGAAGATACATTACTGCTCAATGTCAGCATAAAGCTTAAATAGGTGCTTTGTAAGTTAAAATGTTCCTTTGATAATGAAAGAGGCAATCAACACAGCATGAATTTTATAAAGTTCACTAATATTAGTGAATGAACCAAGCAAAGACTTAAGACTAGTGTCAGGCACTTCTAAATAAAATATCTTATATTAGAAGTTCACTAATTTCCAGAGCTTGGAAAGAATGAAATTTTAACAAGATACCAATTAAAAAATTCCCTCTACCTTGAACTACTAAGACACAGATTATATCTTATGACATATAAGACATATTATTTGCCTAAGACTATTCAGAGCACTACTGAATAAGAAACATGTACTACTTCAATCATGCCACATGGTTTCTGCTCAGCAACAGCTGCAATGTAAAACAGGAAAGTAATCTGTTGCCTTCCACGTTTATAGATGAACAAACCTTCACAGCAGCATGTGCAAAACACTTCAGGAGCACAAAACCAGAATTTCTCAGACACGAGTAGATAATGTAGAGTACCTGACAGAATTGAGCATATAGTCTAATTTTAATAAAAATATGCATGATATAGCTGTTGCAGAATAAAGTGTGTAAGTGTATCAGAAGACCTATTTCTGAGTGCATAGATAATCTAGAGTAGGGTGTGCAACTTCCACAACACTATAGAGGCATGTTCAAGTAAAATTATACATAAAAATGTAGACTATGATGCTGTCTGAAGTCTAAAACCAATCACAAAAGTACTGTTTCTTAAGGAAATTCTCTGATTTACAAAAGTAAGACTCTGAAGTGAAAAATTGGAATAAAACCCCCCCCCTCATATATTTAACAAGTTTCAGCTATTCATAAGGACTGCAAAACTCACTACAGGAAGTTCTTTCAATTATTCTTAAAACTGTCACACAGTGGAATTTAGTAGAAAGTGTAGTTCCAACTAGAGATAGCTAGATGAACTACCAAGCAGTTCCAACATGTGAAAAAGCTGCCTGCAGTCTCTGACAGACACTGAACCAAGCATTTAGCAAGTATTGAAAATAGGATACAATTAGTTGAGTTGCATGATGGGCTCTTTTTATTTCCTCAAATGAAATATTCAGGCTACTTTCACCAGTGTTTTTGGGAACTTCCAGTGCTGCTCTAAACCTCCCCAGCTCTGATCTGCTTGAGTTTTTTTCTTGATTTAAAACAGTATCCACGTGGTGTTCACAAATACATGCTTGAAAACATTAAAAAGTTGGTCTTTTGAAAGCACAGGAAACACTTTACACCCTCCCCTAACTTCAAGTCCCAAAGTCGGCTCTGAAGTTTCTGAAAGCTGTATTTGGTAAAAAGTCTTGTGACAAATACAAAAGACTTAGTAGAAAACTATTAATCTTACCAAAATTTAGCCTCATCAAAGGAGAAAGAATGGATGCCCAGTTTACAGGTGGATACTGATGGCTTTCTCCAACTAAGGCAATGGGTGCCAGTGCTACTTTCACCAGCTGAGCTGGGACAGCTTCAGGGCCTAGAATAGAAGATTCAATCAGAGTCCGAATTTCATATACACACATTTGCCTGAACAACTCAGCAAAAAAATGTGAACACTGCACTGAAATTCAAGCTGTAGTGAAGAACTGAAAAAAAATCACTGTTATTTCCTTTTGCATCTCAGAATCAGCTGTTCTCTTGTTTATAATCAAGAGTATTTTTAGAATTAATCTGTCAAAAATGGCTTTTCTTTACTGATAAAAACTTTCTGGTTCCTTGTTCTTGAGTCAATTTATGAGTTATTTACAGATATTCCCCATCTAGCAAGGTAATATTTTTGCACCTGCTGTTGGGAGAACAGCAAGCTTTCTGATGCTGCTCTCCGTCCTCATCCTCTAGGTGCAGGCCATAAAAATTGTCAGACAACTGCTACATACTGTGTTAGTTAATCACAGTGAGTTCACAGTTCTCCTGGAGGCCAAGCATGGGCAATTTTTAACTCCATTTAGAGCAAAACTTGCTTCATAGGACAGTGGTGAGTTCACTTAGCTCCACACAGGAGTAATGCCCTCTGCTTTATCTTCCTTAAGACTTTGCTCCAAGACATCTACCTTTTACCAGCCATCCTCATGCAAGATCATACTTTCTTCAAGCTTCTTTGCATTTATCACGCATAGCACTAATCTGTTAGAATACTACTCTGTAACAGAGAATGACAATCACGGATCACTGAAATAAGGGGCAGCATAAAGTAGGTCTGAGGATGGAGCATTCCTGAGGATACAAGCTAACATTTACAGCGATGTAACTTTCATTCCCTCAGGAAAGATACATATCTCATCCACAGAGGGAAAAGGACACAGTTTTGAAAGTAAAAAATTAAATGGAGAAGATTAAAACCCTAATTTCACAGTTATACCTTATCTTTTTTGAGTGTTACTCATTTTTATGTTTAAATATCCCACATTAGTGACATCAAAATCAGCATTTAGAAAAATTCTTTTAGTAAATAAAAGCAAGTCATTAGGGTCATCCTTTAGTAAACACTCATAACAAATTTCCCAGAGAATACTGTAGTTTGATGTCTTCTTACCCTTCTTTCCACTTTCAATGGCAAAGTCAATGGCTGCCCTGATAAAGCTGTTTACAGGTAAGTAGCTAAAATCTGGAGGAACTGTGAAGACAAAAAGACTGTTTATATTCTAAATCATTATCAGCAAAAAATTACAACCTTATGTTCCCAAGTAATTTTGAAGGCCAAATGGAGCTACAGTTGAGAGAACTAATTCTCTAAGTGACTTCACTTGCATTTAGACCACAAAATGGATAGATGCATTGGCCTTTCCACTTCTAAGGCAAGCCAAACATTTCTGGTGATGAGAAGTGCCAGGCATAAAAAACCAAATTCTTTGACGCACTGAAAAGTCAGGGACAAGAACTTCCTTAGAAATACATTGGGCACTGCAAGTTGGGCTTTGAAAGGGAGAGTTTCAAAATTTTACTGAGGTTAATACAACAAAGGCATTCCATATCTATCTAACATCAGGCATGCGTATCAAGATTATATAAATGGAAAAATTCTGAGAATATTTTATTCTGTGATGAGGAAATTCAGGTACAGTTTGCATTATTAGTTCCCAACTTGGTTCACACCAAAGTGAACAGCTTTGACTTCATTAATTTGTGCCCATAATTGGTATTTCATCAATGGTGTAATCCTGCCTTTATTTTGATACTGAAACAACACCAGAAGGTAGTGATATATTTGACTTCACTGTAAGGGTACAGAACACTGGTTTTTTACTTCAGGTAACTGGAGAAGGTATCTTCTAGACAAAAGCATCTAAAAATCTTTTCATATAGTGAGAATTGTTAGAGTAGATTAATGAGCTCAGGCAATAATAATGTAGCTGTTAAACACATGTGCCATAAGCAGTGTAAAGTCTCTTTACAGCTGATCCTATAAAAAAATAAAGACACAATACACAAGTTTGACCAGAACAACTTGGAACCCTACTCTGACACTGCAAGTAAAATCACATGTGAGGGACCCTATTCAGCACATTGACTCCTGCTTCATGTTCCAATCTTTAGGTCTGGCACACAGAACCATGAGATCTCCAAAGGCTGTCATGTCACTTAATATGGCCGCCATGCCTAGCCTGTGTTATCTAATGTGTGCCTTCCTTTTTAGCAATGTGCTATTTCTACATGTTCCTTAAGCAGCAATAATACAGCATCTTACTGGATGCCCTGTTTTCCGTAGAAGACAAACAGGACATGTGAAGGTGTCCCAGAAGTCTTGCTGCATTTGTCTGAAGGCCAACCTGTCCTGAGAAACTGATTATCTGTTGAGACAATAAACCATTAGTTAGACAAGCTTCCCCAAGCTGGACACAGACATTATAGTTTCTCCAAACAGATTTAGCTTGTTTGTGCAAGGTGTCACAATATGCTAGTGGCATTATCCAAAGCAGGAAAGAGAGGCTACCTTCTTACCTGTGTAAGGGTTCTGATGACTTCATTCAGCTTACTTTGAAACTGTGAAGACTGAATAGTCTCAGATTTCAGCTGCCAGAGAAGAAAATAAAAGTGAATTTTCATATGAGAAGAAAAGAAGCAACAAAACAGAGAACAGGTCCTGAAAAGACAGTCTACATTTGCAAACATCTTCTTGTGGGGGAATGGAAAAGCAGAAAACTTACATGGCCGTAAACTTTTCCCCCATGGCACTGCATATCAGCCAGGGAAATGGAATGGACCCAGTTTGACACATTGCAATTCAATATGAATTACTGCAAAAACATGATGCCCTGGTATATAACCACTGCTGTAACGATGGAGAGGTTCTATACAAATTGCCTTCTAGTCACACTACTCTACTATGTTAAGGTACTGATTGCTTGCATGCTCTCACCTGCAGCATGCCTCCTTCAGAGCCCACCACTGCAACCAGCCCACTGACAGCAGCCAGACGCTCCATAGTTGGAGAACTCTGGAAGTATAATTCAGGACCAGTGAGTCAACAAGGTCACACAACACCACTGTGGGACAAAACACTTGTTTCTTCCAACTTAAAAACCACAACTTATACACCTCTCATGCCAACAGCCTTATCGGATCTGATTCCGGCATGGTAAATAATATTTACTCCACTCTTGGTATATGAAGGATTTATATGAACCTTCCCTCTCACTTCTCCACATCTGAAATAACCATAGGTTGAAAAATCACTTTTTTTGCCTAGCATAGTCTGCATTCCACAAAACGCACCAGTGCAATTCAACTATAAGACACCGTTTATTGATACCTCAGCTGCAATCCTAATGTGTAAGTTGGAGTTTGATTTCACACACTTAATTTTTCTAATAAGATAGGTTAAAATAATTTTAACAACTAAAGCAGTATAATTGCCATTCTTTTAGTCTAATTTTGACAAGCAGCAACTAATTTCACTAAACATTTTCATTTAATAACTTAGATTTTACCTTTTGACATTGTTTCAAATTAGTAAAAATGTCTAAATTACTATCACACTGAGATACTCATTTCTCATAAACCGTATGCGCAGAAGAAAAATAGGTATCTTTCCCCTCAGCAAACAGCCCAAAGATGTATTTTTGTTTTCAAATATCAAATAGCATGTTCAGATAGTCATAACTTTTCCTAGCATCACTCCTGCAAAAGTAAGTAAAATTATGTCCCTACTGTTAATTTTAAATTACATCCAGGCCCCTCCCCTTCAAAAAAACCCCAAACCAAACAAAAACCAACCAACCAACTCCCCCAATCCCAAACAAACAAAAAACCCCAACAAAACCAAAAAGAGACACCCCAAATATCAATAAAAATCCCCAAACAAAAATTAAAAAACAAAACAAAACAAACCCCACCAATACAAAACAACAAGCACAAACCCCAGGATATGGATCCAAACTCCTTTACCTCTGAGAGCACAATTTTTATCCAAGCTGGCATTAGTCTGTTACTCAGGTCTTCAGCTTTCCCATGACCACAAGCTGACAATCCATGTACTATTGTGCCTAAAGCTAAAGCAAAACTGTAGGTCTGTAAGACAAAAAGGACACATTAAAAACACATTCTTTTCAACATTTATTATGGAAACATTACTTAAATATTTATTATTTCCCAATAATTAGAAGTAATACAAAGGTTCAAAATCCTGGATGCTTGCTTATTTTAACTGTTTTGTCATGTCAAGGGATATGGGATTTTCCAAGATTAAGTATTGACCTTTGGCACACAGAGTCCTTATTTTAGAGCATACTTTCTGATATGAAGCTAAAAAACTGGAGCACAGGTAATTTATTCTGACTTCCTATTATTCAGATAAACAGTATGAACAGCTGATCAGTGTAACAGCAAGCTTTGATTCAAAATACTTGTCTCTCCCTGGCTCCTTCATTTCCTAGCAAACATCTCATAGAAAAACAACCTGCACTAAAATACGGAAATTATTTTTGGCATTTTTCAGAGGTACACTAGGACACTAGGGATGAAACATACAGCTGGAGAAAGCTGTGGCTATGGTTATGATGCACTGTCTGGAGGCTAAGGGAAGGCAAAAATTCACAAGAGCACAGTTGATGTACCTACTAAGAAAAAGAATTTGTAGAAACACGCTATAAAAGAGACAAAAATTGGCAGGACACAAGGACTAAAGACTTGAAGAACTCAAAAGTATTAACTTCCATTCTAAATGCAATTGAACACACAAAACCTGCTTTTACTTCACTATGTGGCAGTTGCTATACACTCTAGACAATGCACCAGTGGTTCAACACACTCAACACTAGTTAATGATGAAAGTAGATCAGTATCATTTTCTTGAATGACAGTTTGGGTAAAACACACTCCAATATTAAACAGATGAGAAAAAACAGAACTGAAGCAAAGCTCAAACACCTGCTGATTATTTTCTGCTAAGGTCTGTAGCTTGCTCATGGTCTTCTCGGCCTCAGCTGCTTCTATAATTCCAAGACTGAAAGCAGAGACACAGGAACATGCCACAGAATAGGCAAGCGCCTGAAAAAAAGAAAGGTTTAATTCTTTTAACTAGTGTCTGATCAAATTCACTGTATTAACATTCACACTGAATACTGTTCAGCATGATAAAAAGACGTAACATTTTCAATTTATATTCCTCAATGTTTATTTCCTTTCTGAAAGACTTTTCATTGATGTTAAACAAATAAACTAAAGCTTGGAAGTACTTCCAATTTTAGAGAGATCAGACTCCTGACCTGCCACACACATGTAGGTATTCTCTTCAAAAAAAGTATCTGTTCACAAAGCCTTCACTGATTCCATCAGGGCTACATGCAGGCCCACCAAGCAAGAAAATGAGCATGTTGCAGAACTGTCTCTCACAAACAGCCCACAACACTAGCTTCCCATCCCTGCAGGAAAATTCACTGGCAACACAGCTTTTCTGCTTTAGTCATGGGGAATAAGGAAATGAAGTCTGAACTACCAACAAGGCAAGTGTGCCAACTGTTTAATGTCCTTTTTACCAAAGTTAAGTAGCCACACAACACTCAACTATAAGGAAAGCAGAGAGCACCCACCTACCATGCAGGATTGACAACAATTTAATTTGGATCAAGTCATGCTTAGATTGTACCTCTTGCTACAGCAGGCCAAAGCTACCTTTCAATTACAGGATTATATAGCAATTCATAGGTCTGAAAGAGCCACTTACCAGCTCATAGGGTGCTGGCCAAACTTTTATGTAATTATCCGTACAATTCCTTACAGAGATTTTAATTGAAAAGGATAGTGTTTGCTTCTCATCGCAAACTACCTCATTATGTTAAACAGCTGCTGCCTTTTATTTCAGAAGTTGCTGTATTGAACTCAATTTAAGCTTAGTAATGCACTTGAAGATCTCTGTAGATAGATAAATTATTTCATAGCTATGAGCCATCTGAATGCATGAACCATAAACTGCAAAAGCCTAATCCCCAACACATATGTACTGCTAAAGAAATTAAAATTCCATTGAAGAAGACCTTTATTAAAAAACTTTCAGAACAGTACCAAGAGGGGGAAGAGAATAGCACTATCAATGTCTGTTAGGTCCCTTGGGAAAAACAGGATTATGCAACTCAGCTGTTCGGCCACTGCAGGCTTATATACACCAGAAACACAGGGTTGCTTTTTTAATGCAAAACACCTGCTTGTTCTGATTCTTGTTTTCTGTTGCAAACTATTCTGATTTCATCAGTTTTCATTCTCAAGTGTTACATTGACAAAGTTATAGGCTAAGTGCATGGACTGTGTCAGAATTTGCAGGACATACCCTGAGGGAAAAAGCCCTGAAATGTATGCTCAAATCTAGCAGAGCTCAGTTTAAGACTTCAAAAGATAAAAAGAACAGCAAATGGGGTCATAGCAACATGCACAGGTAAAAGATTCACATTAGTCAGTGATAGCAGCTTTCAAAGAAGGATACTGAAGGCATATTGAAGGAGGAAGTATTAGCCTTCAGGTTTTCTCTGAGAGGAACTTGCTGTCAGCTTTCTAGTAGATCAGAGAAGCAGTAAACAACTGTATGTGAGACTGATATCCACAGTTATTCAGGACCTAACTTTCAGTGATTTAATTTGGGGTTAAGGAATTAAAGAAGCCCTTTAAAGGACTATGTCTTATCTTTTCAGGCAGTTTCTCAATGTCTGTGTAGCAATACAGACTATTTTACTATTATTGTTACTGTTTTATCAGTGGATATAAACCCATATATTGTGAAAGAAAAAACAGAAACCAAGCATTCCAGTACTACAGTGTCTTGGTTTGAAGAAAATTACACAATTTAAACCTTACAAGAAAAAAGGGCACAGAAAGTATAGGAAAACAGCTCTTTCATTAAATATCTGTATCTACAAAAGAGAACACAGAACAATGGCAGTGAAAAATAAAACCAAAGGAAAAAAACCTCCCTGTTTTCATCTTAGTCAAGTCCCATGGCTGTAAGAAGATGGCTGCCGTGATGAAGACAGCAATCCTTGCCAAGATGCAACCCAGGCAGGGGCTGCAGGCAGATGCTTTCTCACCAATGTTCCAAGTTGAAAAGGAAGAGAAGGGAAGAGCTCCCTTCTTCCCAAGGAGTCTGGGCTCCCATTCAGTGACAGCAACTGAGCTGCTCACGAGTGTGCTGTGGTGAGAGAGACAGAGACGGCAAGCCTCCCTGTTGCCCTCTGTGCCAAGAGCCAAACACAGAGAGACAAGCGCACACGGGCAAGGCAGTTTTCGCTTCCAATTCCCAATTCTGCCATATGGCAGAAGTTCCCATGAGTCCATCGGCTCACACTCTCTCCCTCCTTCTGCACCGCTGGGCCAGGGCCAGAGCCAGCCCGTCCCAGAGCTGCCCCAACACCATGGGTCCTGAGCACCATCAGGCCAGAGCACCGCAGGGCTGGAGCACCCCGGTGCCAATCCAGCACTGCCAGCCGAGGCACAGGCAGCACAGGCCCAGCGTGGTCCTGGTGCAGAGAGGCTCCATTGCACATGTGCACTGCCAGCCAGGGTGTGCCGCGCCACCCGCTCATCGTGCGGCCACCACTGCACTCCCCCTGCCACTGGCGAGTGAATCCCTGCCTGCCACTGGCACCAGCCAGGCCCCGGCCCCCCGGGGGCAGGCACTGCAACACCAAGGGCACCATGTCGGGCTGCCACATGGCTTGAGGACAGGGCAGGCAGCGGCACCGAGGCCCTACAGGGCTCCTGCGCCCAACCAGTCATGTGCCTGCCAGCTGCAGACATAACATACAGACAGAAAACTTCAGTAAAAAGACTACAGTTATTAAGGGGAGGAAACAAAGTAAAAGAAAGATTTAAAATTAATGCTAAAATAGGTCATACCTCCTGGACCCATCTGCTTTGGTCCCCACTGTTGTCCAGGCATTTGCAGAGTTTTTGCAATGAAGCAGAAACATGCACTCGTGATTCTGTTTGGCTACTGTGACTCATGGATGAGAGAACAAGTCCTACTCCTAAAATACATCCAGTGCTTTAACAGAAAACAAAAGAAAAAGAATTAAGTATGCTTTGGCTGCTCTGAACTGTCTTTAAACTTCAGCATAGGTTGCTGGCCAAGAAGACCTCTTGGCCTTGCCTGATAACTAGCCCTATGTATAATTGTACATAATAGACCAGATTCAATGTTACAACTTTTTTTTTTCACACATGCTTTTTGGAAAACACAGGATGAAAGAAAAGCATAAGAAAAAAATGCATATTGAAATAATAAATCCTACACTTAGAGCCTCATTATTCCTTCTACCTCTGAAGAACTAACAGCCCCAATAAACACATCAACAAATATGAAGGAAGTATGGATCCAAATATCCATGCATGATTAATCCTGATCGCATAAACTCTGATATCCCAGATAAACATACTAATTGTAGATTCGCTGGCTATATTAGGATCCAGTGCTGTCAGACTCCTATAAGACGCTGTTCCATCTGCATATGCAACAGTGCCATCAGCTTAATCAAGGCAGACATATCCTGTACAACTAACTGTTTGATGCTGAGGATACTTAAAACTGCAACAAGAACATAGCTTCAAAGCATGTAATTTAACAGTGCAGCTGGCACAAACAGCTTCATAGTATCTACCTCGTTATCAGATTTGACCAGAAATTCCATTCTGAATCAGAGAACTCTTATTAAGTTCTGCAGCTGTGCTCCCATAGCAAGTTCCAAGACAACAGTTTTGTCAGAAAACAGTTCTGGCTGCTATCATAAGATACTAAAGAATACCAGACTTCTCTGATGGTGAGCTCTCACTGGCACACATCCACAACAGCTCAAAGGATCAACGCTTATCTAGAGATCACTCCCCATCTCCCTTGAGCATCTCCTTGACAGGGAGCAGTCAAATGAACATGGCTAGGATCTCAGGCATTTTTCTAAGCTTCTTCTATTCAACTTAAAAATGGGAAGAGTTACTACTTTTAATCAGCTAGGTTAAAAAGAAACTTAAGAGAATAACTTCAGGCATATTAATAAGCTAATGTTTCACAGCAGCTGGTGATGAAGACAATTGAGCATGGTTCGACAACCTGGAGTGGTGTCTTGGCAGTGGTATCTTTTTCCAGCAAAGAAAATCAAACAAACCCTGTTAAGTAACTGATACATCTGAATTAATGAACAACTAACAAAAATATGGATGTGGCTTATACATGAAAGTTCTATGCCCAAGTTTACACTGTTACTCGCTGACAAAACTACAGAGAAAGAAAACTACAGTACTTTATGGTATTGACTCTTAAAAGAAACTCATAGTTTAAGTGGGGACTAAAGCAAGGCCATAACTTCACCCACTCTGCTTCCCCTTTTTTACCTAACAATGACTTTAACTTAGCAACCTCGTTTGTGAACTACATAAAATAAATATTTAAGTGCATGTACTCCACATTTCAGATTTTCCAGCATATTTTGAGTGTAATTCTGCCAGAGCATCAGGGTGCAGTGAGCTGGGGACGGCCTGAGGCTGGCCAGCACTGACTCCCACACCTGCACTGCTCCACAAACCTACACTCAAAACACTGGCAGCCTGTTTTTAGAGAAAATGAGAATCAGTAAAATGCTCATGTCCCATGGGTGGCCATGCCTGTGTCATGCTGGATGAAAAGGCTGGAAAGGACCTTCCTTTGGAATTGCAGTTTACAAGTGCAGAAACGCAAAATTTGGACAAGTCTACAACACTTACAGCTTTACTTCTTTGCTCACAGACAGTGCTCCAACTAGACATCAACTTACTCTTAACCTTTAAAAACCACAGCTAGCATAAAAAACTACCTTCTCTTCTCCTGCTTGCCATTGTTTCATGGGAACCTCTTGCCACCAGAGAAGTCTGGCTTGGCTTTTCTGTGAGGTGTTGATCTCCAGCTAACAGGCTGCACAAACCAGCAGCAATACCTGTTACAAAGTCACAGATGGTACAGCTCTTGTGGACTGTGTGTCTCACTCTGTGCCACTCAACAGGCAACACAAAGCCTCACTAAGCTATACAGGTTCACAGCCCAATGGTGTGCAGCTGTGACTTCTCACAACTTTTCAGAAAGTCCACTGGAGAAGGGAGGTCAAAGGCCAACAGGAATTATTGCTGATTCCTTTAAACAGGGAAGAGGTGAGCCGAATAATTCTCAAAATCAAAGAAAACCTTATGCATCACACTGAGGCACACAAGATACTGTAGTTCCTTACCTAGTCTGAAAAGGAAATGACTGCTGTGGAAGAAACATACTACCATGCTACGTTAGCTGTCTAACAGCAACTGAAAGATGTGTTTTATTGTTCCATTATTCCAGGCTTGCCAATTCTAGTAATTTTGCAATGCCTTTCAATGACTTCTTGCTCTGATGGTGAGCCACTCCTCCCTTTGGGACACCTGAGGCATAGCCTCATTCGGTTAAATCAAATAGATTTGTTTTACGCAGTATTCAACATGCCATCCACAGCTGTTAAATTAAAGGCTGGCTCTCCCAGATAAATTCGCTGTGTGAGGCAGCTACTCCTGAAGCTTACACTGTATTGTACACACATGCACATTTTCACTGGTAGACTTCAGCATAAAAGCATTCACATTTCATTGAACATCTTGGCAACCAATCAAGAGCACCAAGGAAACACTTTGGAAAAATCTTTCATTTACGGACAAGCGCAGACAAGATAAGCAACTCTACCCTTAGAATTGTTGGCATCTTCCCATGTCTGTGAGCAAGACTGTGTGGTTTCAATACATGTCCAAGGTTTTTATTTCTGGGTTGGCAGCAACTATCAGTGGTAATCCCTCTCTCTCTCGGGTACAGAGATGATGTACTGTCTTCAGCTTTGGGTGTTTCGAACACTGACTAAAGCCTTGAGCAATGTAGCCCAAGTCCATGCCTGAGTCATGCAGACTTCCAAATATCCTTTCCAGCTGGTATGAGCTGGTAATTCTATGGAAGTATTCAGAATAGGCTGTTTCCTTATCCTATCCTTATACTTTTCTGTGCAGAATTAAGGAATAAAAGCATGAGCTAAAAAAATGGAGGTCAAAATAAAGTATCATCCACAATAAAGGAAACTCACTTGTACTCCAGAGTGGTGTCAAAGCAGCAGTCCTCGAGCATATCCAAGGACTTCATTAGAACCAAGTTAATCTGTTGACCAGGTATATCACTACAAAACACAAAGAAAACAGAAAAATAACAAACAAAAAAATCCAATGCCTGACAATGGGAGCAAGATATTGATAAAACATGATCTCAGCTAGACCTGCAACTATTTATAAACTGAAAATTCATGATATTTTAAACCATTAGCTGTGTAAATCTTCCTCCATCTCACTGCCTTACTTATTGATAAAATATTAGCATTTACATCTCACTCAAAAGCTGTCATAGGGACTCCCTTCTTATAAAACATGCAAACGATTTTACTAATGAACAGACATCCTTAAAGGGAATAACTCTAGTTAGTTAGCTATAGGTACATCCCTATGAGTTTTGCTGTTGCTGCAATTCAGTTGCTTTGAAGAACGTGTGAGATTAAGCTTTCAAACTATGCAGGGAAATGAACAGTAAAAACAGTATTTAACAAACAGTTAGACAAATGTATTCACGTCAATAGCCCTCACCAAACAAACACAACACTCCCAAAATAAAGATTTGCATACTCCAAAATACCAAGCTGATCTAACTTCATTCTCTTTAAGAGCCTCTAAATTCTGTATGTAGCTCAGTTATCACTGCTGACTGATCACCTAGATCAGGGGTCCTCAAACTTCTTAAACAGGGGGGGCCGGTTCACTGTCCCTCAGACACTGTCGGGGGCCGGGCTATAGTTTGGAAAAAAATGAACAAATTCCTATGCACACTGCACAGATTTGATTTGTAGTAGTGCACAAAAAACCAGGAAAAAAATGCAATATTTAAAATGAAGAACAATTGCAATCAACAAAAAACAAAGAATATTTCAATGTGAACTATGGGCCTGCTTTTGGCTAATGAGATGGTCAATGTTGGCTTCCATATTTGTCACTGCTAGTCGTAGCAAGTGATGCTAGTGCTCATCAGTTAGTCTGGATCTGATTGGAAATTTCAGATGTTTCATTCGGGAAAAAGTCTGCTCGCAGACATAGGTGCTGCCAAAGATGGTTGCAATTTTGAGGGCATGGTTCCTGAGGTTATGATATGTCTCTGAGGGGAGAGATGCATAGAAATTAGTAAGGCTGCCTGATTTGAATGCATCTTGCAGTGAGTCACAAGTCTGTAGTTAGGCCAATTCCATTTGAAACTGTTGATCCGATTTACCAATGTCAACAGAAAATGGGTTCTGGAAAAGCTGTATGTCCTGTTCATGGAGACGAAGCTCTTTAAACCTAATCTGAAACTCCTTTTGCAACATTTCTAGTCCATCCATACATGTTTTGTTTGGGAATGCAACTGCTGGTTTTTCTGCAGACAGGTTTTGAGTTGTGGGGAGATGGAGTTTTCCTCCTTTACTTGGTTAACGAGCAGGTGTAATTTCACTTGAAATGCTTTTACATGTGAATACATATCATAGATGAGCTTCCCCTTTCCTTGAAGTTGGACATTGAAATTCTTGAGTAGCTCTGTTACATCTGTCAGAAACGCAAGGTGCCATTTCCATTCTGCATCTTTGAGCTCTGGTACTTCTTTGTTTTTAGAAAGCACAAAATCATAAACCTGGGGAAGTAAGTCAGAAAATCGGTTCAAAACTCTCCCTCGACTCAGCCAACAGATTTCTGTGTGGTACAGAATATCTTCATAGGCAACATTTTGCTCAGACAGAAATTCCTCAAACTGTCTGTGGTTTAGTGCATGAGCTCTAATGAAGTTAACACAAGAAACCACAGTTTTCACGACAGAGTCCAGCCTCAGTGATTTACAAAACACTGCTTGTTGGTGAACGATGCAGTGTATGGCTATTGGATGTGAATGGTTGCGTTTGTCCATCTCTTTGTTAATGCATCCAACCACTCCTTTCATGGGCCCCACCATGCTAGGAGCACCATCACTTGTCACACTGAATAGTTTACCCCAGTCCAGCTCCAAATCATTCCTAGTTTGGCAAACTTTCTCATAGATATCCTCTCCTGTAGTTGTTCCTTTCTTTGATGCTTTTCAGTGAAGCAAGCTCCTCTGTGACTTTGAAACAATCATTTGTCCCACCAATGAAAATTAGAAGTTGTGCAGAATCACGAACATCATTGCTTTCGTCAAGTGCCAATGAGAAATAGCAAAGTTTTTTTGAGGAGTTTTGCAACTGCAGATTCAAATTTTCCCCCGTTTCTTCAATCCTTCGTGTAATTGTAGGTCCTGAAAGACTCCCTGTACTAAATAGATCCACCTTCTCTGGACACATCTCTTTGGCAACAGAAAGAAGGCATTCTTTAACAAATTCTCCCTCTATGAATGCTCTGCCAGTGCGCGTGTAATGGGTTAATTTTGGCTGGTTGCTAGGTGCTTACAGTTTTTTTAATTTCTTTTTCCCCCTGAAAATTAGGCAGGGGGAAAAGAATATGATGGTAAACGGTGGGTTGAAATAAGGCAGTTTATTAAAGCAAAAATTAAAGCAAAGTAAAGTGAAGCTCGTGCAAAAGCAAAATATTAATCTAATTTCTACTTCTTATCTGGGGTGATGACCGGCCACATCCAAAGAAGTAGGGTTTTAACACGTGTAGTGGCTCTTTTGGTAAGCCACCATGGGAGACTGTGCATGCCCTCCCCTCTTTCTGTTTTATTTCAGCTTTATATCTGAGCTGACGTTATACGGTATGGAATATTCTTTTGGTCAGTTTGGGTCAGCTGGCCCACTTGTGTCCCCTCCCAAAATCTTGCCGTCAGCTGGGGAAGGGACATTACAGTCCCAGTACTGTGCTCAGCAGTAGCCAAAACACTGGCGTATTACCAGCACCATGCCAGGTACTAATGCACAGCACAGCACTGTGAGAGCTGCTGTATGGGAAATGGGCTTCATTTCAGACAGACCCAATACAGCGCGCTATGAGCTTGGCAACTTGATAGCTTGCTCCAAGTGATGATACATTGAGCTGCTTTTGCTTCACAGAAGTATTTGGCTGAGTTGTCAATCCATGTTTCAGTCTTAATATTTTATCTTTTCTCATTTGTCCAATCAAAGAATCGTATTTATCTTTATGCTGAGTTTCATAGTGTCGACACAAATTGTATTCCTTGAACACAGACACTGAATTCTGGCATATCAGACAAACAGCTCTTTCTTTGTACTCTGTGAAAAAATAATCAGAAATCCACTTTTCTTGGAATACCCTGCACTTGGAGTCAATTTTTCTTTTTTTTTTGACATGATGGTGCGCACGCTTCCCATTGGTGCTGGCTTGCTTGTCCTGCCTGGGAGCTGGAGGGAGGGAGGGTGTGGTGGTTTAGAACCACAACTTCACGATGCAAGGGCTCACTGAAATGATGACGGAAGACTGAACAAAATTAACAGCAGGGAAAACAGTTTATTTGCCCCGGGGGCTTTACTAGGAAACAAACTTCAGGGGAACCCCTCAAACCTAACACAAAGATAACCCCTCGGGGCCTCGAGTCACCATCACCTCACTGGCCGCAGGCACTCCGGGACTGCCGCTGCCGCCCCTGGGGATCCCCCACAGGAGGGAACCCCTGGGACGGGGGCCGCCAGGGTCTCCCCACAGCCACGCGCCCGGGGCTGCTGCCCACATCAGGACCAGGGGACCCCATGCTGGCCCCCTCCCAAGGCAGGACAGAGGCAGGCTGGATTGAGGATGCTGGGGGGCCATATCCGGCCTGCGGGCCATAGTTTGAGGACCCCTGACCTAGATACTCCACTCCTACATAATGTGGCTGAGTCAGTAGCACCAAGGCATCTAGACACCAAAGCATGAAGATTAGAACTGAGCAACGCTGCACAATGTCTTAACAAAAGCAGGTGCCTTGGAAGTATCAGCTTCACTGAGCAAATTAACAACTGCCAGTCAAATCTGTGTGATACCTGTGCTTGTATAGCAATGAAACATTTATTATGGTATATAGGAAGACAGACTATCTAGCAGTCAAGAAAGTGAAGGAGTATTAAGGCAAATCCACTTCTCATCAGAAATTTTCAAGTGAAGCCAACTCTTCTGAAAAGGAGGCATTTTCTACCAACTTCAGAACATCTCTTTGCTGCCAACACAGCTGTAACAGCATGCTTTAAAGATAATCCATTACACTACTCCATCCCCATGTGTGTAATTCACATGATGTAAGCGGACACTACCCAGTGTCCAGAGCACCCCTTAGAAAGGAATCAATGAGAACTGTGAATTATTTTACAGTTAAGTCTTCAGGGCAGTTAGTCCCATTTAAAAGCATATGTGTATCTCTTCTAGCAGACTGCTTTACACAGGTACCTTGGGACATTATGAAAATCGTTCGTCCTGAAAGAATGACAAAATACTCAGGATAGCTCTGGCAAGGGGTGGGGTGGAGGGTAAAGACTGATAATAAAAAGCATCTTTTAAAAATTATTGCAAAATCCCTCAAGAATCATTTGCCTATGACTCGTAAATACTTTAATTCCTCAGAACTTAAAGCCATAGGCAAAAAAAGGAAGTTATTTTCACAACTACATTATATATAGTAATCCTTACCTGACTTTTTCTTCATACAAACGTGAGATAAACATCCCCAAACCAAGACCCATGTGGATTTGAACAGCTTGAGAATCATCAGCACTTGGTTTCCCAGGTAACCTGTCAGTCAGCATATTCAGGACCTCCTCAACCCTCTCTTTGCACGATACAATGAAAACTGGTACCAGGAGAGATAAAGCTGTGGCTGCACAGGAACGAGCTATAATACTGGCAGTATTTTCACCTGAATAAGACTTCTAGAAAAACACAAAAAAGGTTTGTTTTTTAACTTTTCCTTGAGGGACGGAAATAAAATTCCTTTCCAGGTAGTAACACTCAGCACCTTAGGAATTTAAAATAAATACCCACAGAGCAAAAAGTAGCACAAATGTATTGCAATCTGACAAAAAATAGTATTTTGTAGAACTGCTTATGGTAACTTTTCAATTTGGCTTATCTTGTAAGCAGCTTAAAACTAGGGCAATTTGGAATATAATCTCTAAGTGTAAATAACATTGTTAAGTACACAACTAATCAAATACTAAGACAGGATGCAACAAGAATTTAACAGCTAATATGCATATAAATCTTAGGCAAACATTAGTTTTCACCTTCCTTGTTAAAATATCCAGCAGGATGATCAGAAGCACAAACAGAAACCAGCTATAGTATTAATGCTCTTTGAGTATAAAATACCAAGGACTTAGCAAGTTGGAAAAAGTGCTATCTTAAATGCATCACACTTAGAATGACAAAATATCATAAAACCTTCCAAGACCTCAAGAACAACATATCCCAATGAGCAAGAATTCAGGCATGGATGCATAAGAGAAGGAAGCAGGCCACTTGGAATGAATATAGAGAAGTTGTCTGAATAACTGGAAATGAGAAAAGGAAGGCCAAGGCCCCCCTGGACATAAATTTGGCCAAGGACGTCAAGGCCAACAAGAAAGACTTCTTCAAATCCATCAATAACAAGAGGAAAACTAAGGATAACATAGGCCTGTTACTAAATGAAGCTGGGACCCTGATAACAGAGGACACAGAGAAGACAGAGTTACTGAATTGCCTCTTTGCATTTGTCTTCACTGACAAGACCAGTTCTCAGGAATCTCTGACCCAGGAAATTGGGGTAAAGGAATGCTGGAAGGAGGAGTTTCCCCTGGTCAAGGAGGAACAGTTTAGAGAACACTGAGGCAAACACAAGTCCATGGGCTTTCATGGGATACACTCACAAGAGCCAAGAGAGACACTGTAGCTGGGCCACTCATGATTGTGTTTGAAAGGTCATGGTGATTGGGAGAGGTGGCTTCAGACTGGAAGAGAGCAAATGTCACTCATCTCTTCCAAAAGGGCAAGAAAGAGGACCTACTAGCCAACCTCTGTAGCTGACAGTGATTCTCCTTATGCTGGCTACAAGATAAGTCCTGCATAAAGAAAATCCAAGGGCTCCAATTCCTTTAGTACTAGTACTAATTACAACTACAACTACTACTCAAATTACGTGTTACAAGGTTTTTTAAAGTCTGGAATACTTTATGTTTCTCTAATCACATTTAGATAATGATAGTCTTTGTTACAGGGTATTTCAAATATCTAATAACTTTACAGGATATTTCAAAGAGACTCTTAGCCAGTTACAGAATGTTTATCTACGAGCTTCTTCTCAGCCAATCTTAAAGAGCCATGCTGTGCATATAATCTGGTAATATGGTATTAGTACCATGGGATGCTTTAAGATTTAGTCCTTAATCAATTATTCTTGATAGTGAGATGTTCACAAGGGGTCCATAAGCTGTTCCTCCAATGATGTTACTGTTCATGCTGTGTCCACGCACTGTCCGCCTGAGCTTCTCCATTCTTGGTCCTTCCTGTTTCAATCTGACATGCACAGTTCACCAAAATCTCAGACATACTGTAAATACAGCTTCTTATATTCTGCTACAAATTTCACCTCAGTCACTGAAAATCACTGATGGAGCTCCTCATTCTGGAGACCATCCGTATCCACATAGATGACAAGAAGGTGACCAAGAGTAATCAGCATGGATTCATAAAAGGGAAATCATGCTTGACAAATATGGTTGCCTTCTATGATGGGACAATTATCTGGATGCATGAGCAGTAGATATTGTCCACCTTGACTTTGGCAAGGCCTTCAACATTGTCTCTCATAACATCTTCATAGGCAAGCTCAGGAAGTGTGGTATGGATGAGTGGTCAGTGAGGTGGATTGAGAACTGGTAGAACAGATCCCAGAGGCCTGTAATCAGTGGCACAGGATCTAGCTGGAGGCCTGTCGCTAGTGCTGTCCCCCGAGTCCATATTGGGCCCAGTATTGTTTAACTTCCCCATCAATGACTTGGATGAAGGGACAGAGGCCTCCTCAGCAAGTTCACTGACAACACAAAGCTGGGAAGAGTGACAGACACCCCAGAGGGCTCTGCAGCCCTTTAGAAGGACCTCGATAGGTTGGAGACATGGACAGAGAAGCACTGTCTGAAAGACAATGAAGGCAAGTCCAGGGTCCTGCACTTGAGGAAGAGTAACTCTAAACACCAGTACAGGCTGGAGGCTGACATGCTGGAAATCAGCTCTACTGAGAAGGAGCTAAGGTAGTGGTGGACAATAAACTGTCCATAAGTCAGCAGTGTGCCCTTGTGGACAAGAACGCCAATGCTATTCTGGAGTTCATTAGGAAAAGCATTGCCAGCAGGCTGAGAGAGGAGATACCTGCCCCTCTACTCCACCCCAGTGAGGCCATATCTGGTGTGTTGTGTCCAGTTCTGGGCTCCTCAGAATGAAAGAGACATGGGGCTCCTGAAGCACATCCATAGGACAGGAACAAAGATGATTAGGGGACTGGAGCATCTCTCTTACAAGGAAAGGGTGAGTGCGTTGGGCCTGCTTAGCCTTGAGAAGACAACAGAGGGGACCTTATCAATGTGTACAAGTATTTGAAAGGAGGGCATCGAGAGGATGGAGTCAGGCTCTTCTTGGTCGCGCCAAACTACAGGACAAGAGGCAACAGGCACAAACTCATGCTTCCACCTGAACATGAGGAACTTCTTTACTGTGCAGGTGAGCACATACTGGAATAAATTACCCAGAGTCTCCCTCACAAGAGATATTCCAGAACCATCTGCATACAATCCTTTGCCATGTGCTCTAAGATGACCCTGCCTGAGCAGGGAGGTTTGACCAGACAACCCACTGTGGTCCCTTCCAACCTTATCCATCCTGTGCTTCTGTGGTAACCAGTAGGGATGCTCTCTACAAGAAAGATCTCTTTATAAAGTTTTTTAAATTTCTTTCCATTTTGAAAGGTAAAGTCCACACAGCTACCTCTACTTATAAAGTAATGGACTAAGTTTAAGTGATTGTAAATTCATCTTCCTCATGCAACTCTGAAAAGAAAAATATCCTATTAAGATGAAAGGCACTCCACAAGACAGTGATTTCTACTGGATGCCTTAGAATTTTACAAGCATAAGGGTTTTAAGAGTCGATTTTAGAAATGAAACATTATCATACTGCTCCATCTCAAAATCCTTTTTAAACAGCATTAATTTTCAAAGGCAGGAATTACAAAACAGTTTGGCAAGAACTGCTTGTGCTAACCAAGTGCTGAAACTTCTTATGTCCAGAGTAGTGGTTATCTATTTGGTGATCTATGTCCCCTATCAGTGATGACTGGGGTCATATGCCAGAGCTAACTCAGCTTCATTAGCAATTTTCACTTTCTGATTCTAAAATCACACTATTAGACTGAACGCAGTTACTGAAGTTCTGGTTAGAAATCATCATGATATACTAGCAGGCTGGTATTTGGCCTTGTAGGACCCAAGTTCTCTTCTGTATCTATGATAAGAATCTCCAACCTGGTCATTCGACCACAGATAGTCAAAAGTCAGCAATATCTATTCCTTAAGGTCTATACTAAGCTTTCAGTCCACCTCCTGGTCACACTCAAAAACTGACTGACTGACTAATGGTTTTCATATTTCAGGCTGGTTATCACACTGCAAGCACACGCGATCCACCTTCTACTGGCCTTGAGGGTTTCAAGAGATACTGTAAAATAATAATCACCTGCTCCATAACTATGAGACTTTGAGAAAGTATGCATTTCAGAGTCCTGAGGAATCCCTCAGGATTTTGATAGTATGGTCTGAGATCTTCCTGTCATGTTAGATAGCTTTGCTTTGTACATACATTCCAAATATCCCAGATTCTGAAGGGGTTTTTTTGTTTTAAAATGTCTTTCATTCCTTACATGTTGTTTTTAACCATTTTGGTAATAAACAAAAACTCAAGGCAAATACAAATAAAAGCAGAAAACACATTGAAAGAAAAAGAACAAGAGCAAGAAAAGTTTTGATTTTCCCGTATTACAACAACTGCAGCTCAAACAGAAGGAGGAAACTTCATGATGAGAGCTCCAGGTACAACATACAGATATGTTGTCTTTAATATCACAACACATACCTGGTAGAACCATGGGAAGACTTGACCTTTAGGCTGGTAGCGGCTATTCACAATACTCAAGAGGGTCTCTGTGACCATAGAAATCCAGTGTTTCATGGGAATAAAATCAGGCTCAGTCTATAAAAATCAAATCCAAATATTCATCACTACTTTTTTCTTAAATCAAGTCCTACCTGGACAGATGCTCAACTGCTTATGTTCCAGCTGTGATGCAACATGAATGAGACTATTTTGTCATTCTGTAAGTAATCTGTAAGTAGCACGATTTACTTGTCAATGCTGACTCTTTTCATCAAGTACTATTCAGTGAAACCAAAAATTATGAGAAAAGAGATTGGCTGGGTTTTCAGTATCCAAATAGTCACTTCTATCTCATCTGTCAAAACCAACAAATAAATGAGTTAATCATCATCCCTCTTGCGATAGATAAGGTGTGTCCTCCCTCTGCCTGCTTTTGTATAGATCACACAGCAGCTACCAGATGGCATTCGCTGAGCACAGTGAAATTTGAACCTAAAAAGGTGAAGTACTTCATATCTACTTACAAGCCTCCCAAAACATCTGGTCATATTACTTCATTATAGTCCACTAAAGGTAGAGAATCTCTTCCAGATCATCTCACCTTAGGCATCCCTTCAGTGTCTGAAGAAAGGCTGCTTTCGTATTTGGCTACAGCAACTGCAAGACCAGTTAAGGCAAAAATAGAGTTTCCTTTCACCACTGGGCTGTCTCTGGACAGAAAAAGGAGAACAGTTAAGAAATAAAATAGAGACGCTGGCAACAAAACACGTATCTCAAAGCAGAAAAGTTATGCTACAGGTGGTCCATGAGGGAAGGCCTTTGCACCTAGCAACTTCATTGGGCTGTCTTCTAGCTCAGCAAAAACCTACTGCATTTCATCTTCAGGAATTAGAGAAAGAATGCAAGAGAGAAGAGTTTAAGTCTTTCTTTTTTCTTGCCTCTCTTTTATATAAAGCCCAGCACACTCAAAGTTGTATAAAGCCAGAAGTTTCCTTCTGTACTATAATGAGACCTGCTACCCTGCAGAGCAAGTAGCACTCACAGAAGAGCACCAGTTGGTCTTAGCTAGTACCATTTCTACAGAGGACAAACCAAAAATCTCTTCAAATGAAGAATGCTAGAGAGGCAGATACCACTTCACTGCAACAGCACCAGGAGATTTAGCAGAGCAGCCATCACTGCAATGTCAGCTTAAAAAAGTTTTGATTTAATTCCCTATGCTACAAAAACATTAACATCATAGTTAACGATGGGTTTCAAGAGTACTAACTTCCACCACAGTGCAAAACATTACTTTAAGGAATTTAAGTAAGAAAATCTGCCACCAACAAATAAGGGAGTGAATATAACTGTGTTCAGTTTCATAAAAAGATATAGGTTGATATCCCGGTCATTCTCAGCAAAACATACTACAATATAATCATTATGGAACTTAGTTGTTTTACAGAAGCAGTTGAACAACTGTACTAGACCACTTACAGACTAGTACACTCTTTGTGCCAGTATTCCATTTCTAAAAGCTTCCTTGACTGCTACTGTTAAAATACATCTACACTGCAATTTTGAGATTTGCTCCAGATCCAAAGATCTCATAATAAATATTTTCTGGATTTCTGTTTTGCTTATTAAAATAAGACACATGGGTCTTAGTGGAATGTCATCATTTGGAACACTGAAACTATTTCCTTTCAGATAAGAGATATGTACAAATAATTACAACCAGGTACTTTAGCTCTTTCAAGTCTCACAGTATCTCTTGAATAATTTCCTAACGTATGTATGGAACCTTTGTTGACTTTAATCGTGAGCTTCTAAAAGGCTGCATTTCATGATACACCTCAAACAGAGATAAACTTCTAAATCTACACACTCATGAAAGTCGAATGTTTTAAATTTCATGAAGGTCAAAAATCATCTTAACAAGATCAAGGAAGAAAAAGAGCAGTGTCTTACTCTTACAGAAAATATGGGAAAAAACATCATCTGTAGCAATTTAGTGGTTCTTACTTGGAAGCACCTTTGATGACATCGGTCAACATATCTCTGACCCTGCCACAGAACAGAAAGAATTTACACCATGATGATTATAGTATTGCACGAACCTGGCTAATTTCCCCTTATGCCTTACATGTGTCCATTCTAGGTTAAAGAATATTTTGGTTTTGTTTGTACATATTTTGCTCCCAATACACTTACGAACAAGCACAGAAACATATATTTAGAAATACAGAAAAAGATATTTATACTGTTCATGGATACACTGTTCTTTTTCTCTCTGAAGCCTACTTCCCACCTTCCCTGGGTCATGCAAGTACATGGCTAAATCCTAACAGAGATACTTCTGACCTGACTGAAAGAGAAGCAGCTGAAGAAAGGGATCAGAGTGTGCACCATGTGCTTCCTTCTAAACAACATCCTCAAGCTCAACATTGTCACTTTACCATAAGAATGGAGGTGTGTTAGCCCACCATGACATACATTACTACACTATGGCTTACATTTCTTTTATCATGGCATTTTCAGTGAGGCAGCTCATCAAAGTCTCAACAAGGAAATTTTTACCTTTGCATAATCCTCCTTTAACATGCTACGAAATAAACAAATTTTTCCATTCTTTCCAGTTGCTCATTCTACAAAGCTTTCAGGCTCTGTAGAAAGGAATGTACCTGTGAACCCATTCATTTGGGAATCTTTAGAATTATCCAGAAGTCTTTCTTCCCACTTCCCTCCCCCACTGTGGTCACATTATCAGATGGTTTCTTGTTGTTTTTTTTTTGGCTTTTCTTCTTAGGGCTCATGTAGTCTTTAAACTTGCAAAATTAACGGCTTTGAAATCTTGCCCTTCTGTCCTCTTACTTGCCATTACAAGGGATCAGAAGCAGACAGGCACTTCCTTACCACATCCAGGCAGTAAATTGTTTGTACTGCACCTCTTCAGGATCCTCTTTTCCATGTTTTAACTGCATCTCCAGCTCCGCCTGCCTCCCCTGTAGAAATGCAGAGCAAGTCAGAAGTACATGTCCAGTCACCATAAGATTTCTTCAGAGAATACTCAGGCAACACATATAGCTCTTAAAATGAGGGCTACTTCATAAGTGATCACAATTGCTTCTCATATGAGAGCTCACTGTATTATGCAATATATTAAGGAGAAGAATTCACAATTTTTTATTCTGAGTGAGAAAAAGAAGCTGCAGATGGCATAAACAACTACAAATACTGAGGCATCTACCTAGTACATGCAGAGACAAGTTTCCTTGGAAAGCAGTACAACAAGAAGGAAATGAGCTTTAGAAGTCTGCCAGCTAAAATAGATTCTAACAACAAAACATACATTTCTTGATGCACAGCGTAAAGCAGAATTCCTTATCCTTTTACTTTGTATGACTGACCTCGTTGTGAACCTTCCACACCATTCTTTCTGTATGTTTAAAGTGATGATATGGATTCTGGCTTCTAACGGTTGTTATCTAACTTGTTAATTTAGCTTTGCTTTAACACTCAGCCTACAATTTAACTTGTTTAGGTTGTCAGTTACTCTCCTTAGTAGGTAATTAAACCTGCAGTGAAAAATACAGGCACATATGCTGTGTTTTCCAGGTATTGAACACTTGTATTTTGGGCACACATAACTGGAGAATACAACACAGTGAAACTTTTAAGTTCCAATACTACTCAAAAGGTGAGCCTCCACCAAGATTAAAGGAGCATATACAAAACACTGACTAAAAAGAAGGCAGTAGAGCAGCTCAGAAACACTGAATTATGTACTACCCAGACCACTTATCTTACAATGTAGTCTTTTTTGGCCATCTCAAATAATATTTACTATAGAAGCCTGAGAAGTAAGAAGCAACAAAAACAGGCTCTATTGTCCTGGAAAATAGCAAGAAATCCCACAGATCCTTCAGAAACAAGCCTGGTAAATGCCATGCTTCTTGTGAAAACTTGCCTTAGAGGGAAGGAAAATAGAAAAGTAACAATGTCCTTCAAAACCTAAAACTGCAATCTGAATAGCTGCTGCTTGCTTTGAAATTGGACTGGCTTGGTTTAAAATCTGGTATTTTCCTGATGACCAAGATAAAACCTGTTTTGAAAATGTGACAGAAGCATGTTTTGCTGCACAGCAAAAAAAGGAACAGTCAAAGCTTCTAGAATTCACGCAACAACCTGAGCTGCTCATGCTGAAAACAGCTGATGTGGCCTGGAAATACAAACAAATAGTAGCACAAAGAGAGCTTTTTTTTCACTAAACTTTTTTAGATAATTTTCCTGTTGAAGAAACAAATGATATCATATTGGTTTAGCTATCAGGTCAGCTAACCTAACGAAAGAGAGCAGAGAGGATTTAAGATATTTCCTAATAATTAGATCGGGTTGAAAAAAATCATAAGACTAGTCTCGTATAGTGTGACAGTATTACATGCTGATTAAAGGAAGTTGTCTCTAATGAACAGCTTCTGTCATCTATAGTGGTGGGACTATTACAAACTTCCTACCCAAGCAGTAGGTTATAGATCTAGTTAAAATTTCATCTTCTAAAAATTCTGAGAATTGACACACTTTGTAAGTCCACACAGGAACAAGGTGCATGAACCTGAATGGTAAAAATAAGTTACACTTTTACAAAGTATCCCATATTGTGCTACTATTAATGAACACTCATTTTTATTTTGTCTTCATAAATTTTATTATTAAACACCTCAAGCTTTATTTTTCATTTAATTATTATTTTTGTAACCTATACAAGTGCTCTTGCTGGTAAAAATAAAGCTCATACCACTTGAATAACCACTAATGAACACAATATTATATACCTCAAAATTACCTGCAGGACTGCACTGTAGGTTCGAGTCATAAATCCCAGCCAGGACTGTGGCAACAGTATGGAGCTGTGCCATTCAGAAGGTTGAATGTTAACCTATGTAATACACCAGAAAGGTTAGAAGTGGCTACGTTAAGTCCAGCTTATACAGATTCTACATTGTCCTGTCTACTTTTTGCAGGCAACCATTCACTCACTCTCATAAGCCATTACACATAATTGAAGGAAATTAAAATGGTAACGTATTCTCCATTTTGATTTTACCCACACCAAGTCACTTTCAACTTCATTACCCATGCCAGTCAAAATTGGTTGCTCCAGGTAGTCCAACAAATAAATGATCCCAGAGAGAGCAAGGGACTGTATCTGGCAATAAGCACAACACTTAGCAGCTCTGGCAAACATTGCTTTAGTTTGTGAAAATTTTAGGTACTTCCAAAGGCAGAATGGTTAACAAATATAAATAACTGACTTACACACACAGAATTACACACACAGAATTAGTAAGGTTAGAAAAGACCATGGAGATCATCAAGTCCAACCTTTCCCTAGGTTAACAACCTATCCAACATCAGTCTAACATCTATACCATCTAAACCATTTAAACCATCTAAACCATATCACTAAGTTCATCATCTAACCTATCCTTAAACACATCCAGGGACGGTGACTCCACCACCTCCCTGGGAAGCCCATTCCAGTGGGGGATCACTCTCACTGTGAAAAAGTTTCTCCTGATATCCAACCTAAACCTCCCCTGACACAGCCTAAGACTGTGTCCTCTCGTTCTGTCATTGGCAGCCTGAGAGAAGAGACCGATCCCCACCTGACTACAACCTCCTTTCAGGTAGTTATAGACAGTGATAAGGTCACCCCTGAGCCTCCTCTTCTCCAGGCTGAACAATCCCAGCTCCCTCAGCCG